>QRDG01001227.1:0-310603 GCA_012064385.1 Puccinellia tenuiflora | reverse complement strand
TTGGGTAGTATTGATGTCCGGGAGCATACCGTAGTGTGGTTCTTCTTTGTAGAGTGCTTTGAATGGAGAGCAACCAATGGCAGAGTGATGAGACGTATTATACCAAAACTCTGCTAAGGGAAGCCAGCTGTACCACTTCTTTGGTTGTTCATTGGCACACATCTGAGATACATTTCCAACGATTGATTGACTCGTTCTGTCTGGCCATCACTCTGTGGATGATAGGCACTGCTCATCTGCAATTTTGTGTCAAACATAGCAAACAACTCCTTCCAAAAGATGCTTGTGAACACTCTATCTCTATCCGAGACAATGGATACTGGCATACCGTGCAGTTTCACGACATTGTTGAACACTGCTTTAGCTACTAATTGTGCAGAATAAGGATGCTTGAGGGGAACAAAGTGAGCATATTTCGTAAACCTGTCCACAATCACCAAGATGACATCATATCCTGCTGAATTCGGAAGGCCTTCGTGAAATCCATGGAAATTTCTTGCCATGCACCTTTGGGAATGCTGAGAGGTTGTAACAGACCAGGGGTTTTGCAGTTTTCATGTTTGGCTTGTTGGCAGACATTGCACTGTTGCACAAAATTTTGCACTGCCAATTTCAGGCCAGGCCAGGTAAACAGCTTGTGAATACGTTGATATGTTGTGTGAATCCCAGAGTGTCCTCCCAAAGTGCTTGCATGAAAGGCCTGGATAATTTTTGTTTGGAGTCCCACATTTGCTCCCACCCACACATTGCCATGTTGCTTGATCAGACCTTGCTGGAGTGTATAGCCATCATCATTTGTGCTTGTAACAGCTAATTCCTGCAGTAGTGCCGTGCTGTGTTATCCACTGCATAAGAGTTGAGAATCCTCCTGAATCCAGACAGGAACTCCAGCTGATAGGGCATAAAGGGAAAAACACATGGCCCACCCTTGACAAGGCATCTGCTACTTTGTTGTCTTCTCCCCTCTTGTACTGGAATGTGAAATTCAAGCCAACTAGCCTGGTCATAGCTTTCTTCTGCAATTCAGTGTGTAACACTTGGTCCTCCAGGTGACAGAGACTTTTATGGTCAGTTTTAATCACAAATGGGCCTCTGGACAAGTATTGTCTCCACCTGTCCACTGCCATCATGATAGCAAGAAATTCCTTCTCATAAATCGACAGTTTCTTGTTGTTCACACTCAGTGCCTTGCTGTAGTATGCCACGGGGTGACCCTCCTGCAGCAGGACTGCCCCAATACCTGTGGCACACGCATCTGTCTCAATGCAGAAAGGCTTGGTGAAATCTGGAATTGCCAGAATAGGGGTTTGACTCATGGCCTGTTTGAGTGCATCAAAAGCAGCCTGTGCCTCTGGAGTCCACACAAAATTACTTTTCTGAAGCAACATAGTCAATGGCTTAGCCAAAATGCCATATAGCTCCACAAACTTTCTGTAATATCCTGTGAGCCCCAAGAAAGCTCTTAGTTCAGTGGCATTCATGGGAACAGGCCAGGCCAACATGGCCTTGGTCTTCTCTGGATCAGTAGAGACTCCCATGCTGAAATTATGTGTCCTAAATATTCTAACTTGGTCTGAGCAAAAGAACATTTACTGAGCTTTGCAAACAGTGTTATGTCCTCAGTACTTGAAATACCAACTACAGATGCTGCACTGTTTCCTTCAAGGGACTTGCTTGTATACCAAGATGTCGTCCATAAAGACTAACACAAATTTTCTCACATAAGGTGCAAACACAGAGTTCATCACACACTGAAATGTGGCTGGAGCGTTAGTTAGCCCAAAGGGCATAACCTTAAACTGATACTGGCCATTATGTGTCTTAAAGGCTGTTTTAAACTCATCCGTGGCACCATTCGGATCTGATGGTAGCCAGCTCTTAGATCCAGCTTGGAGAAAACTTTTGTTCCTGCTAGTTCATCCAGTAGTTCATCTACTACAGGGATTGGAAACTTACTCTTAATAGTTACTGCATTCAATCGACGGTAATCAATGCAAAACCTCCAGCTACCATCTTTCTTTTTCACCAGGAGCACTGGAGATGCATAAGGACTGATGCTTGGAGTGACAGTACCATTGAGCAGCATTTCTTTCACCTGTCTCTCGATTTCATCCTTCTGGCAATGGAGAGTATCTGTAAGGCCTACAGTTCACTGGTTGTGTGCTAGGTAACCAAGTGTATAGCATGATCAAATTCCCTGTGAGGGGGTAGTTGCTTTGGTTCCTGGAAGATATCAGAGAATTTATCCACCAGTTGTTGTACTTCAGAAGGGAAGCTGAGCATTTACTTGTGCAGAACTATTCACCCAACACAATTCTGCCACTGCCCATATGTCATTTCCTTTTAGACCCTTGGTCAATTGTTCCAGAGATACCTCCTGAAGTTCTTGTGACTGCACTGTTGATAGCCCAGTGAGTCTGATCAGTTGTTGTTTATAAGTGAATTCCACCCACTTTTGTTCCCAGTTGCAATTCATTACACCCCATTTGGCCAGCCAATCCATTCCTAAAATTCCATCATAGCCTCCCAAGGGCAGCACCCCGCATATCATTTTCAAAAGTGTGTCCCTGCAAGCCACCATTGCATATTCTTCACCATATGGTCACAGTACATGACATCTCACTGGCCACCTTCACCTTGAGTGTGTTAATCCTGGACAAAGGAGCTTGTAATTTGTCTACCAGAGACTTGTCCACAAAACTATGGGAACTCCCTGAGTCCAGTAGGAGCAACATAACTTGGTTGCCAACCAGTGCTCTAAACTGAATGGTGCCTGGTTTTACTAGAACCTGACAATGCATTGATGGACACATAACAGTCAGCTGACTCATCATTTCCATGCAGCACCAATGTGTCCAACAATTCATCTGATAGAATTTCATTACCCTCCATTGTCTTCAGTTGGGCCACTGCTGGCACAACACACTGGTGCCCTGGTGCATACTTGTCCCCACACTTAAAACACAACCCATTGGCTCTTCGATAGTCTTTTAAACTGTTTAGCCTTCCACAACTCTCCTTTTTCAAACTTCTGATGTGAAAGCACTGCCCCAGTAGCATCATCCTTGCCAACCACATTATTTGCCTTCTGTCTAGACACACCTCCTTTCGATCGTTCTAACACTGCTTCTTGGATTGTAGCAAATGATGCTAACTCGGCTACGCTATTCGGCAGCTGTACTTCCACTGCTGCTCTAAAGCTCTTCTTTCAGCCCCAAAATGAACTGCTGCACAAGCATCATGCCACCCACATGTGGATCATACAGCCGGATTTGGTAAACTAGTTTATCAAACTGCTTCTTGTACTCCTCCACAGTGCCAGTCTGTTTCAGAGTCAATAATTCTCTTGTTCTGTCCCTCTGGGCATTTCCCTCAAACTCCTGCACCACATCCACCGAAAATGTAGACCAATTGTGCCATGGATGTTCTAATTTGTACGCCTGATACCAATGTGCTGCGCTCTCTCTCATATACATCGTAGCAGCCGACACCTTGAACCCTTCGGCTATGTTGTATAACTGGAAGAAGGTGTTACAAGTGTCTATCCAAATTCGAACATCAGTGCCATCGAACTTGGGAAAATCCATCTTCGGCATCCACGAACGCCTACTCTCATCTCCACCTCTGTCACGATCCATCCCCCCTTGCTGCGAGCTAGAACCTGCCCCATCTTCAAACCCAGGAGTTGGAGTTGGAGGTGGCATTGTTACCTTCGGAACAGTGGAAGGTGCGCCTAATTGCAGCGGCGGCCTTCGGTCGGTCCATCGACCAGGCGGATCTCCCAGTATACTGGCAGCATCTCTATGCGGAATCGCTAACGGTGGTACCCCAGGGCCCTTCAACGAACTAGTGACGCGATTCTGCTCCTCCTGCACTTTTCCCAGCGTATCCATGGACAGATTGACCTTCACTTGCATCTGTTCCAGCGCCTCAGCGTGCTTGTGAAGCTTGAGATCGATCTCCTCCAAGTGCGTTGCACCTTCTCCAGCGCATCGATTTTGTTGTCCACTGAATCAAAACTCGCCAGCAATGCCGCCTTGAGCTCCTCCATCGCCTCCAACACAAATCGCGTGTGCGCTGCGGGCTTAGAGACCTTAGACGGTGCCGTTGCAACTCCCTCTGCACCACCCACACGCAAATCTCGGATTTACTGTGAATTACCGAAGTAATTCACAACCGATTGGTCGATGTTACTGGGACGGCGTCGAGTAGCGGAGCGCGGACGGATCGTACGGGCTCTGATACCAAGGTGTTACGTCCCGTCGCCGGCGGTATGATGGCCGCCGCTAGGGTGTACCAGAGAGAGAGATGAGAGGGGATCGGGAGGAGAGCAACTTGGAGAAGAAGAAGAAAGAGGACAAGACTTGTCTATTTTTATTCATGCCCTTCTCAGTTCCTTACACCGCCGTTATAACCTCGGCCACACACACACCCTTGGGTCGCAGCCCAACCGACTCACGCCCACACCGGCCCAAGGCCCAACAGAGTAACACCGGGTACGACAAGACCTGAAACGCTACCGTCTTCACGGAGTCCACTGGGGTATTGCCGTAGCAGGTGTTTACACCAGTACATTCAAACAAGGCATGATACATTGTTTCCTCCTCTACAGTCTACACCACATGTTTGCAGTACTAACTCATATGCTCCATATGTTTAATTTTCAGGTTATGCCGGCATGGCACATAGTTGTTGATCACCCTCTGCCAAAATATGAGGGAACCTTTGGTGGAACTTCGATTTTCCTCCAAAAACCACTACTCGAAGCGCCCGAACCCGAAGGGCTCAGGTTGTCATGCCGCTCCCGAATGAGTGCTTTATACGCTGACTGGACAGTAAAATTTCCACTCTTCTCGAGAGTCCACACCTAGTCGTCATCAGAGAATCGACCAATTGAAATAGAGCTAATTGCTCTCACATCAACTGGCACAAAATTGTCCTCCAGCTTCTCCTTATCCCAGCATCCCATATTAGTGCCAATCAATTCCTGGACCATAGTCACTTGATCACTTCCGCTTCCGGGATCCTTTTGGCCTTTTGGGGTTGGTGAGTTATTTGTGACTCACTGTAATGTTCTGTGGTGTGGGTGTGGGTGTTGGTGATTAGTAATAATATATGTGCGGTGTGCCATGATCCTAATTTATACAATTATACTCCAGTGTTTTTGTTTATGATGTGCATGCTTTTTTAATAAAGCGGATTGATTAGTTCATTCAGAGGAAACCAGATAGCTCTATCATCGTCTTCGTCGCGAGCCATATGATCTTAGTCCAGCGGTTAACCAAGAGCAGAAAAAGAGAAAAATCAGTCAGTTTAAGATAGGTCGACTATGATCTAAACATTTCTTAGTTGACTTGGCATCAGCAAAGACGAGATTGCGTAAAATATTGAATTATTGATTTGAACAGGACAATTCATTCAGCAGTGTTCCCACCTTCACACTACAGATTTTTCCTCGCAAGAATAAACGTACCATTACAGAATATATGCAAAGATTCGACTCCTACAAGTTGGCCAGCGAACCACAAGGGGGCAACGGCAGGACGCCTTCCTTCTTGGCCATTTCGTAGAGAGCTATGGCACAGAGCGCCTTGGCGTCTGCCGTCGAACGCCAGAGCTGGTCATAGGGAACCACGCGCAGTTTGATAAGCTCGCCGTGGTCCCGCAGGCCGGTTTCCTTCCCTTGGAGAGCCTTGATGGTCTCCTCGTCGACATGTCCCCTGTATAGGAATAGGCCGATCTCCTCATCACAGCCGCCCTAGTAAAAAAACAGACACTAGTCAAGAGATTTCTGAACAAGGAGTATGTGTAAACACTACTCCGTACCAAACAAAAAAGGAGCAAGTGTAAGTTTTCAAAATCAAGGTCCCAAATTACGCACAGATCCAGAAAACATCTTTTTCCTAGTTTCTGGTGCCAAAAGGTCGACCTTTACATAATTGTTGTAGAGAATCACAGGTAAAAAAAGTATCCTCGGCAAATCTATTTCCCAGCACTATATGGGATTATTGTAAAACTGCGATGAAATACTCTTTGCCACATGCCCCCAGGACTATCACTGAGCTACGAAGTTATTGCCAGATTGAACTTTACAAGAGACCATTATTCTTTGTTTGCTTTGTCAAGAATGCGGTTATCAACAAAAACCATGAGCAGGCACGGTGCTCCAAGCAACCTATAATATTATCATCTGTGTCAGCCTATTGCACTTAAGCCAAAAACATTGTTTGAGGGTAAACCTTTAGCTAAATTAAGTTAAACTGGTTATTTATTCTTTTCTAGAGCACAAGTTATGTCAGATTGCTAAAGTGAATGAAATGCTGGTCAATTACCGGAGATGGAAACACGCTGCATCCAGTAGCAGGGTCCAGCAGTGCAGTAAGATCAACCATGTCCTCCAAGTTTAACTTTATACCAGTTTCTTCTTCGACCTGTGAGAAATTAACATATCACTACTGATGTATATGTTAACTAGATAACTGGGTACTTCAAAAATTCTGCAGGATATCTGCCTGCAATAGTGGTATTTTTTCTAATGGTCCATGAACCAAATTGAGGAAAGCCCGGGCTAGTGTAAACAACACGTACAATGGCATGTAAACTTCAGTTGATACACTGTACATATGGGGAAAAGAAGTTACTGACCTCTCGGACAGCAGTACCAACAAAATCGCCTTTTTCATCATCTAACATCCCGGCTGGTAGTTCCAACATAAATTTTCCAATAGGAACTCTAGCCTGAAATTTTCGAAGTGGTCAATAGAAGGCTTTGCTCTCTGATTTATCGACCACTCACTGCAAGTCACACTAATATACCTGTTCAGTAAGAACGGCGTAAGTTTGCCCTTTCGACTCCAAAAGGATCAACACAGCAACAGCAGGTCCTCTTGCAAAGACAATTCCTGGAACCTAAATATATTGTCAATCGATAATAAGAACAAAACTCTAATCTTGGCCTCTTGCTCATGCTACACATCCACCATATCCAATTTTAAAAGGTAAAATGGAGTACCAATTAATATGACTGTAATGTGATGAATAAAGGTTTCAAAAGCATACATCAATTAGTTTTAAAACCATCATGCTAATGCAATGCCACTAACCGTTATTTTACCGTATATGTTCCGCATTAGCAAACCCTGATATTGCTCACCTTGGCCCATCCCAGCTACCCCCCCCCCCCCCCCCCCCCCCCCCCAACCCTATCTCCTAAGCGCCCAGATTATGATATCTACTCAGGTTGCTCCAAACCATGTGTCTACAGTTCAAAAAATCATGTGCCTAAGCAAGACTGATAAGGATAAACTATGAACCATAAATTGCATACAATTCAGTGCGAGAAACAGCAGTTACTATCAATAAATTCTTGATAATCTAACTGGAATATTTTAAGTATAATTTTGGAACATTATATCACGGTATATATCAGTGCCGATGATAGTCCTAGTCTCCGAGTGAGGAGCAACATTCTGATCACCTTGGCTTTGGTCTCCTCGTCGACGATGTCGGCCTTGAACTTGAGAAATCCCACACGCTCCCCAAACATGTCAACCCCCTGCACATAAGCCAGCAGTCAGCGGTCAGCGCCGCAAATTTCAGCAAATTTCTGAAGTGAGAGAGTGAGGACTTGGGAACACCTCACCTGGATGAGGATCTGCGTGAGGCTGAGCTTGCCGTAGGCGAGCACGCCCTTCTCCGTCTGCAGGTTCTCCAGCCACCGCTTGAACAGCGCGGAATCCACCGCCTTCCTGAAGTCCGCCTCCGGGAGGCCCGGGGCCGCCACCACGCGTACGGGCCCCGCCGCGCCGGGAACCGCCACGATGGCGCTCAGCTGAGGCGCCGCCGCCGCGTCCGACGAGGCCATGCGGACGGGCCCCGCGCTGCCGCTCTGCTGTGAGAGGAGGAGGGAAGCGAGAGGAGGCAGCGGCGGCGCGCGGCGACCGAAGCCAAGCAGACACTGCGCTGCGCGTGTCGCCGCGGCCATTTTTGTCGCCACAAGCTTCGCAGCACGCGAGCCATGTGCCCCTCCACATGGGCCGGGCCAGATAAGCCCATAACACGAATGATCGAGGCCCATTTTTGCTGTGACTTTTGCAGCTTGGACCTACTCGAGCCCAACGGCCCACTTCGTCTCTGTAACCTCGGGGTTGCGGTGGCTCCCTCTCTAACCCCGCGTAGCAGTTGCGGCGGCGGAACGAACCAGCGAGCGAAGGAGCAGCGGCGGCGGAGGAAGAGGAGATGACGGGGAAAGGGGTGAGGCGGAGGGAGAAGAACTACCGGGCGGCCCACGGGGGCGACGCACGGCTGCCCCCGCCGCCGAAACAGCGGGAGCTCGACGCGCTCCCGTCCAAGCTCCGCCGCCTAATCGCCATCCAGAACAAGCAGAACGGCGGCGGCAAAGCTGGCGCCGGCGCCGCATCCTCAGGTGAGGTTACCTTTAAACGCTTCAACCACAGCGTGTCCATTCTGCCAATCGTGTACCGCCTCTCACTGTTGCTGTTGTTGTTGGTGGTGGTTGTGGTGGTTGCTCAGGGGTGCCTCAAGGGCAGCAAGGCGCCGATGGGACGGGAAAGAACAAGGAGGGGAAAGATAAGGTAACGCAGCATAGAGATAGAAGGCTATTTGATCGCGTGGTGTTCCGTAGAATTCAGTTTGTTTCTTGCTTGCGCTGCACTTGCTATGTTCACCTGATTCACAGTGATATCATGGTTCTTGACGTTTGTTCCGATGCCTGGTTTAGCAATGCCAGTCTATTGAAATGGGATGTGCTAGCTTCTGTGGTTAGCGCCGTTTGATTTGTAGTTGGTAATGTTCATGTAGAAAACTAAGAAGCAGGCCTTGGAGGCTGCTGCTGATAACAAAGCAGCTGGGACTACAGGCGAGGGTGGACCAGTGGCCGATGAGAATGTAAATGCGGATGGAAGCAAGGAGAAAAAGAGGAAGCGGGGGAAGGCTTTGGATCTTCGTTTCAAGGAACTTGAGGCAAATGTCTCGGTTTCAAAGAAGCAGAAAAGGAAGAAGTAAGTTATCTAACCATCTGATCTCTTTTTGTTTGTTTTTATCGGATTCATGTAGCTTTGCATCCATCCATACATTTGGATTGTTTGGTGTCTCATGTAAACAAAATGCCAAACTTCTTGCTTCAAGTGATGCTGAAGTTAATCGTGTTTGTTTTGGAAGTTGGACATATACTCTAGTAGAAACCTGCTAAAGGACACCTCCATGTTCACTCATTACGAGGTGGAAATAGGGAATAATATATCTTGTATCACTGATTTCAGACATCTGGATGAGAAGAAAAAGAAGCGCAAGTGCAGTAAGGTTGAGACTCATGTGGAATTCCCCGGACGTGAAAAGGTCAAATTTGGTGAAGTCGTCGAGGCTCCACCAAAGTTGTCATTTCCGAAGGTGGCTTCTCTTCTCACATCCTTCTGTGTGAACTCGTGTATATCATTATTTTCCTGTATTAAATGTATGTCTTCTGCTTTTGAAGCGCAAGAGCCCTTTGGATGCTTCTACTGAGAGACTAAGAAAAGAGGTGGTCGAGAATTACAGAAATATCAAAGGCTGGACATCAAGGCCTGGACTCCAGCTTCCTACTCTAGTTGAATAAATATCTGTGTAACCATTTGTTTTGTACCTTATTTTAAATCGGAGTAGCTAATAGAACAAGATCTGCACTCTCTTGTAAGCAGCTATGAAACAAAACATTGTTGTTTGGTTCCAGTTTGCTTCCCCAAAGTGATCATTATATTATTCTCGGGAATTGGGAAATGTGAGACATGGAAATATATGGATTATTTGCTTTTGAAATGGCCATAGGAGCATAGAAAGACGTACCCAACAAATTACAAATTGAAGTGGCTCATGCTGCTTTAAAAGAGTTGCTATATATTGGAAATGTATATATGACAGTGCAACAACCATGGATCTATTAGCTCCTTCAGCTATTCAAGCAGAAATTTTACGTGGGTACACAATTAGATCAAGGCCTTTATCCATGTGCAGGGTAAACATTGTTTTGTATACTTGACCCTTGGATTCATCTTTCAGTTTGAACCTGAAGAAATGTATGAGGGTGGCAGCCACAATTTTCATCTGCCTGTATGCAAATTCCTTTCCCAAGCATATACGGGGCCCTGCCTGATAATTGAAAAAGACATGTTAAATAAAAACGGCTATCTAAATTCTTAAGGAAAATAAAATTATCGTTGCTTGTGCTCATGACTTGAGAACTGATGTTCACACATGCTTGATTTTCTGCTTTAGCAACAGGAGGCCAGATTAATGTTGATGTTACATGTTCTCTACTAACTCTTGGTGAGTACCTGGTTGTTCCCAGCATCAACCTAATTTGTGGGGTTGGACATGCTCACTTAGTATGCCCTCTAACTCTAAGCATGTGCATAGATTATTTGCTCACTGATACTTACATTGAAAGATACAAACTTGTAAGGGCTTTCTTGCTGGAAGACTCCATTCACAAGCCATCTTTCTGGCTTGAATTCATGGGCGTCCTCACCCCAAAGGTATTCCATCCTCCCCATTGCGTAGCTCATGTAGTTAATTACATCCCCTTTTATCACTCTATAGCCATTAGGTAGTACATCGTTTTCATCTGCCGTCTTGGCATCCTGAAAGAGCACCACAATTGTCTTTTAACCATACCAATGCCATGTTCGAGATAATATATTTCCTGACAATAAAACTCAGAAGTTTTATTGTAATATCTCTCTAATGTTTTTAATACTTTCCAAAATACACTGCATATTAGGTTTCGTTAGGAAAGCCTTTGACCAATAATTATACTAATAGTCTATATTTCATATGGCATGAAATTAATGTCATTAGATTCATCTACCAAAATACTTATTTGTGGTTATGATTTTGTATCATAATATACATATGAATAGTGTAACTGTTTGTCAAGGGCTCGTCCTAATGGTACCTAATAAGCAATGTATTTTGAAAGAGAGGGAGTAGCAGTTTAGTATTATGTCAAGCAATTTATTTCTGTCTCCAACTTAAGAGGAGCAGCTATTCTACTCTTTTATTTATTTTTTGCAACCTGTTACTACAACTGCAATCCCACTCTTTTTCACCTTATTTCTTTTTGCGGACAAAAGATGGCAGAGCTAGCATAAGCTCCATACTGTTACTATAAGTTCACACATTTGGAATGATTATCGTGTAGGTTACCATGCCGAGTTACTTACTCAACGGACTAGTCCAGTCCCTCAATGTCATGATTACTTAAATATGACACTAATATCCAGTGTTCCAGGTTATGATAAGTTAACTGTATGTGGCTACACAATGGCAGATCTGAATTACAAAAAATTGTGCCAGGTCTTATTTTAGTTAGATTCTACTCTCTACAATGTATAGCCTTTGAAGTTTGGAGTCATTCATACCACTGGAACAGCAGGATACAGCCGAAGCGTCTCAGTTAACGTAGCATGGAGGTAATGCATCTTGTCAATGACACCTTGGTTTAATCTTGCGGTGTAGGTTTCCATGTTATCTTCTTGCGACCACTCAACAGATTCCTTGATTTCATAGGCAACCTTATCCTGCACCACAGGGTTCTTACAAAGCATGTAGAAGAACCATGAGAGGGTATTTGCCGTGGTATCTTTCCCAGCAATCAGGAAGCTGAGGACTATGTCACGCAGGTAACGATCATTCATCATCGCAGGATCCTCCTCACTTGCTAGTATGAATCTTGATAGTATGTCTTCTCTGGTTTTCTGCATGCATCATAGAAGAGAATACATAGTTAGAAGTAAAACAGTATAGTGTATGAAGTTTTGCCTACAACTTTTATTTTGAATATTTTTTCTAGTACTTGTAAGTGACCAAATTCTGAACTTTTGGAGTTTTGGGGCACATCATAAATCATACTAATAGAGCATAGTACCCTAAAAATTAAATCACCAACGTTACACTTGGAAAGTGATGCCATGTGGTAGATTATGTATAGTTCAACAAGTCCTGCCAACTCTATGCAAGGTTGTGTTGAAATGATTGGACACCAAGATACCCTATTGCAATACGAAGTAAAACTTTATTCAAAACGTACTCAGACGGTAACAAACTATAGTGCAGACAGATTTTCGTAGCCCTTACATGATCATGTCCATTTTTCATTTGCCTTCTCTTTTGATGGATCAACTGCATCACAAAGTTGTCAATTATCTGAATGCTCTTCTTGAGTTTTGCTTCTGATCCGATATTAAGACGCCGTTTTACTTGCCAGAACAGATCAACAAATCGATAGTAAACAAGAGAGCTTGCTTCGTCAAACGCATTGCTGAATTGAATGCTAGATTCGTCTGACCCGGATAGTGTGTTAAGATCGGTACCAAGCCCCACTTTGAACATTGAATCCATTGTTGTTCTCATCAAAAGGTCCTGAGGAAATTTGTACGGTGGTTACTTGACTTGCAATCAAAAGGTAGAAATAGGCAGAACAGAGGTTGTTCAAGTCACTTAGCTTTTGGAACCTATTGCAAACAACACAGCTTTTTAAACGGCCATAAACCATTAAACTTTGAACTGGATTGTAAGTAATCCTTATGTTAGTGTTTCTTTCTCAAAACATGAGTTATGCATAGACCAATTCAGAAGTTTACAGTGTGATACTTTCTTCTCAGAATAGCTAGCTTGAATTTTCGTTCAAGTGTAGGATTGGATTTGCCTTTACCCTTTTGTAAGTTGAAGTTCTAAATTAAAATGGAGTAGATACAAAAAGCTACAAATATGGACTGAACTCTTATAAATATTAAAATATTGATCATAGTCATGGAAGTACCTGCATATTTATGGTAATTCTGTCAGCAGCTGCATATGAGATCTTCTCTGCCAATTTTGCAGCATTCATTCTAAAAACATCACTGCTGAAGTCACGTAGCACTTTGGTTGAGAATTCGTGGCTTGCTATCTTCCTCTGGTGTCGCCACTTTTCCCCATCTGTGGCGAAAATTCCGTCCCCAAAGAGATCCCTCATAATTTCAGTGATGAAAGCCCCCTGTGAAATAGGCTCCAACATCATCTAAAAGCTGTGCTCGTAGGCTCAGTGTTTTACCTTTATATGCATTTGCAATAGCTGTTCAACCTGATCTCTTTCTTATAAGGCTGTGAGGTTCATTTGATAATTATTAGATATATTTCAGTTTACCTCTAAAAAAAGAGATACATTTCAGTTGACATGGCAACATGTTAGTTATCCA
Organism: Puccinellia tenuiflora; assembly: GCA_012064385.1. NCBI lineage: Eukaryota > Viridiplantae > Streptophyta > Magnoliopsida > Poales > Poaceae > Puccinellia > Puccinellia tenuiflora. The sequence goes on along the minus strand of QRDG01001227.1, from coordinate 297,371 downwards.
GTTTTGGATTTAAAATTACAGTCTAGATGATTTTGTGTGTGAACTTAATAGCTGTCAACTCAATGTTTTCATTAGCTTGGAAAGACACACTGTTGTTTTCATTACCTTGAGAAAATTATAGCATGTATGTTAGCACTTAGCAAACTACTCAAAATGACCATCCATTGCATAAATCTTCAGGATTTAATCATCGGAACACAAATGAATTATCTATTTGTCAGTACATTAATCCTTAAGAGCAGAGACGTTCAGCATGGAGAATCACCTTACTGTATTTACTGAAGTTGGTCTTGAGAACATGCTCGATGACGGCTGGGTCAGAGGTGAAGAACTCACTGTGCCCAGGATAGACCAGCCGGCTGGTGCGGTGCAGAAGTGCGTATGACACGTGTTCGTCAAAGATCCTGTCGAAATTCTTGAGCTGACGAAGCACAGTCCCCAGGAGCGGTGGCCGGTCCTGGGCTCTCTGGGCGAACTCTCTGATGCAGAAGACGGCGAAGGACGCGACAACGCCAAGGACGTAGAGGGTGATCGTCAGGAAGGCTATGGCGAAAACTGAAACTATGCACATCCCGGCGGATGCAGCGAGGGAGGAGAGCTGGGTAGCCATTAGAGATGGTTGACTCTGCTTGCTGAGAACAGCTTACCATATGCATCTTATAATTTTGCATCGTATAATTTCCCTAATAGAAAATTGGATAGCGCATAGTTGGAACGGCAACTTGACAGCAACGCCTACATGAAAGTATGAAACACACCCCGTAGGCGTAGCAGTTGAGCTTTGACTGCAACTTGATAGGCGCGGATAGTTCGGTAGGCGCAGCAGTTGAGCTTTGAGAGCATCTCCAGTCGGGATGCTAATAGGGCCGTCAATAGTTTTATTGGGCGTGCCGGACGAAAACATGGCGCCCAGTCGCGGCGCCAATAGCATGGTTTCGTCCGGGGAGGCCCAATAGCTCGTCCGGCACACCCAGCCCACGCCCTCCGCGGAGGGAGCCGCTTGGGCGCGCCGGACGAAACCAAAGCGACGCCACGTCGGATCCCCACGGCGCGGGCCAGCCCTGTCATTGGCACATGAACCCTTTTGATGCAAATTTGGCATATAATATTTCAATTCAAATATAAATTTGACCACAATTTTTTCTTCAATTCGAATACAGATTGGATACAACTCATTTTCATTAATCATAAAATTTAACTTAAACATGAAATAATCTAATTTCACCCTAAACCCTAAACCTTGATATTTCCATTGTTTCGAGGTCGGGGGCAAGCTCGACGTCCTTAATAACCATGGAATAATGCAACTAAAACTACGAGTCTGCGTCAGCATAGTGATTCAAATGCACTGGATGAGGCGCATATTAGTCAAGGAGGCTGCGAATCTCCGGCTACGTCGATATTAATGATCGCCGTAGGCCGTGGAGAAACCACTGCTTGACTAGAATCATACAAACCCTAGTTTTAGCCGGAATCGATATTAATGATCGTCGCAGGTAGGAGGAGGTGCCTCTGCCTCCTCGTTGTACACCTCGTCGGGCGGGCCGTGGTCGTCGCCGGCGGTGCGGACGCTGTGGAGGCGGTCCTAGTGCTCGTAGTTCACCAGGACGTCCCAATATGCCGCCTCCGCATTGAACGGCGGCAGTTGCCTCCTCTCCTCCTCCGTCGCGCCGTCCACCTCGGTCTGCCATAGCGAGGTGATGTAGTCCAGCCTCGCCTGCCCGGCGAGGCGCGGCGCGACGGGGACGTTGTCCATGTTGGTCAGCCACCCGTCCGACAAGCAGCGGTCGGCCGGCACCGGGAGGTAGTTCTCCAGGTGGTGTTGTGCCTCGACGACCGTCATCGGACGCGGAGGAGGAGGTGGCGGTGCTACAGCCCGCTCCGCAATCCGGAGCCCCTGGACGCGTCGTGCCTCGTTGTGGCGTCGGCATCCTTCGAGGCGACGCTGCTGCCGCCACTCGCGGTCATCCTCCGTCGGTCGGGCGCCTCGGCCGCGGCGGTTCATGCTTCCTTTGGTGAATGGGGGAGTGTCCGGTGGTGGTGTGGATAGACGAGAGGGCTGGGGGTGGCCTTTTAAAGCCGGCCGATGGCGCCGCGTGGCCAGTGCATTCGACGCTTGGAACGCCACCGGCATGCATGGCGCCGCGTGGTCATCACTGCGCCGCTGCATCGATGCGTTGCCTGCAGCGATGCGTCGCTTCGTCTTTCTGCGCTGCATCAATGCGTCGCCTGCACCGATGTGTCGCTTCGCCGCCTGCGTCGATGCGATGTATCGCTGCGCCACCTTTAGGTCGATGACATGTGGGCTCCATGGACTAAGTATATTCATACTATTTTTTTGGAGGAAAAGCAGTAAAGTCCGCGGCGACTATATTGGCGCCACGACTGGGGAGTACCAGCGCCAATACACACAATTTTGTCCGCACAGCGCCAATAGAGCTCATCCGGACGCTCTATTGGCACCGTCACTGGAGATGCTCTGACTGCTTACTGCTGTGATATTTTATCAGTGCTACTGTACTGAAAGACATATCGAACTTTGTAATACTAGTTTTAAAAGGCTAACACACCCGAGTTTGGTTGATGCCTTCAAGTTACGTAGATTTATCCTTGGCATCCGTCAATTCAAAACACTTAAAAGGCTCCACTTGGATGTTTGCATTGGGAGGTTTGGTATTGTATTCGCTTGAATGTCAATATCTCATGATATTGATATTGGGATTGAATGTCAATATTTCTGTTTGGATGTTTAGATATTGGGAACCTACACTTGATATTAAGGTTGAATGTCAAATCATGTTTGGATGGTCAAAGTGATGAATTGCATTTGTATGAGAATGTGACCATTATATTGTTTCAATATATTTTCTATATAACATTTGAATATATTTAAATAGTTATATATTATATATCACTTAACAATAATAAAAAAGGCAAGAAAAACGCAATATTACAACATTCCTCAATTTTCTGCCAGCCAAAGAATGCACGCATATACTCCAATATTTCTCAATACTACATAAAATCTGCACGTTGCTTATGGCTCTGTACATAAAAAAAACTATACTATACTCCGTTCCACATACCACCTTCTCCTAAACTGAAGAACAGAGCAAGCATAGAGGGGACATCGATGATGGACGTGGGCTTCAGCGGTCTACCTTCAGTCTGCTCGGTAGTCAATAATCAACAGCAATAGGAGTAGGGAAGGACACCGTCAACAGCAGGTCGGCCAGTCAACCACCACCAGCAGCTCCAGCCTCCAGGAACTAATTCCAGCATGCAGGATCCGGTCGGGGAGCAACTGCTGGAGATTTTCGATCCGGTGGAGCTCGGGGTGATGCTAGAGCTCGGTGCAGCTCCAGCAGGCTTGGCGAGGTCGACGACGACATGCCATTTACCATACCTGCAGAAAGGAGAGGCCGACGGTGACGTGACGGGGAAGGAGATCCAGGGGAGAGATGCGGGATGAGAGGGCCGACGCCCTGGCTCACCGGAGGAGGGGGGCGACACCGGCGGCTTTCCATGTGCGCCGCCTATAGGCTTCTCCGAAGCAGGAGAGAGAGTCGAGCGAGGGATAGGAGGGGAATGAGCGAGAGAAAGGAAGAAAACGTTTTGGGCTCCGAATGTCTAGCGATGTCGAGCTCTTCCCCTCTATATTTGGTAACGGGCTGCGTAGGCCAAAATGATGGTGCTCAATATTCAGGCTGAATGCATAGGCTGAATACTGAGGCCATCCAAACACCAGATATTCGGGATAGTCGGGTCTGATGAATGTCAATGTCCAATACCAGGCCCGAATGCAAACATCCAAACACAGAGTTGCCTATATACATAGATATATCAATGCAAGCACGAAAATATCTATGTTTGAGTCATCAGAAATCTTTAATTCCATTTTATAGTTGTCTTTCCAATTATTTCAATACTAATCATTCCGTCACAAAATGTAAGGCACATTTGACTTTATCTGGTCAAAACACACAACTTTGAATATTATTCCACTTATAACATGTTAGTAAAATACAAATGAATCAAAAGTGTTTCTCAAGACAAATATAATGATAGCATTTATACAAACCCAACATATATATTTTGGTATATATAGTGTTCAAAGTCGTGCGTGAAAAACCGTGCAAAATAGAGTATGCATTATAGTTTGGGACAGATGGATTAGCATCTCAACTGTACTTACTAGCTTCTAGTAGAAATTCACTTTGACCCCCGGGTGAATATGTTCTCTTTACCAGAAAAACAAATTTCTAAATGTTGAAATTCCTGACTCTTACATCTCGACATTTTATATGTGCATATGTAAGTTTCGTGAAAAACTGATATTTTTTGTGGCATGTGTAAAAAGACAAAAAATGCCTTATGAAAAGGCTTATTTTTCTACCAGATTGTCTTTTTACATAGATCACAAAAAATGTTGTTTATCCGGTGAAAACGACTTTTGGAACACATAGGATGTGAAGACGTACGCACGAATACTTTTTTAGTTTCAAAATAAGTTTTTAAATGTACTTTAAATAAAGGGTTCATATGTACCTGGGAGATTCTAGTTGCTATTTAGTTTTAGTTTGTATATAGGATTAATATTCCTTAGGGATGTAAATGGGTAGGATAATTTCCGCACCGAATCCACTTACGAATCTGTTTTGAAGTACCCATATATAGTTTCAAGAAATCCGACGGATGATATTAGGATATGGTATGTAAAATAGTATCTGCATATGGATTATCTGAAAATTAATTAGAATTATCCGATTTTTAACTACATAATCTGATTTAAACTGAAAAATCTAAGATAATATAGCGTAGTTAGTAGTAAGCGAGTTGTCGAGTACGTCGCTTAAACAACAAATCACTTACATACTCATTATGCCTACTATGGAGTACAACTTTCCTATAGTATTGAGCTATTGAAATATGTGTAGATGATACCTTAGCAATTGAGTTCGCGTTATTGCATCCATATGGAGCTTATTTTGTTTGTGTGATCATGTTATATTTATTTATTCTACCATGTTTATTATTTATTCTATGGGTGTTCTCTGGAACTTGCTTTACTTTTTTGTATGATTTGTTGATTTACTTATACATGTAACTATCTTGTTAATGATATTATGTTAATGCCCAACCGGTTATTATCTGCTGCGTTCCGAATCTGACAAGAAAATGTAGTAGAGGATATGATAAAGAAAAAAAATCTGATCGTACTTACACATGTTCTCTGATGTTATATTTTGTTAATAAAAAACTTTTATGTATTTTCTCTCATGATGTGCATGTAGTTTTGGAAATTTCGAACTTTATTTCTTAATTTAACCTGAAATCTACGATGATTGGTGTAGGCAACTAGGCATGACTTAAAAAGGCGTGTAAATTACATTTTTTTTACACTTTGTTTTCACATCAACCTTTGAGGGTATAAACATGTAAAATGTAATAAAAATATTTACTTGAAAATTTCAGGATAATTTTATTATTTAATTCTTAAACTACCTTAGTTGAACGTGTTATAATTGTGACTTTGTGAGGGTGTGTCTTGTAATAAAGAAAAAGAAATACAGAGTTCAAAAAAAATACACAGGTCTACTTTTTCCAAGGAATTTTACACGAATCCTCTGAAAACTTTATGGGCTGCACTTGGACGAGCACAGAGCTGGGGTGGGGCTGGGCCTAGCAGAGGGCTTTCCTCGGCCTAACGAACAGGCATCGATGAGCGCCGCCGCCGATTCATCCTCCGTCGCTTCGCCGGCGACGCATCCAATGAAGAGCCGCGGGGCCGCCGGAAAGAGTGCGCAGCTACGCATAGACTGGCGCGCCGCGTTCTCGGGCGGAAGCGCGGAACCGTCGGAGGCAGATCTCTCGCCATCGGCACTGTTCGCCGTCCCCGCTAGATCTGCGCGCTCCGCCTCTTCGCCGGCGCATCCCACGAAGAAACGCGGCGAAAGTGGCGGCGCACGCGTGAAAATAGACTGGCGTGCCATGTTCATGGACGGACGCGCTGAGACGCCGGAGGCCGAGCCCTCGCCGTCGCTGCCGGCCATCGTCGCCCGAAGGTCTACCGATTGCTTCTCCATCACTTCGCCGGCGCATCTGATGAAGAAAGGCCGTGCACGCATAGACTGGAGTGCTCTGTTCAAGGCCCGAAGTGCAGATCCACCGGAGGGTGAGCTCTCGCCGCCGGCAACTGACACTGTCGCCCCCAGGTCAGCAGTCTCCCCCGATTCCTTCGCTGCCTCTTTGGCGACGCCTCTAAATCGCGGCGTAAGTAGAGATGTAGACTGGAGGGCGGCTCTGTTCAAGGCCTCTTCGCCGCCATGTCCCCTTTAAGAAACGCTTGGCACCGGTGGATATAGACTGGAGTGCTGTGTTCAAGTTCAAGGCCTCTTTGCCGCAACACCCCATGAAGAAACGCCGCGCGCCGGTGGATATAGACCGGAATGCCATGGTCAAGGCCTCTTCCCCACCACGGTCGATGAAGAAACGCGGCACACAGTTCAATATAGACCGGACGGCCATGTTCAAGGCCTCTTCGCCATTGCGTCCTGTGAAGAAATCCAGTGCACAGATGGATATTGACTGGACTGCCGTGTTCAAGGCCTCTTCGCCACCACGTTGTTAAATGTAATTCTTCTCTGTATTCTGTATATACCCGTATGTGGTTGTATACGGATACCTCCCCTTTTACATCGTTTGGCATATGCCCTATATCAACACGTAACCGTACCGATCTCCAAGGTACGTTCCCTGCTAGATATCAGAGCGCGGCTCTTCCGCGATCTAGCTGCCGCTGCCGCCGCCGCCGCATACCCCACAAACGTCGTCGCCGCCGCCGCAGTTCTTCACTGCCGCCGTCGCTGCAAACAAAACCTACACGAACAACAAACTCCTACAACATCTGCCGCCGCCGTCGCTGTTGATCAGCCACCGCCACCGCCACATACACAAGAAAATCGTCGCCATCAACTGCCGATCTCCTGTAGTTGTTGCCGACCTACAACTGCCGCTGCCGCCGTAGCCGCCCCTCTCTACATCAACACCCAAAACCCTAGATCGCCCCGTGTCTCCTCTCGCCATGAGCACGTCTGGATCGAGTGCGGCCCTGGCCGCCGCTCTCGGGGCACCTCCTACGCAGCAGCTAACCCGAGGCAATTTTCTGCTTTGGAAGGCGCTGGTGCTTCCCGCCTTTCGTGGCGCCAACGTGATGGCGCTGCTCGAGGGCACGGACCATGCGCCCTCCAAAACCATCGAAGGAGAAGATGACGAAACAGAGGTGGATTCTGCTGCTGCGGAAGGTTCCGAGGCGCGTCCATCCGAGGTGGATTCTCCCGCCTCGTCGCTGTCTCCGTGTCGCTCCTCGCCCGAGGCCAATGGAGGTGCTCCAGCTGGTGATGCCGAGGACGTGGTGACCCCGCGTAGGTCACTGTCTCCCACATTGCCATCGCGCACATCGCGATCACCTGAAGCTGGATCGCTGTCTCATGCACCATCGACCGGCTCGCCGTCTCATGCACCATCGACCGGCTCGCCGTCTGTTGCTTCCAGCGGCGGATCTTCTGTGGCTGGCGGTGGTGGAGAAAATGCTGCTACTTCTTCTGAAAACGAAAATTCAACGCCACAAATTCAACCTGCTGCTGTACAGTCTACTGTACCGCCTCCGGAAGCACGCACACGTCTTCAAAAAGGTATACGCAACCCCAAAACGTATACTGACGGCACAATTCGATATGGCATGCTATCTTCTACAGGTGAACCATATACCTTGACTGAAGCTCTTGGTGATCCTAATTGGCGCCAAGCTATGGAGGAAGAGTATAATGCACTAATTGAGAACAAGACATGGCATCTTGTACCTCCGAGCAGCAACAAAAATCTGATTGACTGTAAATGGGTTTACCGTATAAAGAAGAAGGCAGATGGCTCTATTGACAGATACAAAGCACGGCTAGTTGCAAAAGGTTTTAAACAAAGGTATGGCATTGATTATGAGGACACCTTTAGTCCTGTTGTTAAAATTGCAACTGTCAGGCTTGTTTTTTCTATTTCTGTCTCTCGTGGATGGAGCCTACGGCAGCTAGATGTCAAGAACGCGTTTCTCCATGGTGTTCTGGAAGAGGAAGTCTATATGAAACAACCTCCAGGTTTTGAAAATCCTTCCGCTCCACATCACATTTGCAAACTTGACAAGGCTCTCTATGGACTTAAACAAGCACCTCGAGCGTGGTATTCCAGGCTGAGTTCCAAGCTTTGTATTCTTGGCTTTACACCCTCAAAAGCGGATACTTCACTGTTTCTCTATAACTGCTCAGGTGTCACCATATACATGCTTATTTATGTTGATGATATTATAGTGACAAGTTCCTCTGATCATGCCATCACTATTTTGCTTCGAGAACTTAATGAGAATTTTGCCATCTAAGATTTAGGTGATCTACATTTTTTTCTTGGTATTGAGGTCAAGAAAATACAAGATGGTTTGGTATTGACACAGGAGAAATATGCTGGTGAATTACTTGCCAAGGTGGGCATGCGCGAGTGTAAGTCTGCTCCTACACCCCTGTCCTCCACAGAGCAGTTGTGTCTTACTGATGGCACACCCTTGGGTGCTGAAGATAGTACTCAATATCGAAGCATTGTTGGAGGCCTGCAGTATTTGACTCTGACACGTCCAGATTTATCCTTTGCTGTAAATAAGGTTTGTCAGTTTCTTCATGCTCCGACTACAGAACATTGGACAGCTGTTAAACGCATACTCAGATATATACATGACACACTGAAGATTGGAATCTCATTCTCCAAGTCTTCCTCTACATTTCTCAATGCTTTTTCAGATGCAGATTGGGCAGACTCTCTTGATGACAGGCGATCCACTGGTGGTTTTGCCATATTTGTTGGACCAAACTTGATCTCTTGGAGTGCCAAGAAACAAGATACAGTCACTACTAGGAAAAGGCTTATAGGTGCATTACTTAGCCGTGGCGCACCACTATTTTGGTGTGCCACGAGTATATAGCCGTGGCGCACCAGACACAGATGCGCCACGCGTAGGACATTACCCGTGGCGCACCAAAATAGTGGTACGCCACGGCTAAGTGCAGGCTAGGCTGACGGAGGGGCACCCTCCTTAGCCGTGGTGCACCACTATTTCAGTGCGCCACGGGTAAGAGTATAGCCGTGGCGCACCTTATTCCAATGCGCCACCAAAATAATGGTCTCGGGGCCAAATTTTGACCCCACATAGCCGTGGCGCACCAAAATAGTGGTGCGCCATGGGTAACCTCTTACCCGTGGCGCACCGAAATAGTGGTGCGCCACGGGTAAGTTTCCTATTTTGTGCTCCCATGCACACACCCCCCCCCTGTGATCGCCTTTTCAATTTTGGAGAAGCTAAAAGAAAATGTTAAAAAATTCAAAAAATAAAATCCTTTGAGATGTGGTTATGTTACGTAAACTAGGTGTTAGGAAAAATTTGAAACATGAATTTCGATGTATTTTGCAAAAAATCATTATGGAATAGTAAAACGGCAATAACTTTTGCATACGAACTCGGATTTCGACGTTTAATACCTTAAAAAAAACTAGAGAAAAAACCACATCCAATCCAAATTGCCTACGGCCTTTTGAGCCGTTTTTTGCCCACAGAATCCCCAAATTCGAAAGGGAACACCTATTTTTTTGAAGTTTAAGTTTTCTGGCCAGAAAAAATAAATAAAACTTACCCGTGGCGCATGGAAAGAGTGGTGCGCCACGGATAGTTAACTACCCGTGGCGCACCACATAGTCCATGCGCCATGGGTAACCTGGGGGCACAATCCATGTGCTTCACGATCCGACGGCTCACAGCGATTTAAACAAGCACACAATCCGTGTGCTTGTTCGTTCTTGTCTCTGATTGGTCCAGAGGGGGGCATCTCCTCAACCCTATCTCCTTCTCTCCCTTCTCCTCTTTCTTGTCCCCTTCTCCTCCATCTCCCTCCAAGCCTCTCCCCTTATCCTCTCCCCTTCTCCTCCATCCTCCTCACAGTGGCGGCCGGGGACGGCCGGCTAGCATCTCCACGGCGGCCGGCGACCTCCTCCCCGATGGCGACCTCCTCCACGACGGCGCCTCCTCCATGGACGGTGAGCTCCTCCACGACGGCGCCTCCTCCATGACGGCAAGCTCCTCCACGTCGGCGACCTCGACGGCGACATCCTCCACAATGGTGACGTCCTCCACGACGGTGACCTCCTCCACCACGGCGACCTCCTCCACCACGGCGACCTCCTCCACCACGGCGACCTCCTCCACGGCGACCACCAACACGACGGCCGGTGAGCTGTCGGACACGCCGACGTGGGCGGTGGCCGGTGGCTCTTTTTTTTTAGATTCAGAAATTCATAGCCGTGGCGCACCAAAACGAGATGCGCCACGGGTATGTGCCGATAGCCGTGGCGCATCAAAACGAGGTGCGCCACGGGTATATAAACATATCCGTGGCGCACCTAATTTTGGTGCGCCACGGCTATGTATATACCCATGGCGCACATGGACACCTGCGCCACGGCTATTTTCTTACCCGTGGCGTGGCAATCCGTGGCGCAGGCCCCTGCGCCACGGGTAACCAAAACTGGTGCGCCACGGGTAACCTTTTTCCTAGTAGTGAGTGTCCAAGTCCAGTACTGAGGCAGAATACAAAGCTTTAGCAAATGCCACAGCTGAACTAATATGGGTTGAAGCTCTTCTTGGTGAACTTGGAGTTAAGCTAAAGGAAAAACCATGTCTTTGGTGTGATAATTTGGGTGCCACCTATTTGTCTGCAAATCCAGTGTTTCATGCTAGAACTAAACACATTGAGATTGATTTTCACTTTGTTAGAGAAAGAGTTGCCAAGAATCTTCTGGACATCAAATTTATTTCAAGCAAAGATCAAATTGCAGATGGTTTCACCAAAGCACTTCCAGTAAAAAAGCTAGATGAGTTCAAGCGTAATCTAAACCTCTCAGAAGGTTCAGATTAAGGGGGAGTGTTAAATGTATTTCTTTTCTATTTCTGTGTATACCGTATGTGGTTGTATACGGATACCTCCCCTTGTACATCGTTTGGCTTATGCCCTATATCAACATGTAATCGTACCGATCTCCAAGGTACGTTCCCTGCCAACGCTAATACACGTCTCATGAAGAACCGCAGTGCACGGGTGGGTATTGACTGGACTGCCAGGCTCAGGCCTTCCTCTCCGCCATCATGTCCTGTGAAGAAACGCGATTCACCGGTGGATATAGACTGGAGTTCCTTGAACATGGCCTCTTCGCCGTCGCGTCCCATGAAGAAATCCAGTGCACAGATGGATGTTGACTAGATTGCCATGCTCAAGCCCTCTTCGCCACCACGTCCCATGAAGAAGCGCAGTGCACGGGTGGGTATTGACTGGAATGCCAGGCTCAGGCCTTCCTCTCCGCCGCATCCAGTGAAGAACCGCGATTCACCGGTGGATATAGACTGGAGTTCCTTGAACATAGCCTCTTCTCGCATGCCATGAAGAAATCCAGTGCACAGATGGATATTGACTGGATTGCCATGTTCAAGGCCTCTTCGCCACCACGTCTCATGAAAACCGCAGTGCACGGGTGGGTATTGACTGGACTGCCATGTTCAGGCCTTCCTCGCCGCCACCGTGTCCTGTGAAGAAACGCAATTCACCGGTGGATATATAACCGGAGTTCCTTGTTTTCAAAGTTGGAATCACATAGTCACCGGATCCAAAGCTCTTGCCGTGGGCACCCGACCTTGCCGCCTTCAAGGTCTACACGGTCCACCAATTTCTTCTCCGCCTCTCCACGGGCTCATCCAATGAGGAAAGCTGGTGCACAGATAGACTGGAGTGCTATGTTTAGGGAAGGATGTCATTCTTATTAGAAGACACTGGTTGTTGAAAATTATCTGCAAATGGGGGCAGCAAGAAAAAAGAATCAAGAGATTAGACAACACGTTTTCAGGATGAAGATGAGAGTGTATGGTGATACTTGTATGTTATGAAAGTGATATTTTCATCAATTGATGTTCTTTCTTTTGACTTTTGAGGATATTCTACAAAGCATAAAGCACGCACTCAGGCATAGACCGTGTAGTCTCTTCTGAAACAATGTGTGCTGGCGTAGAGTGTATAATCTCTTCTCAAGCAGTTTGTGCTGGCATATTCGTGTACGAATGACGCGAGCAGGACATATGAATTTGCCATGTCATCACTGAATTTAATTACTAAAATAGATCAAATACACTGGCCCGAGTCAGTCCGATTAAAAACTCCATATCAAAGTCCAATATATACTTCATAAGCTCTGACGTGTTAGCTTGCTTGGTTGTTGTTGGCCCTGAATGTGATTTTGTTTAGTTAATGATCTAAATTTGACTAGGAATTTAGGACTTGAGCACCTACAGTTGCTGAAAGTCAATTCTCTATCCAGCCAGTGCACAGTACTCACTGACACTTTTTAGTTTTTACTCACGTGTGATCATTGATAAATACCTTCTTCTATGCACTTCGCATTCATTTTCTTCTTCTCATAGATAATACCATGCGTTGCTGCTCTGCATTTGTCCTGTAAAATCAGCCTGAAGCACCTTGCCTAAAGGCCTTATTATGTAGCAGTGGCAAATAAAATCATGTTCTTGTTTTCTGACCAAACATGAACATGCAACTAATATTTCAAAGCCCAAGCAAGTGATTGTCCAAGTCATGCCAAATGTGGTAAACTCTGGCTTAAACAAAAAGTCAAGCTTGGCACATGATCATAGGGACAACTATTGAAAAACTCCTTTATATATTTTTTTCTTCAAAATGAGAAAGTTTCCTTCAGTTCATCTTGAATGTGAACATGGCGCCATCTGCCTGACCGACAGCCAGCTATCTGACATGTATTCAGAATATATTGCCCGTCAAACAAGTTAACTACACAAAATAGCAGTATATGTTGGATATATAAATATACGGTGGCATGATTCATGCGCTTGAACTTTATATATATATCAGCCAGCCAGTCAGTTGCACCACATCCTCAGCATATATTATTTGCCACCAGGATTAACTATATGGCACATCGTTTCTCATCTCATCCCTCACTTGATTGGCAACCAACATGGCAGCAAAAGCTTTCAAGCGGGGATCAGGGTCACGACATGAATTACATGATGTTCTTCCTCACCAAGCACCCCTACATGTTGCCAGTCCATACTCGTTGCCAACCTGTACATGGAAGCTTTGGGATATCTCCACCTTACTAGTAACAACTCTGTAGATGAATACAGGCCACATGAGCAGAATCAAAGTCGCCGAGAAGCTGCTGGAAGAAGGCCGTATACCAGGTGGTGACAGACGGGATGAAGTGAAGCTGCTTGAAGAAGGCCGTAAACCCAGGTTGTGATGGACTGGACAAAGTCAAAGGCACTTGTGTGAGGGAGCTTGCCGTGAGTATGCTCTAAGGGATTGGATACACACCACCTTTGTAGGAGGTGTTTGGGGTTTGGGTGGAGATGTTGTGCTATGTGGTCAGCTACTGCAGCAGGGATTCAGATGCTAGGACTCAGCAGCGGCAGTGAGTTCCTGACCATTGTGTAATGCTTGTAGAGAACCTTGCCGACTATGAATGCTTCAAGCGTGACCACAAATGAGAGTATCCGAGTATGTTTGTTGACCTTGTTTGTTTTGAATCAAATTTATTCGGTTCTTTCTTGGCTAGTTATGTATGAACAATTTCAACTCGTCTTGTGATTTGGATTTGATTTTGTTTGAATATGTGTGATGTTGCATGTTTGATGTATCTATCTATACTAAATTTATGACTTAGCTACTGCAATTTTGTCCAAAGTATATTTTGTCTGCTCCAAATTGCACCAAAATTCAGAGCGAAAAAACAAATCTAATATGATTTACTTATTTTACAAGAGAACTGGGAACAGTCTGTGCCTTTTTTTTTTGTAAATTGTACCATGCTATCCATTTCTTTTCCCTCTTGCTAAGTCTGTCTACAAGTGTGTAATTAACTGCGGTATCTGTAAGTATGGTCAAATGTGAGCTTTGGCATATCCTTCATATCATTTCATAGCCAGCAGTTATTTGATAGTTGACTGGACAAAAAAAAATCGAATGGTCAGCTGGACAGTTTTGCAAAAACAAAATTGGTGTTTGCAGGAATGGCAACAGTGTTATGGTCTATTTGAAATATTAGAGTTCTCCATGTTTTCGTAACTGGAGTCCAACTGATCCAAGTAGCATTTTTTGTATGTGATGTTTACTTGTGTTGCTTTAGAGCTGGTGTAACAGTGTGGTATATATTGTTGTTGATGGATCCGAAATGCATTGCCAAAGTGTCGTTTCAGGTTTCTTTAATCTTCCTGTTTGTTCCAGGGGACATTGTATAATGTTATATTAACTCTCTAACCGAAATGATTTAAAGAGTATGAAAATTTACATCTTTGATTGGAGGACGAGAGTTGAGAGGTCGCATAAGAACGCTGAGGTTATAGAAAAAAAAATACTGGATGCGCCGAATTGACCACAACACATTTTCCTGCCTTCCATCGCCAGCCGGGTCACCTTCCTTCTCCCTCTTCTTCTTTTTAAACCCTAATTTCGTTCTCCACCTCCACCTTTTAATGGGAATTAATTTAGGTTGAGCGGTCCCACCAGCCCCACTAGGTTTTCCTACTCACCGGTCCCACGATTAAATCCCCATCACGTCAACAATCCTGGCTACCAAAGAGCTCTATCGTCTAGCTATGTTCTCAAGAGCTACAAGATTGTTCGTTCCGACATTGTGAAGAGCTACGTCGCGGAGGTAACTGTTGGGGTAACTTTGCTTGTGCATCGTCCACTAGCTCTAGGACTAGGAGGCACGTATCACCGAACACGTCCGAAGCTGAACAAATTGAAGGGATGAATATCCCATCGATGCGGTTTGCTAATATCCAGATGTCTCCAATTCCTACAACGACATACACATCCCTCGATCGAGTTCTTTAATCATGGTATCCTATGGCTATGTGGTTTCCACCTAATCGTATGTGCCAATATATATGCCCGGCAACTACAATCATCAATGGTACAAGTGCGGTTGGATGGACAATATATCTTGGTGAAGATTGAGCAGTATATGCAAACGGATACATGTGGAGAACATTACTCACACAAGTGTGGGAGTGGGACCCTGGGTGGAGTACCCATTCCGTCTCCACAACCTAAATGAACATGGCTCTGTAGCCTACAGGTGTGGTTCTTCACGTGCTGGTGATAAGTGCTCGTTCTTTGTCGAGAAACATGGCATTATTAGTGAATGCATCCAGGGGCGGAGCTAGACCAAACTGATTCAGGGTGCACTACCTAGTAAGATGTATTGATTTGGCTCAGCAGGGTGCACAAATTGTTGATTACAGGGGTGCACACACTAATTTTTTAAGTGATTGCAGGGTTAAAAAAAAAGCTACCGGTGCCTGTGCACCCCCTTGGTGCCATGTA
Organism: Puccinellia tenuiflora; assembly: GCA_012064385.1. Classification (NCBI taxonomy): domain Eukaryota; kingdom Viridiplantae; phylum Streptophyta; class Magnoliopsida; order Poales; family Poaceae; genus Puccinellia; species Puccinellia tenuiflora. The sequence goes on along the minus strand of QRDG01001227.1, from coordinate 281,871 downwards.
GCTCCGCCCCTGAATGCATCACATACTACCAGTACCTCATACTAGTATAATATTACTGGTTATTTGTGGGATAATATTGGTAAAAAGGTAATACCACCTGTCGCCGTTGTAGGCATAACATTAGTTGGAACATAGGCTGTTTCATGAAAAATATGCATATTGAAGGGATTAATATTATATTGCTTGTTTTGAGGACAAAAACTTCAGAAGAAGCTCGCGGATGGTGAAGATTTGCTTGCCAGTCTACTGTCATGTTGTTTTACAAAACATCAAAACTGTTGTCACCTGGTTCATGAATAAGAGTATTTTTAAAATTTTAGTAACATTTTCAACATTTTGAAAACAAACGAAAAAAATAAAAAATGGATAAAGCGAAAATAGTAGTGAACAAAAAATATCGCTGAACCGAAAATAATAGTGAATTAAAAATACAGGTGAACCAAAAATAATAGTGAACCAACAAATATCGATGAACCTAAAACAATAGTGAACCGAAAAGAAACCAAAATTCAGGTGAACCGAAAATAATAGTGAACGAAAATTCGGGTGAATCGAAAATAAAAAGAGAACCAAAAATACCGGCAAACTCAAAATAATAATTAACCAAAAAGAAACTAAAATTCGGGTGAACCAAAAATAATAGTGAATCAAAAATACCGGTGAACCGAGAATAGATTTTAAAAAAATGGTTCACATTTGAAATTGTTCAGAATTTTTTTAAAAATAAAAATCCATCTAAACCATTTTAGGAAAATTTGAACCATTCTCAATCCGAACCATTTTAAAAAATGAACATGAAAGAGAAATGAATCTGCAAACAAAATAAACAGAAAAAAGAAACACAAAAAAAAAAGAAAAAATGGAAAAGATAGAAACGAATCTGGAAAAGGCTGGTCCGGCCCATGCGGAATAGTGTGCGGGTGATTCCGTACAAGGTCTCGCGCAGAGCGAGAAATAGTGCTCGCGATTGGAGGTACTATTCGTAAATGCTATATATCGCCCGCAGACGATGCCAGACAGCCGCGTCGCCTGAAGCGCCACACTGCTACATATCGCCCATTCCCTTCTTTTTTCTTTTGTATTTCTGTTTTCGTAGTTCTATTTTTTTCGTTTTAGTTTTCTTTTATGTTTTTATTTTATTTTCTTTTTCCTTTTCATTCTTATAAATTTTTTAAAAAATTCACTTAATATCATTTTGAAAAATGTTTCATAAATTGTTCTAATTTAAAATTTGTTCATATTCGGAAAAAAATTCAAATTCAAGATTTTGTTCATATATGATAATTATTCTAATTCAAAGTTTGTTCATATTCGAAAATTGTTCAAATTCAAGATTTTTGTTCATATTAAAAAATTGTTCCAATTCAAGATTTTGTTCAAATTCAAAAAAAAATCCAAGTCAATATTTGTTCAAAATTATTCCAATTCAAGATTTTGTTCATATTACAAAATTGTTCCAAGTGAAAATTTGTTCATATTCGAAAATTGTTTCAATTCAAGATTTGTTCATATTCGAAAATTGGTTAAATTTAAAATTTGTTGATAATCAGAAATTGTTCAAATTCGAAATTTGTTCATATTCTAAAGTTGTTTCCTTGTTCTTTCTTTTTTATTTCCTTTTTCTGTTTAAAAATAAAACAGCAAAATTGGAAATACCTGTTATGGGCCGCATCATTGCAGCCCATTTGGTGGGCGCTGTAGGCGGCGGGAGCGTCCTGCGCTGCCAGCGGGCGCGATATAGGAGGTCCCGTACTATTCTCGTTGAGTAGAAAAAAAAGCATTGTGAGCTTAGCAAGCAACTGGATTAATGATGGCCATCGGGCTGGCCCGGCACGGCCCGGGCACGGCCTGCTCGTGCTCGGGCCTCCTCGTGCCGTGCCTGTTCGGGACACGGGCCTCATCTGGAAGAAAAGCCCGGCCCACCAGGCAAATAAAACTAGTTTTATCTATAAAATAAAGAAAAAAATGCGAAAAAATAATAGTTTCGGGCCTCACCGTGCCTGCGGGCCTATTTTCAGAAAAAAGCCCGGCACGCTTTTGTGCTCGGCTTATTTTTTTTAAATAATACACAAAAATTATTAAATTCTGAAAGTAGTATGTGTTTTTTTTCTTTTTTTTTCAAAAATAGGATCCAGTCGTCTACGCCGAAACCGACAGGAGCTACTCGTCTTCGCTGATGCCGACTAGGGGCCAGTCGTCTTCTCTGATGCCGACTAGGGGCCAGTCGTCGTTGGCAAAGACGACAGGCCAGTCGTCCTCACGGCCATGCACTAATCGTCCTCGCCATGCAATTGTACTGTTCACGTTTTTTTAAAACTTTTCCAAAAAATTCAAAAAAAAATACATGGATGTAGCTAACTCGTATTTACTACGATCGTGCAAAAATTCACTGCAAAACACATTATATTTTGGGCTCGGGAAAAAAGACAAAATCAGCGAATTTTGGAAGCTGGACACAGATCGCGCACTGTTCATCGATTGGTCTACTGTTCATCGATTGGTCATGGAAGAGTTTGCTCCAGTCGTCTTCGCCGTGGACGACTAGCTCCTGTCAGCATCGCCGTGGACGACTAGCTCCTGTCGTCTTAGCCATAAACGATTGGATCCTATTTTTGAAAAAAAATAAAAAAGCGTATTAGTTCCAAAATTAAATAAATTTCGTGTATTATTTTTAAAAAATGCGCTTCGTGCTTGTGCCGTGCTGGGCCTCAGGCCTCATTTCATGCCTTTGGGCGGCCCACGAAAGCGCGGCCCGATGGCCAGCACTAAACTGGATGCCCAAAGGAAAGCTGGGCTGGGCTAGGCCTAGTAGGAACGCTTCGACCGAATAAACGCTCCGCCGCCGATTCCTTCTCCGCCTCTTCGTCGCCGACGCGTCAGACGAAGAAACGCGGCGCCGCGGTGTTCATGGCTGGAGACGCAGATCTGCCGCAGGCAGCCGAACTCTCGCCGCCGGCACCCACCGCTCTCACCCCGAGGTCTGCAAACCCCTAACCCTTTTTGTTTCTCATCTTCTTGATGCAAGTTCGTTGAGTAGCTGTGGCGATTTCAGTCTAGATCAATATTCAAATTCAACCATGTATGAACACATGTTTACGGCAGGGATTAATCGGTAGGTAATGTATGCTCTCAACTCCTCATGCGTACTCTCTCTCAAAAAAAAAAAAAACTCCTCATGCGTAGGTGTTGGTTTGGTGAGATTGGTCGTGTCCATGAATGATGTTGCCTCTGAAAAATGTTCAGGCGATGGAGTGCAAGTGCGTGGAACTATGTGCCTAGAGGGAGATGATGAAATGAACGGAATGTTAATCTGATCCGATGGAGTTTTCGTGTGATACTTTACACTCTAGGTCGATTGCGTATATTTGTGCTTTTGTACAGAAAAAACCCATATGGTGCTTAGGCTATACACTAAGCCCGTTTAAAACAAAATCAAAAGGCTTATTTTTACACTTCAAAAAATTCTGACCAATATAAAAGTACATATAGATGTCTAATATATTCGTTCAAAGTTTCACTGAACTATGTTTTCATATGTGATCTAACCAAAAAAGATAGACGTGAATACCAAAATAGAGTTTTTGAATGCCTATTTACAGCCACATTTTTGTGTTTTTTAGCCCGGCCAAACGTATTTTGTAACAAAAACTTAAACGCCCACAGAAATAGTCTTTATGTACCTGTATAAAAAAATCAGATTATTTTGAAACTTGTGAATATTATTTTCGATTTTCCTTTTCAAAACGGCGAGCTAACTGGAGCTCAAGCTCCATTTGTCCCAACTTGAACATCAAGCTTATGATTTTTTCTGTAGTTGATTCAGATTGAGCATGGTGATATACATATTATTATGGAAAAAAATTGAGTGAGATGAAGACCTTCGTTTGCATTAGTTTGTACTACTATACTAAGTGCCTACCGTCATATTTTTAACCCGTTACAAGTTACTAGCTAAATACACATACTTTACGCCGGAGTAAACTAATAATATTAGAGACACTTATCAAAGTCGTCATGTATTATTTTGTAACCCTGCATGTTGAGTGCGTTGCTACGGAATAAATAAACAGTATTAGAGACACTTATCGAAGCCATGTACATTTGGTAAATGTATGTTTTGAGTAAGATGGCCTAGTGGTTTTCCATATGCAAACGTGCGTGTCGAGTGCAACGGTATGGTGATTTTCATGCAACTCATCTGTGCAAACATGTTGTTTTTTAACACATTTGCATCATGAATATATCAGGTTTTAGAGTTGAGAACCTTGCAAGATTATTAGAAAATATGACGCAATTAACTCTTTTTTAAGAATTAACACAACTGACTCTTCAGGTTGCCCGCATACATTTGAAAATACATCAGTTTGGAACCTGGCATAAGGGCATCACGTAGTAACTTCTAAAGCGATCTCTTAAACGACATAAAGGTCGGTTACTTGTTGTATTCTAAATGTGGACAAGGTGAAGCGAACTAAAAAATAACTCCATATATATGTGCCTTCTGAATCTCAACCGAATTTTGGCAAAATAAAATAAAAAAGCCCCATATGTTTATTATGTATCTGAACCAAAACACAGAAATCATTGCAAGTGTCTTCATGTTGTAAACTTCCAAATATTTATTAGTTCCCTGTGAAGGAACATATGGAGTGATTTCTCTCCTGTGAAAGCACATACTTGAAGCATCAATCATGCAATCACCTATCTTCAAGCATAAAGCACAAGGAGGAAGCTATAGTTGGGTAACAAATATTTTGATCGTTGTATGTAATGGAGCATATAGCATTCAAGCGAAGTGGTCAGGTGCGAAAAGGCTAGTTTCAGAGAGGGGAAAAATCGTCTGAATACAAAAAGTGTAGTTGGTCTTTGCTGCAGTGGCTCTTACATTGTGCTCTCGCCGTTTTTCTTTATTAATCAATCCACTAATCACCAAAAGATCAATACAAAACCACGAGCATAGAAAGTGCCTGAATTTCGATGTGAACAGTCAAGTTTCTGTTAACATAGCACCTCCTAGAACTCCTGACCCTTTAGGATATGAAACGCAATAGCATTTATCAGGCTCAACGTTGCGTCAGTGCAGCAGCAAAAACGTCAAGCACCCCTACAGCCGGCTCTTCCTTGCTATCCACGACCTCTGGTGACTGGTGCCGGCGCCCAGCGGTCACCACTGCATGCGCCGCTTTCAGCAGCGTTGCCGCCATGGCCATTGTCACCCATCAAGTAGGAGATGTACAAGGGCCGCACACTCGATCGGTGGACAGTCGTACTCCATGCTCGCATCAAGAAATCACGACCTCCTCTTCGTCCTTAGCTAGGAGCTGCACAATGTAAGGCGGCTGCAGCGTTCGGCTCCCTAGTCCATACGATCTGTACATGTAATTAAGTGATTGGAATGTGACATGTTGATGTCCATCTTTTTGTGAAACGAATTAATGTTCACTGACATGAACATCTTTTTGCCTTAATTTTTTTGTAGTACTATCGTGAGAGCCTACCTACCACCTTTCTTACCATTTACCTGTTATTATGTCTCTCTATGTTCTTCGATTCTAACATATCATTCTTCTACTTTTGTTTGTGACAGGGAAGTTGCCATCGCAGGGAGGCCCTCTAGGAAAATCTGCCATGACTCCTCACCCTCATCTGGGCAACATGTTTGGGCAGATCTTCTGGACGTCTTGCTTCACCAAATCATTGCCCTATTAAACTCATTCCATGACTTGCTTGCTTTTACTAGTACATGCCGCTCTTGGCGTGCTGCGGTCTTTTCCTTCCCATCATCCGTATATAAATTCCCCTTCCCACCTCTCCATCTCAAAGTACGTGTTCGTAATGCTTATCGGCATAGCGAAGAGAGTTACATCCTTTTATCTAATTACAAATGGCAGCTTGGTGATCCTGTAATGGCAAACTTATCTCTTCGTCGTTCAGGACCCCGAAATACTCCAAACTACATGCGCTATTTGGGCTGCTCATATGGGCATCTTATCTTCTCTTGTGTGCAGCACCTCCTCCTTGTGGATGTTTACACTGGCACTAAGGTGAAACCCCCCAAGCTCCAAGTCAACTGTGACTGTGGAATCTACTATGGCATTCTTATGGCTCCGCTCAGTTCACCTCACTCGTGTCTCCTCCTTTGCTCGAAGAAATATGTGTTCCTATGGCAGGCTGGAACAAACTCTTGGACGGAGCACCCTCATGTTTCTGAACACGATTTTATTCAGATTGTTTTCTTCAGAGGTCAGATGTTTGCTCTGGACTATCCTCAGAGTCACTTGCTCTATACCATATCCTTGGCACCTCAGCTCAGCATGCACGAAGTAGCAGTTGTATGGGAAGAGGACGTGGTTGTTGGCTTGAATAATCATCCGTGGTTGGTGGTATGTGGTGACATGCTTCTTATGGTTGATCTTGTCGATGACCTGATAAGCAATGGTACTTTTCAAGTCTTTCAGTTCGACTCTTCAGCTGAACCAGCCAAGTGGGTGAAGATGGACAAGTTGGAAAACTGGGCTCTCTTTCTTAGCCTTTTTTTTTTTGGAACTAAAGCTTATATTCATGCATAAAAGGAAACATTACAGGATCGAATACAAGCACTGAAGAAGCAGAGGGGAAACAGGAGGAAGAACAGCTGCATCAAACCATGTACAACCACGAGGGCACGAAGCACGCCGGACCTCCACTGCCGAAGACGCCGCAGGAACCGGCCGCCGGCACCCCATTCCACGGGGACGGAAGAACTCCTAGCACGAAGGCGTTGACGGGCCGCAGAAGCCACCAGCTCCGACGAGCTGGATTTAAAGCCGAAGAAGAACCATCGACTGGGGACCACCCCCAAGCTCCATCCTCCCTAGATCCGGGGCCTGTGCCACCCCGCCTCACCGGAGGCGGCCGGATCTTCCACCACCCCTCCATCAACACCCGCAGCAGCCACCTCCAAGCCCCCCTGCAGATCTCCAGTCCACCATCCGCGAGCCACCCACCGACACCGGAGAAAGTGCCGGCAGGGCAAAGCAGCAGCCAGCCGCCGCCGCCGAAGACGACGACGGGATCGAGGGGAAGCTACAGCCCAGCAAAACGACGACGGTGGCCACCCCGCGACAGCCACGCCGCCCAAGATCCACCCAAAACCAACCCTATCTACACCACCGGAGCGCAGATCCGGGGATTCCCCATCCTCCCGCCGCCGGAGCGGCCGACGGAGGGTGGGAAATCCCACGGATACGCCGGCGGACGCTGGTCGGCCCGAAGTCGCCCTCGAGTCGCCTCTGGAAACAGTAGAGAGAGAGGAGGGGGGGGAGGGTTCCAGAAATAGATAGGAGGAGCTCTACGGGATAATAAGGTGGAGAACATGGGTACATTTGCACCCGCTTTCAAAATGCATTTTCGCAATGTCCAAAAATTCCGAAAAAAATATGCACGCGTACATATTGTAGTTTCTAGTGTGCGTCAAAAGTTTCGTCCTAAAAATACTTTTTACTTGACTTGTGTGAAAAAGACAAAAATCTGACATATATGTGTTATATGTAAGTCACAAAAATTTCTCTTTTTTGTGGATGAAAACTAAAATGTAAACTTTTCACAAAACTTTGTGTCATCAACACATTATGCGAGATGTATGCGTATATTTTTTCAGATTTTTTAAACATATTTAAATGTGTTTTAAATGTTTTTTTAAAAAATGGGTGCAAATGTACCCATGTTCTACCTATTCACTCTGGAGCCCTACGTTTTCTTGCATGAACCCAGAAAGATGGGGCGGAAAGAGTAACTGCGTTTACGTTCCGAGCGCATCTAAAGCTTCTGATGAACCTTGGATTGCTGTAGAGCTTGGTCAGCCAGTTTACAGCACAACTGAGGCCGATTCATACATTCTGGGAGGTGAAAGCAGGCAGCTTGAGAGCCTCTGGGTGCTCCCCAGCTTCGTGTACGGCGTTGGCCAGTGAACCATCATCTTTTCTTGTCAGAACAGTCTCGTGTATTATGCCCTAATAACTGCTGCTTTAATGAAGAAGAAATTATCTACTTGCTGGATGCTTATTCATGCATGTATGGGTGTTCCTTGAGATGCATCTCTTCGTCGTGCGTACTCTCCTTAGCTTTAATGGACAGCTTAGGCGTGTTCTTGTCTATAGTGATAGTTTAGTCTGGTAAAAGATATGCTGCTTAAAGCCTGAAATTGAACCTGCATTGCTGAATGCAAACTACGATACTATTCAACCCGAATTTGGAATAATTTCTCTTAATAAATAGAACATGTGATTTTTATTTTTTTCGTTCAAGAATACGCCATGAAAAGATGTATCATTTAATAGATATAAAGAGTTTGGCTACAATCAAAACATATAGAAAAGGTACCCGGCAACAAATCGTTCTCACTACCGCTATGTTCCCGACACTAAAAAAAGGACTACTCTCCCGATTGCTCCTCCGTTGGTGCAGTCTCGACACCTCTGAACAACTCACCATGGAGCAGTCGTGCTCTTGTCCATTGTCCTACCTTAGCTCAAACTCTGTTAGCAATTCGCCGTGTTGAGACAGTAGCGCCATTGAATACCACGTCATTAGCGGTGCGTCTAGATGCACCACATGACCAAGACGATGAACGACCAATGGATGCTCTTACCGGTTGGTCCACCAATTAACCATATCCTCGTCCATCATTGTAGCGACTCGACTCAATAATATGGATCTCGTCTATAAGTATAGTGCTAGTCCCGGATCGAGTCGCTAGCACACTCATTACAAATGAAATATCAAAGCACAATGCGTCTTTATTACAACGAAATGATCCAGAATAACAAAGTCCTTACATCTTTGCATAGCATTGACGCGAGCACAAAATAACTTTATTGAAATAAAAGCACACAGCGGAAAATAAACGATAATGAAGCTCCAATCAACTCGTGTCATAGGCGTACGTGCCGGGTATAGCTTCAAGACCTACGTAATATCGTACCTGCAATAGTGTAATTGCAGCCGTTCGCGAATACGGTCAGTACATTGGGATTTGTATTGGCAAGTGAGCAAGTTATTAATTGAACACTAGTCTACCTAGCTACTACATGCAATATGGGCTAGGTGGACTTGAAGGCTATTTGCATAAAAGCAATTTTATCCTATCAATTTGATAAACATTTTACAACAAAGATAAACAATCATTGAACACTGGTAGAAACTAGTGCTCCTACCCTTTAGTTCACCCATCATATTTTAATTACAGAAATTGGAATGAGTGAGAACTCTTGTAGGATCTAGTCTAGTTGGATCAAGTTGTCCGTAACCGAGGACACGGCTAAGTACTTAGTTTTAAAAACTTTCGAGAGCGTTGTACACTTTACCCGTAGAATGCATTTAACCCCATTTACCACGACACCCAATTTGTATCGTAGTTGGGAGAGAAACACACCGAAACCTTTGGGAAGTGATCCTTGTGTCCTCTCCGCACCCTGTTCAAACCTACTACGCTACATCTGCTGGTCACGGTAGGTACAAGAACCACAACATACTTGATTAAGTCAACGCCCATATCATTGTTGACCTACGGCTGTACTCGTAAGCTACTAAACAAGACTCCACATTAATTCTCAGGAACCTAGGTGGCCATTCACAAGTGCACCTACTCGGATACTATGGACCCGAGCAGCCACTCAACTATTTACCGCCAAAGCATACCAATACCACCCAGACATCAAGTTAATTAAAGTTGTTTTATTAGATTTGCAAACACAACTATGAATACAACATCAATCTCATAATGTGATCCCATAACCACGTCTAAGCAACTAAGCAAATTTTAACGGTGGTTTCATGGTGGAACTAATCTACAAGGATACATATGGTAACTCACTTGGGGTTTAGTGAATCACCTAATAGCATAGCATACAAATCATCTCCTACACATGCAAGTCTACGAAAATAGGACTAGATGCATAGTAAGAAAATAATAGGTGTTATCGTTGCATCACTTGCCTTCAGTTGTCGGAGTAGTCGTTCACGCACTCGTTGCAGTCACAGCAACAGTTGCAACCAACGTCGTTGTCTACACGATGATACGCGATACACAACATAAGAAACAAAGCAAACATACACATATGCATGCATGACATGTTAATTGGGCACAAAACATTAACTTTAGTTCTCTGGATTATATGATGCATGAAAAATATTTTTAATGCAACAAACCAATTAAGATCAAGTTAATGTTGATTAAAAGGTTAAACATGAATCTTCTAATAAACTTTCAAAAACTAGTTCACAAAAATTAGGTTTAATGTTCTCTGGACAGAGGATTTAATTTAGAAACTTTTAGCCGAAAGAATTAATTCTATTTGAGTTATAGATAAAAAGTTATTCCCAAATTATCAATTAACAAGATTTGAAAATACAGTATATAAAACTTTGATAAAAGCTGAATATTATTTTAGATCTGGCTAGATATTATTTTTCAAAGAATTTTGGTATTTTGAACTCAGTTTTCGAGTTACAGTTGAAGAGATATGAATTTTACAATTTTAATAATTTCTTGGAATTTTAATTCGAATTTAAACGGAAAAGATTCCCGGGACGGGCTAGGGCTGACGTCACGCTGACATCAGCGTACCGGTTCGGGATATCTAGATTTGATCTAGACCGTCCGATCGAGATCGGACTGATGGGGTCATTGCATAGAAAACAAAAAATTTCCTACGAAACAAGCGGAAGAAACCCCAAGGATCTAGATCTATTAGACGAAGGTAGCGAAGGCGAGATTCAATCTCTTACCCTTGAAGATCGAACAAACGCATTTTGTCGGTGCAGGGATTGGCTAGTCGATCCCCGCAACTAGACTCATCTAGTCGCGAGGAGATGTATTTTCTCGAAGATCCAATCCGATGAAGTGCCACAACAGGCAGCACCTCCGCGGTATCCACACGTACGGCTCGATGTAGACGTCCACTCCTTGATCCCGCAAGCGAGGAGGACGTGGCTAGATGGATCTCGGCACCACGACGGTTGTGGTGGCGTTGATGGTGTAGTGCTCCGTCCGACAGGGCTTCGCCAAGCCATGTGAGAGGGAGAGGGAGAGGAGGAGGCGCGGCAGCCCCTTAGGGCAAAGGGGTGGTGCGGCTAGAGGTGTAGATCTAGACGGCGGCAGCCCTCCGGGGAGAGGTGGCACGCGGCTAGGGCTAGGATGGAGGAGGGGTGCGGCCATTGTTAGGTGAGGGGCAGCCCAAAGGGTGTGCCGCACCCCCTCCCCTCTCCTCTTTATATAGGGGCGGCTAGGGTTTGGAGGAGGGCTGGCCGGCCCCCTTTGCTTGGCCCCCAAGTTGAGTCCTAAGTGGACTTGGGCTTGGGCCCTTTCCAACTAGGGGTGGCTGGCCACCTAGTCCAACTAGGACTTGGCCTCCCCTTCCCTTGCCTTGGCCGGCTAGGCCCATGTGGGCCTTTGGGTGGTGCGCAGCCCAAGTGGTTGCTGCACCCCCTTTGGTCCATGTGGGCCCCCTACATTAGGTGGGTCCCACTTCTAGACTCCTCTAGAACTTTCTAGAACCTTCCGGTACCCTATGCAAATATTCCAGAACTTTTCCGATACCTCCAGAAACCACTTTCCTTATATGAATCTTATTCTCCGGACTCTTTCGGAACTCCTCATGACGTCTAGGATCCCATCCGAGACTCCGAATCACCATTCGTTCATACCACCAATTATCTCATCGCTAACCCTAGCTACATCAGAGCGTTAAGTGTGTGACCCTACGGGTTCGAGAACATGCAGACATGATCATATCAATAATCAATAGCGGGACCGGGATGCCCATATTGACTCCTACATATTCAACGAAGTTCTTTATCGATTGAACCACAATGCCGGAGATTCTTAATCACATAAACGATTCCCTTTGTCTCACGATATTTAATTTGCCCGAGATTTGATCGTCGATATCTCCATATCTAGTTCTATCTCGTTACCTGGCAAATTCTCTTTACTCATCCATAATATAGGATCTCCGTGATTAACACTTAATCACATGGTTGTAACCTTTCTAATGCTATATTACCGAGAGGGCCCAGAGATATCTTTTCCGTCACAAGGAAGGACAAATCCCAATCTTGATTCATGTCACCCAACAAATACCATCGGAGATACCTGAAAGCCACCTTTATAATCACCCAGTTACGAAGTGACGTTTGATGTCCACAAAGTATTCCTCCGGTAAATGGGAGTGACATAATCTCATGGTCTAAGTAAACTATACTTGGCATACTAAAAGTGTTGGCAATGAAACTTGTGTGACACGATCAATTGCAACTCTTTATTATTTGGGTCTTGTCCATCACACCATTACTCCTAATGATATGACTCCGTTATCAAGTGACTATAACAAGTCCATGGTTAGAAAACTCTAACCATCTCTTGACTAACGAACCAGTCTGGTAGAGGCATACTAGGGACAACTGGTTGTTTATATTCCACACATGTATTATGTTTCCGGTTAATACAATTATAGCATGGATAATAAACTATTATCATAAACATTAATATGCTAATAAACCATTTTATTATTGCCTCTAGGGCATATTCCCAACACGGACGGCCGTGGACACGTTGGTCCGCGACTCACCGGAGAACGGTGGCGGCGGCTCGGTGATGATGAACGGTGGCGCTCCGGCAGTCCTCCGGCGACGGCGAGGGTGGCTCCGGGTGCGGCTCGACGTGGCGGACCTCCTCCTACTCGCGGCCCTTCTCCTCCTTGCTCTGTTAGGCGGCGGCATCGAGCTCCCGAGGCGGCGGTAATGGTGGCGGAGGCGACGGGTTTTCCGAGCTCGAATTCGAGCTCGGTTTGGGGCTAGGGTTAGGGATTTTTGCGGGGATCGAGGGCACGGGGTCGGGGCTATTTATAGGTGGCTTGCTTGCGCGAGGGGCTTCCGAATCGGGATGGATTTGTGGGATTTTTGCACCGGGACGACGAACTCGTGAAGAACACGGACTCTGGTCCGCTTCTAGAAGAACCTGACAGGTGGGGCCCACCTGTCAGCGGGGAAAAGGAAAAAAAAGAAAAAGAAAAGAAAAGAGGGCTGCGGGGAGAGAAAAAAAAAGAATGGGCCGGCCTCGGCCCGTTAGCGGGTGCACGCGCGCGAGTTAGCTGGGCTGCGACCCAGTAGCTCGCGGTTCTGTTATTTTTTGTCTTTTTTTTATTCTTTTTCAGTAAACTGTTTTTCGAATAACTTTTGATTTAGAACTCCAAATTGAGTCAAACATATTTTGAAAAATTTGTAAAATTGTCCTCTGTCTTATTTGACTATGAAAGGGTGCTTTTGCACAAAACCCCAAGCATATATATATAGCTTGTTGAATTTTGATTAAATCAAAATAGGGTTTTAGATTTATTTCTTTTGGAAACTATGCAAAACAAACAAATGCAATTTTTTTAAAGTATGCCATGATGAAATGCACGTGCTCTAAATGCAAAACATCCAAATAAAAGATTGGGATGTTACAGACTAACCCCCTTAAGATGATTCTCGTCCTCGAGAATCGGTTTGGCCAGCAAATAGGTTCGGATGGTCTTCTCGAAGGTCATCTTCTCGCTCCCATGTGGCTTCCTCTTCCGTGTGATGATTCCACTGGACTTTGCAGAACTTGATCGTCTTGGTGCGAGTAATTCTTTCTGCTGTTTCCAGAATCTTAACTGGCTTCTCCTCATATGTGAGATCACTCTCCAATTCGACTTCCTCGAGCGGAACTGTATCCCTCAATGGTGTATCCGCCATCTCTGGGTGACACTTCTTCAATTGGGACACATGGAACACATTATGTACATTGGAGAAGACCTCTGGTAGCTCTAGCTGATAAGCTACTTCTCCCTTTCGTGCCAGAATCTTGTAGGGTCCAATAAACCTCGGTGCTAGCTTCCCTTTGATGCCAAAATGCTTAACGCCGCGTAGTGGTGAAACGTGAAGATATGCTCTATCTCCAACCCCGTACGTGACCTCTCTACGCTTCAGGTCTGCATAGCTCTTCTGCCTTGATTGTGCTATCTTGAGCCTGTCTCGAATCAATCTGACCTTCTCCTCAGCATCCTTGATAATGTCAGGTCCGAACAGACTACGCTCTCCTACTCCACTCCACAGTAGTGGGGTCCTACACTTTCTACCATATAGTGCCTCAAATGGTGACATTCCCGTACTAGCTTGATATCCATTGTTGTATGACAACTCAGCATAAGGTAGGTTTTCATCCCAACTTGATCCATAGTCTAGAGCACAAGCTCTCAGCATATCTTCTAGTATCTGATTGACTCTCTCAGTCTGTCCATCTGTCTGTGGATGAAAAGCTGTACTGAACTCCAATCTAGTTCCCAACGTCTCATGTAGCTGACGCCAAAAGTGAGAAGTGAACTGTGTTCCTCTATCCAACACAATTCCCTTGGAAACTCCGTGCAAACTGACGATCCTTCTCATGTAGAGTTGTGCTAGTTTGGTGCTGGTGTAGGTGGTCTTCACTGGTATGAAATGCACGACCTTGGTCAAGTGATCGACCACAACCCAAATAGAATCATAACCTGATTTGGTCCTAGGTAATCCCGTAATAAAGTCCATACCAATCTTGTCCCACTTCCAGTCGGGTATCGGCAAGGGTTGTAGCATTCCTGCTGGCTTCTGGTGCTCGGCCTTCACCCTGCTACACACATCACATTTAGCGATATAATCGGCGATATCCCGCTTCATATTGGGCCACCAGAACCTCTCCTTCAGATCCATATACATCTTCATGTTGCCAGGATGGATGGAGTATGGTGAATCATGTGCCTCCTGAAATATCAGCTTCCTAATTTCCGGATCCTTTGGCACACAAATACGGTCCCCAAACCATGTTGTTCCTTCTCATCTTCCTGGAATTCTTCAGCTTTGCCTTCTTTCATACTACCTTTTATTTTTACTATTTGTTCGTCTCCATTCTGGGCCTCTCTAATTCTGTTCACTAGAACTGGTTCTACCTCCAGTGTTTCCACATAACCCTCGGGTACTAACTCCAATCCGGGACGCTTAAACTGCACACACAGATCTGGGGGTAATTCTCCTGTTGAAATTCCATTTGCATACACCTTACGGCTTAATGCATCTGCTACAACATTGGCCTTCCCGGGGTGGTATTGGAGATTCATGTCGTAATCCTTTATTAACTCTAGCCATCTCCTTTGCCTCATATTCAACTCCTTCTGAGTAAAAATATATTTCAAGCTCTTGTGATCAGTAAACACCTCACAATGCTTGCCCATGAGGTAATGTCTCCATGTATTGAGTGCATGGACGACCGATGCAAGCTCTAAATCATGAGTGGGATAATTTCTTTCATGATTTTTCAGTTGCCTTGATGCATAGGATACGACTCTTCCATCTTGCATCAACACACTTCCAAGTCCTTGGCGACAAGCATCACAATAGACTTGGAAATACTTCTGTAGATCCGGCAGACACAGAACTGGTGCTGTCACTAATCGTTGCTTCAACTCTTGGAAACTATCTTCGCACTCCTTGGTCCAAGCAAATTTCTTCTCCTTCTTTAGCAACTCCGTCATTGGCTTTGCAATCTTGGAGAAGTTCTCAATGAACCTCCGATAGTATCCCGCCAGTCCTAGGAAACTCCGGATATCCTTTGCTGACTTTGGTGACTCCCATTCGGTCACAGCTAACACCTTGGCTGGATCCACTACAATACCTTCCGCTGACACTATGTGTCCTAGGAATCCCACAATGTTTAGCCAGAACTCACACTTGCTAAATTTAGCATATAACTTGTGTTCCCTAAGTTTCTCCAATATCTGACGCAAGTGTCCTTCATGCTCCTCTTCATTCTTGGAGTACACAAGGATGTCATCGATGAATACCACTACGAACTTATCCAAGAACTCCATGAAGACATTGTTCATCATGGTCATGAAGTATGCCGGCGCATTGGTTAGTCCAAAAGACATAACCGTGTACTCATATAGACCATACCTCGTGGTGAAGGCGGTCTTAGGGATATCCTCCTTTCTAATCTTCAGCTGGTGGTATCCCGATCGAAGATCGATCTTGGAGAATACACAAGCTCCCTTCAGCTGATCAAACAGATCGTTGATGTTGGGGAGTGGGTATTTGTTCTTTATCGTTACCTCATTAAGTGAGCGATAGTCCATAACTAGTCGTTGTGTCCTGTCCTTCTTCTCTACCCACAGAACTGGTGCTCCCCAAGGCGATGAACTACGCTGAATAAATCCTTTATCCAACTGCTCCTTGAGTTGCTTTTTTAGTTCCTTTAACTCGTCAACATCCATCTTGTAAGGTCTCTTGGCTATAGGTCCTGCTCCTGGTATCAAGTCAATAATGAACTCGATATCTCTATCAGGTGGCATTCCTGGTAACTCCTCCGGAAACACGTCCGGGTATTCTCTCACTATACGCACATCCTCTATGCTAACCCCCTTAAGAGAATTTAACTTGGCCTCTCCGAGATTCAGTTTAGACTTGTATCTAATCCTCTTGTTCTCTGGGGTAGTGAGTGTGATGGCCCTTTGAGCGCAGTCGATCTGTCCCTCATACTTAGACATCCAATCCATGCCTAGTATTACATCTATTCCTTGCGAATTTAGGACGATGAGCTCTGTGGGAAACTCATATGATCCAATCGCTAAGGTTAAATAACGACACCAAGTGTTTGCTATCATCTCTCCTCCAGGAGAACTTACTTTAATTGATCTATTAAGGCTCCTGGTAGGTAACATATTTCTATCCGCAAATACCCTTGATATGAATGAATGCGATGCACCAGTATCAAAAAGAACAAGGGCGGTGCATGAATTGAGCAAGAGCTTACCCATCACAAGATCTGGTTCATCGTAGACTTCCTCCACGTTCACATGATTAGCCGTGGCCTTCTGGAATGGGTTGGCCTTGGCTCCTTCTTCTGCCTTCCTCTCTGGGCATTCAGGAGAGTAATGCCCCATCTTCTTGCATCTGTAGCACTGCACCTGACTGAGGTCCTTCTTGTGTGCCGGGTTGTGGTTGCGTCCATTGCCTCCATTGTGATGATTGTTGCCCCTATGACCATTATGATTGTGGCCATTTCCTCCATTGTGCTGGTGTCCATTTCCTCCACGATGGTTATTGCCCCCATGCTTGTTGTAGTGAGAGCCTCCATTGTCATCATGGTGAGTTCGGGCCTTCTGGTGAGATCCAAAACCATGGCCACCATGATTGTACTTCCTCTTGCGGTTCTCTGCCTGCTTCTGCTTGCCCTCGAGAATGATAGCTTTGTCGATGAGTGCCTGGTAGTTTGGAATGTGAACTACCGACAGTTGAACAGCCAGCTCATCATTCAGCCCATCGAGGAATCTCTCACGCCTCTTGAGATCAGTATCCACATCTTCTGGCGCATAGCGAGCTAAATTCCCAAACTCATCAATGTACTCCTTCACAGTGCGGTTGCCCTGTCGCAGATTACGGAACTCCCTCCTTTTTAGACTCACAATGCCTGATGAGACATGAGCATTACGGAATCCTTCTTCAAACAACGCCCAAGTGACAGTGTCTATTGGGTGAGTTGTAACAGCCCCACTTTTGGTACCAGAAAATATGAGTAAAATTTTCACTTTTTGCATCTCATTTGCATCATGGCATCCCTCATTCCTATTTGCTTCACATGAAATAATAAGAACATAAAATAATAAGAAGCAACAATTAACAACCCCAAGGTGGTGATGTGAATGGTGAACAAACTCTCAAATTAAATTCTCATATTTGTCCAGGAAGTTCCTACAACCACCAATATAATTGTTGCCAAATTTAAATGCAATGGCAAATGCAAATATTGGAATAAAACCCTAAAATGCAAGAGGGCAATTTCTGAAATGTTACCACATGAGATAAATTCCAAATGGGCTGCAAATTTTACCACAGGTTCCAAATAATATATTATGGCTCTGTGAATTTTTCCATAATTTTTAAAAATAGTTAAAGGCCTCAATTAAATAGAATGTGCTGTTGTTTCATTTAAAGAAAATAAAACAAAAGGGAAAAGCAGGCAGGGGGTATCTGCAAAATCGCCATTGTAGCGACCGCGTCCCCCCCCCCCCCGCCACCGTTGCCGACGAACCTCGTCGCCACTGTCGCGGCTCCCTCGCTCCCCTGGCCCCATGGAGGTTAAGAGGCTCCCCCACGACCGCTTGCTCCTCCTCCCCCTCCTTTTTCCCTCATGCAGCGAAACCCTAACCCTAAGGCGCCATGGCCGTGGCACTGCCGATGACGCCGCCGCTCGCCGCCGACGATTGAGGCAGCCCAGAGCAGATCAAAGCGCACCATTAGCTCCGCCTCGTCTCCAGCTTCCTCCTCCCCCCAGCAATCGGACCGGGGAGCTCGGGATCATTGCGTTCTTCTTCATCTCCTCCGCCTCCGACCGCCGGCCGCCGAGCACGATTCCGTCGTCGTCAGCCCTCCTCCGCCTCCGACGAGCATCGATACGTGCTCAGGGTGAGCATGCGGTCCTTCTGGACATCTCCGCCTCCCTCCTCTCCCCCTAGGGCGCTAGATCGACCGTAGCCGTCGTCGGCCGTCCGCCGCCCGTCGCCGTTGTGGTCACTCCGGTGACCTAGAACCGGCGGCGCCGCCTTCCCTTGGTTCGCCGTAGTTAGGCGCGTCGAGTGCGCCCATTTGCTAGCATCCGAACACACGGCCTCGACGTATCCATCCACGCCCTCGCCGCCGGGCACCGCTGTGTCGCGCCGGTCGTGGCGTCCCGCGCCCGGGTCAAACCTGCGGGTGGGCCGCTGGCCGACGTGGCTCGCCAGCGTGGCCGCGGCCCCGCCGTTCAGCCTCTGTGGCTAGCCCACACGCTGGTGAAAAACGGTTTCGGTCCAAATTCTGTAAAATGAATAAAAGACAGAAAATCCTAATGAACTTTGAATTTGCATAACTTTTGAACCACAAGTCCAAAAATTGCAAATAATATGTCAAAATTCTCAGCAATAAAATGTCTATCTGTTGATACCATTGGTTAATTAATTGACCAAAATAAATTGCCTAGATTTAACAAAAACAGAAATGGCAGAAATAAGGTGGATTTTGTAAATTCCATAACTTGAGTTCTACCCACTCAAAAATTGTGTTTAAGCTCTCAAAATGTTCAGTAAACAATGGGCTACCACTTTATGTCATTTGAGAGAGTTTGAGATTTAACTTTGGTGCTGTTTATTAAAATTCAAGAAAATGGCAGATTTAAATCAATTATTGAAAATATCATAACTTGGTGGATATTAATTCAAAAATTGCAAATGATATACCAAAATAACCAGCAAAGCAAATGCTATCTACCTATGTTAATATCACAGCATGCAAATAAATTTTCCTTTGATGTTAATTTCGAATGGGTTAAATTGATTTAAATTGCATAACCGTTTAGATCACCAATTCTTCATCGTTAATCGGAAAATTGCAAATAAAATATCCAAATGATCAGTGGAACAATACCTATCTAATAATGTCATTTTCATGCATTTAGGACCCATATTTCAGTACTGGAAATTTTGGAAAATAACGCAAATCACTAGTTAAAGATGGAGTTTTAACCCGTTAATTGTGTTATTTAATTTAGGGGTTCCATTTAACTTGTGGGACATGCCCAATATGTTTTCAATGCATAATTTGACCATATCATAATGATTGTGCATTGCACCTTGTATTCGTGTTATTTATTTCATTTCCTGTATTGTTTGTGTTTCGGTAGATTCAGGAGTCGAGGTTCCACCACAATACCTTGACAACCAGCGCGACCAGTACTACCAGCAAGGCAAGAACTAACCTAACCTTCTTGGCATATCTCATATTACCCAGTATTTTATCCACCATAATATTGCATTCGATTCTAGCAACAACTTTTGGTCAGTGTATAGAGTATCCTATCATTGCATGCTCCCTGAACCATTACCTGTTTTCCCACCTATGAACCATAGGTTGATGTGTTGGCCAGAGATGAATCATATCTATTGTATTTATGCTTAGATATGCTTAGCCATGCTCAGTCGAATGCTTAAGTTGTCCGTTGATTATTTCCATAATTGTGAAGTGAATGGAATGTTCGGACAGTGGTGGAGACTTGTGTTGATAATTAATTGCTACGAAGGCTGGGATGAGTTGCCATCGGGGATGGTGTTTTGATGGGGGGATACTTTATAGGTAGGCCCATGGACCCGGAAAGTAGACCCGCCAAGACCAAGAAGGCCAAAGCCGAGTCACGTATCAAGTCGCATGGGCTGGGCTGGAGACAAGCCGACCAAGGCCCATGATGAAGAAAGGACCCGTCCGGAAGGAGTCCAAGTGCAACCCGGAGTCCTAACTTGGAAGACCAAGACGTAGAGTAGGACTCCGTGTTCTAGTATGACTCGGTGTAAATTGTAAGTCCAGAGACCCGGCAGCCTTTATAAGCGGGGTCCTGGACCTTAGATCGATAGTCAACAGTAGAGATAAGCTTCAACCAATAGAGAAACCCTAGCCACCAGAGAGAAGTCGCCGGCTCCTAAGTTGTGGGAGCCGGGTCCTTGTAATCGAGATACAATCAAGAGCAATAACATAGAAGCAGGAAGTAGGTCTTTACCTCGAATCAGAGGGGCCGAACCTGGGTAAATCCTTGTTCCTTGACGAGATTAACCGTTCCCACGTACTTCAATCACCAATGGCCCCAGAACTCATCTTCCCGGAGGAAGAACTTGCCGTGACAACCCCACGACAGTTGGCGCCCACCGTGGGGCCTACGGTGACGAAAGGAGTTGAGATCGTTGGAGCTGCTCGTCGAGCTATGGAGAAACTCGCCATCGGGCGGGTCTACACTGATGAGCATGGAGAAACAGAGATCGATGACTCAGGCTGGACCTCGGAGATGAACGAAGTCGACGAGGGCTATCAGCTTGTCTTTGGAGGAATCAACGTGTTCGTCGGGATGGTGTGCGCGTCGGGTCTTCGCGAGAACTCGGCGGAGTCGGTACCAGAGCTAACTGTTATTGTCGAGTCCGACGGCGAGGAGTCGGTCGGAACTTCAGAGGTCGGCATCATCGCCGAGTCTGAGGAACCCCTAGCTGAGGAACCAGAGGTGATGCAAGAGTCAGATTCAGATTATGATGCAGATTCAGAGTCCATCCTACCCTTGTTTGAAGATCGGCTTGGGTACGGGATAGAGGAAGAGGATTATGAGGAGTCGCCAGTACGCGCTCGTGTTGTGGGAGTCTACATGTCTGGAAACACTGGGAATCAGTTTGATCCAACTCTATTGACAAAGGAGATTAATGCAAGTAATGCCGCAGAGAGGGCGGCCGAGTTAACCAACGCTCGTGCTGCGTTGGAGAAGCAACTAGCTGATATCACAGAGGCAAACCGTAGACTAGCTGCAGAGCAGGCCCGAGTCCAAGATGAAGCTCAGGTCGTGCGGAGGCGCCGCGAGGAGCTTACTTCAATTCAGCATCGCCGAGCCAGGAGTCGCTTGCATGATGGAGTCCACATCAATCCAACCAATCTATTCACCACACCCAATGGTCCAGGCAGAGGAGCCGGACTAGGAGGCTCAGCGGCAGCAGGAGGCGCCGCAGGAGGAGCCGGAGGAGCACCACCACCACCACCACCACCACCACCCCCAGAAGGATCGGGAGGCAGCCGTGCTAACGGACCACCGCCTGAAGGAGGAGTCGGAGGAGGAGCATCTGGTGGCTTAGGGTCACAGCCTAACAGATTTCATACTCCAGAGGGACATTACTCTAATCCTATGGACAACGTTCATGCGGCGACTCTGAGATTGGAGAATATTGTGGTACCAGAGGGACCAGCAGGACAGGAGACTCGCGAGGCTATCGAGTTACTGAAAACAGCTTTGACTCAGCAGGCTTTGTATCCAACTTTTCCAGATGCAAGTAGACTACATTCAACACCCTTTAACTCAGGTACGAGGAGTCGGCACGGCGAGTCCAACCCGGCAAACTCTACGAGTGCAAGGCGTCGTGAACTAGTGAGGAATCGTGCAAATATACCAACTGCTTCACAAGCTCAGCTAGTGGTTGATGAAGCAAGGCAACGACGAGAAAGAGAAGCAGCAAGAGCTCGGGAGGCAGAGAGGGACAGAGCGTTAGTGGGTGCAGTTAACCCGCCTCAGCCAACCCGGGTGCACGAGGAGGTGACTTCTCCTGGTGCTTCCCCAGCATTAACAGGACCAGAGTGTTTGTCCGATGCCATCAGGTCCGAGTCCTTCCCTAGCAGTTTCAAGGAGCCGCGCAAGGTTCCAAACTATGAGCCCAACATGGACCCGACCTCTTGGTTGGGTACATACGAGATGGCGATGAGTATTCGCAATGCCACAGGTAATCTGTGTGCCAAGTTCATGTATCTTATGATGGAGGGAGCAGCCAAGGTGTGGATGCGCAACTTGCCTCCTAGATCAATCAACTCTTGGGAGCAATTGAAGGCGGCTTTTATTCAGAATTTCCAAGGCACATGCAAGAAACTCAGCACCATCGAGGACCTAGAGCGGTGTGTCCAGAGGAAGGGCGAGTCAGCAAGGCACTGGATGAAGCGAGTCTCAGAGATTATTAACTCCTCACAAGGACTCCCACCAGTTTCAGTGTTAATGGCGATGGAGAGAAATTGCAGTTACAATCCCTTGAGTTGGAAGCTAGGTCGTATGAAGGAGAGCCTGAATCAAGGTATTCCCCTTACGATTGGTGAGATCATGGCAGGTGCTAATAAGCACGCTGCCACAGACAAAACAAAGGATCAGGAGGAAGGAACTAAAGGACAAGGTGGCAATGGTCAGAATCAGAACCAGAATCAGAACCAGAATCAAGGTGGTGGCAAGAGGCCATATGGAGACAACTCTGACCTAGTGGCCAACACAAACACTGGAGTCAGACGCAAGGACAATAATTCTGGTGGATACCAAGGCCGCACTCCAAGCACAGAGGAGGTCTTGAGAATTCCATGCCCTAAACATGCCAAGAACGGTAGATGCGGTCATACCTTGGGACAGTGCGTAGATTTGCAGCGCGCCAGGTTCCAAGGGCCAGGAGGAGGTAACAACAATGGTGGATATAGAGGAAACAATGGAGCCGGAGGACCCGGCAATAACGGTGGAGGAGCCGGCAATAACCCAAACCAACCTCAAGGAGGAGGTCACCAGCAGGGCGGGTTCCAGCAGAACCCGAAGCAGCTCAATGATGGCAATGGTCAGTATTATGTCACAACTCGGCAGCACAACCCGAGTCGTGGCAGCTACCATGTCTTCACAACTAGTACGTCCAAGCGTTCCAAGAAGTTGAAAGTCAGAGCAGTTAATGCAGTAGAGCCGGCCCTTCCACAGTGGCTCAGGTGGTCAGAGCAAACCATCACATGGAGTCGGGCAGATCATCCTCCAAGAGTCGACGAGCCAGGGCAGCTAGCCTTGGTAGTGGCACCTCAAGTTGGGGGCTATACATTAAACAAAGTGCTTATGGATGGTGGAAGCAGTATCAACATCTTATATTACGACACATTCAAGAGGATGCAGCTGCAAGATAGACAGCTAATTCCAACAGAGACAGTGTTCCACGGGATAGTACCAGGGAAGTCGGCCAAGCCCATTGGTAAGATTTATCTTGAGGTTGCTTTTGGCACAGTGGAGAATTTTCGTTCAGAGATTATGCCCTTTGAGGTAGTGGACCTTAAGAGCCCATATCATGCTCTTTTTGGTCGACCTGCATATTTTAAGTTTATGGCCAGGCCATGTTATGTGTACTTGAAGCTCAAGATGCCAGGTCCAGCAGGAGTCATCACAGTTAATGGCAGCAGACAGATGGCATTGGAGTGTGAGTTAGGTGATGCAGCTATGGCTGAGACAGCTTGTGCTCAAGAGGAGCTGAAGTTTTACAAGGCAAACGTGGATCCGGAGGACAACTCGGTCCTTAAGAAGCCGGCCACAGAGGAGAAGATGAAATTCAAGTCAGCTCAGGACACAAAGCAAGTCGACTTTACCCCTGGTGACTCTTCCAAGCAGTTCACCATTGGGGCACACCTCTCTGATAAATAGGAAAGCGCGCTCGTCGAGTTCATCCGTGAGAACCGGGACGTCTTTGCATGGAAGCCATCTGACATGCCAGGAGTCCCGAGAGAACTCGCCGAGCACAGCTTACACGTTAATCCTAATGCAAGACCAGTTAAGCAGGGTCTGCGCAAGTTTCATGATGACAGGAGGAAAGCCATAGGAGAAGAGGTGGCTCGGCTCCTCGCAGCCGAGTTCATCAAGGAGGTCTTTCACCCAGAGTGGGTGGCCAATCCAGTGTTAGTACCAAAGAAGACAGGAGAGTTGCGGATGTGCATCGACTTCACGGGCCTGAACAAGCATTGCCCTAAGGACCCGTTTGCACTACCTCGCATAGACCAGATCATCGACTCCACAGCGGGGTCAGAGTTGCTTTGTTTCTTGGATGCATATTCAGGGTACCATCAGATCAGACTCAACATAGAGGATGAGCTGAAGACGTCCTTCATCACGCCCTTTGGAGCATTTTGTTACACAACAATGCCCTTTGGACTCAAGAATGCAGGAGCTACATATCAGAGATGTATTCAGAACTGTTTCAAAAAACAGATTGGAAGGAATATTCATGCTTATGTGGATGATGTAGTTGTCAAGTCTCAGAAAGCCGACTCTCTGATAGCAGACCTGACAGAAACGTTTGAGAACCTACGCAAGTACAAGATGAAGCTCAACCCGACCAAGTGTGTTTTTGGAGTCCCTGCTGGCAAACTCCTAGGCTTCATCGTTTCAGAGAGAGGCATTGAGGCAAATCCAGAGAAAATCAAGGCTATCCATAACTTGCAGAAGCCGACTTGTCTGAAGGACGTTCAAAAGCTCACTGGATGTGTGGCAGCTCTAAGCAGGTTTATTTCCAGACTCGGGGAGAAGGCGGGTCCTCTCTACCGACTCCTGAAGAAGTCAGATAAATTCCTATGGGATGAAGAAGCTGACCGTGCTTTTGAGGAGTTGAAGAAAACTTTATCAACAGCACCAGTGCTTGCAGCTCCTACAGATAAGGAGCCCATGTTATTATATGTAGCTGCCAACGAGAGAGTTGTCAGTGCAGTAGTAGTTGTGGAACGTGCAGAGGAAGGAAAGGAGTACCCAGTGCAGAGACCTGTCTACTACATCAGTGAAGTCCTCACAGAGTCAAAGCAAAGGTACCCTCAGTGGCAGAAACTAGTTTATGGAGTTTTTCTTGCAAGTAGAAAGCTCAAGCATTATTTCCAAGAGCATCCAATTAAGGTGGTGAGTTCAGCACCGCTGGCAGATATTATACGCAACAGAGAGGCAACAGGGCGAGTCGCCAAGTGGGCAATTGAGTTGGGTCCTTATCATATCACATATGAGCCAAGGACAGCGATCAAATCTCAAGCTTTGGTTGATTTTGTCAATGATTGGACAGATTTTACATCTTCACCAAGCACCCCTTGCACCAAGTATTGGACAATGCACTTTGATGGGTCCAGACAGTTAGAAGGCTCAGGAGCCGGCGTGGTGTTAACCTCACCTAAAGGAGATAAGTTAGCATATGTCCTTCAGTTACACTTTGATTGTACCAACAACATGGCAGAGTATGAGGCTTTGCTACATGGCCTGCGTTTGGCCAAGGAGATGAACATCAAGCGTATCAGGTGCTTTGGAGACTCGGATCTCGTAGCTCAGCAAGTATCTGGAACTTGGGACTCGAAGGATGCAAACATGGCGGCTTATAGAAGAGCAGTCGAACAGATAGCCGGGTTCTTTTCTGGTTATCAAGTGGAGCATATTGACAGGCGCAAGAACGAGGCTGCTGATGCGTTATCACGACTCGGCTCTCGTCGAGAGAAAGTACCACCAAATGTGTTTTTGGACGAGCTTCATCATCCTTCAGTCAAGTTGCCCACAGAGGAGGAGTTAGCTTTTCCAGACCCAGAGTCGGCACTTGTTGCAGCAGTACGAGCAATCCCAACGTGGACAGAGCCCTACCTAGCATATCTCCTGCGGGGTGAACTCCCAAAGGATGAAGTCAAGCGAAAGCAACTCATCAGGCGATGCAAGTCCTACACAGTCATTGACGGCGAGTTGTATAGAAGGAGTGTTACTGGAGTCTACCAGAGATGTGTGTCTCCAGAAGAGGGCAAGCAAATATTGCAAGAGATTCACTGCAGGAGATTGTGGTCATCATGCATCCACTAGATCCTTGGTGTCAAAAGCTTTCAGACACGGGTTCTTTTGGTTGACAGCACATTTAGATGCAGAGAGGATAGTTCGAGTCTGTGATGGATGTCAAAGGTACGCAAGGCAAGACCACGTGCCAGCTCAAGAACTCAGAACCATCCCTATCACTTGGCCATTTGCAGTTTGGGGACTCGACATGGTGGGCCCTTTCTCAAAGTCGCCTTGTCAGAAGACCCATCTGCTAGTAGCAGTTGACAAGTTCACCAAGTGGGTGGAGGTGGAACCCGTCAGCAGAGTCGACGGTGCATCAGCTGTGAGATTCTTCAAGAAGATAGCCACACGTTTGGGTATCCTCACAGCATCATTACAGACAATGGTACCAACTTATCAGTTGGGGAGATGGCCAAATTTTGTGGTGAGAACAACATCAGACTCGACCTAGCCTCAGTGGCACATCCACAGTCCAATGGACAAGCAGAGAGGGCAAATCAGGAGTTGCTGAAGGGAATTAAGCCTCGGCTCCGAGTCCCTTTGCTAAGAGCCGCCGGGTCTTGGGTTGAGGAGTTACCAGCAGTACTTTGGAGCATCAGGACGACTCCTAACAGATCTACTGGCTTCACACCTTTCTTCATGGTGTATGGAGCAGAAGCTGTCTTGCCAAGCGACTTGTTGCATGACTCGCCACGAGTCGCCAATTACGTTGAGACAGAAAACGAACTCGCCCGCCAGGACTCGGTCGATGCACTTGAGGAAGCAAGGGAGTTAGCCCTTGAGAGATCAGCAGTTTATCAGCAGGACTTGCGGCGATATCACGCACGCAGAGTCAAGACCCGGACTTTCCAGGAAGGAGACTTAGTGCTTCGCCTTGTCCAGAATAAGGAAGGGATGCACAAGTTATCTCCACCATGGGAAGGACCGTTCGTCATAAGCAAGAATCTGAACAACGGGTCGTACTATCTAATGGATGTGCGAGAGCCGGCAAGTGTAGGCAAAGGAGCTGATACAGCTCATACTCTAGATCCTTATGCAGAGGCAAAGAGGCCTTGGAACATAGCTCAGCTACGTCCATATTATACCTAAGTTGTAATAGATTCATGAGTTGAAAGGCAATGAGCCCAGTGAGCCATGCCTAGATGTAATCAAATTATTATGATCAAATGAAATAAAGCCGGCTTTTGTGAACATGAGTCCTTTAGTCGAGTCACCCAGTGAGTGCGCTTTGTTCTTTAAATTTTGATCATCAGGTTCTTGGGGGCTTGCTTTTCAGTGAAAAAAGTTAAGCTTAAACTCTTGGACCCGGCACAGTAGCCAAATTTTCCTAGTTTTCTCGCTGGTAAGTCAGATGCATCCTGCACAATATGATCTATCTACAGGCATGACTTGTTTCTCTCTCTTATGGATCCTAAGGAACATATGAGTTAAGAACCTGTCAGCATAAACTGTAAGAGAAGTCATGCAGGGCCTACTTATTCATCAGTGAAAAACTAGACGGGTTATAAGAACCAAGCCGATTGGCACAAATTCAAAATAGCTAACAAGCTAAATAGTTTAAAGCACCAGTAGTGCATCATTACAGCCCAAAGTAGCTAACAAGCTACATAGTTTAAAGCCATCAGAAATAAATTATTACAAACTAGAGTCATCTAGAGAATTGTCTTTTACAGGAGCTGAGTCCTTGACTGGAGCTGTGGAGTCCTTAGCTGGAGACTTGTCTTTCGCCTGTGCAGCAGATGTAGAAGTCGACTTTCCAGGAGATTTTGTGGCAACTTTCTTCATCTGATAGCCAGTTCCCCTCGGGTTCTTCATGTGTTTGCTCAACTCCTCTTGAATTTGGGAGCCGCCAGTTGCGACTCTTGAAGGGGTGGGCGCAGCAGGAGTCTTCAGCGTGGGCTCTGCACCAGTCAAGTCGCCAGTCCTAGGAGCCGCTGGAGTGGAAGAGCTTGGCCCAGTTGATGGGGCACCAGTCATATCCTGTGAGGGACGCCCAAAGTTTACGATTGGAGGAACTCCTGGATTAACCCTCTTGTTCTCCAAGTCATAGTGATGAACCCATACCTCCGGGTCCATCTTATTGGCGATTTCGCAGGCGTAAGGCCGCACTAGCAACTCCTCAGCCTTAAAGTCATCTTGGGTGAAGGGTTTGCCATCTTCATGCTGCTCTGGCTTCCCCATAGTGAGCATTGCTGGCTCCAGGACAGTGGGGTAGTAGCTGTGGGCCAGTGCAAGTATTCTTATGGCAGATCTCCTCATGGCAGATTGTTTCCACAAGCGCATGTACCCTGGAGCTCTTGACAACTCATCAACCAATCGTTCAGGCTCCTTGGGGTACTTGCCCTTGGAGTTAAGATATTTTACCACAGAGCGAGCACCCTCCTGCAGCCCATGGCAGTGGTCTAGCATGGCATGGAGTTGTTGGCTAGTTGGCAGCTTGAGTTTTGGGGAGTCAGCCCCTGCAAAGTAAGAGAAGCCAAAAGTCATAAGTAACTGAGTTTTGTGTATCATGCTAAAAGAAGGCAAGTGCAGTAACTTACCAAAGATATGATGACACATCGCCTTAATCCCCTTTTGGCATACATCCAAGACGGCTCTCAGATCAGTGTGTGCCTTCTGGGCAGCCTTCTTTGCTTCAGCCGACTCTTTCTTCACCTTAGCTAGCTCAGCAGCTAGGGTTTGTAAGTCCTTCTCCAGTTGGAGGGAATGCTGTTTCTCAGATTCAGCAGATTTGGCACTGGAAGCTGCTTCGTCTTCCAATTTCTTCATGTCTCTCTTCATCTTGGAGACAACAGTCTGAAAAAGCAGAAGTCATGAAAGGCAGAAGTCAGCAATGTATAAGTCGACAATTAACAAGTCAGAAAAGTGCAAGTCAGATTTTTTACAAGTCAAATTCTATAACTCATGAGCTCCAAGACGTTACAAGTTAACAACTTGGCGCTTGGGGGCTACTCAGGAGTCAGATTTTTTCCAGACACGCAAGTCCTAGTAGAGAAGTCATAAGCTCCAAGTCGCCACAAGTTAGCAACTTGGCGCTTGGGGGCTACTCGCAGAACAGAATTTTTTCTTTAAGTAAGGTATCAGTTAGCAACATATATTGGTAGCTCCAAGTCGTCGCAGGCTGACAACTCGGCGCTTGGGGGCTACTCGTGCAGAAATTTTTGGTCTAAGGACCCGATAGACAGTAAATTAGCAGCCCCGAGTCCTAGTAGAGCTAAGGACTCAGGTCTTGGGGGCTACAGTATGCAAGTTTGTTCTACCTAGCAAGTGATTTGAGTTCAGGATGAAGCACCTATCTTAGCTCCAAGTCACCAAAGATAAGGTGCTTGGGGGCTACTGTAATAGGAGACTAATGGATAGAGCATAAAGAGCACAAGTTAGAATGCTTACGTTATGAATCATCTCAAGGGCTCTGAGGGCTACTTGCTCCTCATCCTTTAGTTTGGCGGCTTGATCATTAAGCTCTATGGCCTCAATGTAGGCCTCGTTGAAGGATTTGTTGTCGGATATCCGGAGCCGGCTGTAGTCAGTTGAAGATTTTGCTGGTTCAGTGTTCAGCTGAGAAGTGGGAGCCACCTTTTCTTGACTCGGCGGCACCTGAACAGTAGTAGTTGGAGTTCCACCCCCAGATGAGGATGGGATCACCACAGGAGTCTCCAACCGAGTCTTTGGCGCGGACTCGGGAACAGGGGGAGTCCCAGTAGCTGTTGCACCAGCAGATGTGGGAGTCGTAGGAGCTGTCTTTGTACTCGTCGTCTGAGAAGTCGACGGCGGTACAACTCCTCGGCCGGAAGTCACATCGTCCATGCCTGGTAGCTTGGAGACCTTGGCGCAGGGCCGGGCTCTGAGACAGGACAGATTAAAAGTCAGATATTGATTAAAGATAAATATAGATGACATGCTAGTAAAAACCAAGGAGAAAGGTCATACCCAACATTTGTCTCAAGATCCAAAGCTTCTTGAGAGTCAGAAGAGAAGATTGACATTCCTGACACATAGGAGTCAGCTTTCTCAGGAGGAGAGATCGACTTCCTCTGGTGTGATACAGGTAGAGGAGGAGGAGACTCTGCAGGGCCACTTGAGCGCAGTTTCCTTTTCTTGGCAGCAAGGACTTGCGCAGGAATTTCTTCGGGCTCGCTGGAAGAGCTGCTAGATTTGCGGACTCGTGAGGCGGGTACCTTAGGCACAGCAGCCCGGGACCCACTTTTTGGAACTGGAGGAGTCGGGGAGCGACTCTTGACATCTGATGACTCCTCAGATGGAGTGGTTTGGGCTCCTGCAGGGCTCGATTCGGTATGCTCCTTGTCAGCATACTGTGCTTCAGAAGAGGACTCCTCCTCAACGACATTGACAGTGGGAGCCTCAGGTGAGGACTCCTCATCTTCATTCTCATCACCAGCAGCAGTAGCCTCTTTAGAGGACTCCTCGCTGGCTTCTTCTTCCTCAACAATCTCTGCAGCAGCAGAGGTGCTCCCTTTGCCCTTGTCAGTTTCAAGGGCCGACTTCCAGAAGGAGTCGGTAAGCTGCAGAGAGGAAACAGAAAGTTTGAGTTAGCAAATTGAGATAATACAAGCAAGCAAGAAGGAAAGGCAGTTAAAGTACTTACAGCAGGAGCTGGGCAGGTAGAGCAGAAAGGCTGAAGCCCAAAGTGGGCCTGGTCCTTCACCATCTTTCCGGTCAGCTTCTTGATCAATCGACCAAGTTCAGGACCGTCAGACAACTTATCAGTCATCCTAAGATCATCAGTGACACACCTGGTATACGAGCAGATGAGCCGGGTCCTAGGACTCAGCGGTTGAATTTTCCAGGTGGTCCAGCAGCGGACGAGATCCATGTTTTCCAGGTCATGAGAGAGGAGAGCCCGGATTCTAAGGATCAAGGACTCGACTTTGGGCCGGGCGGCCTCTGAGCACCTGGCTTTCATAGCAGGAGTCACCTCCAGTCGGCTCTCAGAGAATTGAGGGAGTTTAGGTTCATCCTCAGGAGAGGTGTCCTTGCAATAAAAGAAGGACTTTTGCCAGTCCTTGATGCGGTTTGGAAAAACTGGCTTAGGGAAGACAGAATTTAGGCGACGCTGGAGAGCTACAGCGCCGCACTGTAAGAGAGGTCCCCCGGAGGTTTCAGGTTGGGGGTTGCAGTAGAACAACTCGAGCCATAGATCTAAGTCTGGTTTAATCTGGAGGTAATCCTCACAGAGAACAACGAAGTTGGAAAGGGTGAGGACAGAATTGGGGGCGAGGTCATGAATGCGCAGCTTGTAGAATTCGAGGAGCTGGCGGAAGAACAAGTTACCGGGGGGCGTGAAACCGCGGAAGAGGTGCTCCGCAAAGATGACGACCTCGCCCTTCGCCGGAGAAGGCACCGATTCATCCCCAGGAGCTCGTGCCTTGACGCTTGATGGAAGAAGGCCAGCAAGGCGATGTGATTTCAGCTGCTCCGCCGTGATGGTTGAACCGCCCCAATCGGCGGAGATAGATCTCTTCGAGGAAGGTGCGGCGGCGGCGGCGGCCTCGGCGGCAATGTCGACGATCCTGCTTCCAGAGGGGGCCTTGGCCTTGGAGGTGCCCTTGGCGGCGCGCTTGGGGGCCATGGTGTACGTGCGGTGCGAGAGGAAGCGCTGCGCGGGAAAGAAACAGGTGCAGGAGAAACGAGAGAGTTTGGGGAATGAGGGGGCAGTAGAGGTTTATGCTCTCACCCTTTGACATTTATAAGAGGGTAAAAACCCTAGAGGTATACAGTGGTGGCCCGCGGTAAAATTGTGGATAACGATTCGATAGTTAAAGGATAAAGCTACAGAGAAGGAAGAATAGTCGGCTTGCTCCAGGAAGCCGAGTCCCATGACTTAAAGAGTTGAAAATTGACAGAGTGGTGCACAGGAATAGCCACAGACTCGGCCAAGTGCTATAAAGAGCTAGAGCGGTGGACTTGTGCGAAAGGACAGGACGGACTCATTTTATGTATGTATTATGTTTTTATGCAGGAATTCATCTTGGAGCTAGCAGCAGGCGACTTTGGAGCCATTGGCTCAAGTGGAAGGAGTCGACCCAGAGAGTCGAACCAGCAAGTCAGAGGAAGCCGCCAAGCTGCGCCCAAGATAAATTCGGGGGCTACTGATGGGGGGATACTTTATAGGTAGGCCCATGGACCCGGAAAGTAGACCCGCCAAGACCAAGAAGGCCAAAGCCGAGTCACGTATCAAGTCGCATGGGCTGGGCTGGAGACAAGCCGACCAAGGCCCATGATGAAGAAAGGACCCGTCCGGAAGGAGTCCAAGTACAACCCGGAGTCTAAACTTGGAAGACCAAGACGTAGAGTAGGACTCCGTGTTCTAGTATGACTCGGTGTAAATTGTAAGTCCAGAGACCCGGCAGCCTTTATAAGCGGGGTCCTGGACCTTAGATCGATAAGCTTCAACCAATAGAGAAACCCTAGCCACCAGAGAGAAGTCGCCGGCTCCTAAGTTGTGGGAGCCGGGTCCTTGTAATCGAGATATATCAAGAGCAATAACATAGAAGCAGGAAGTAGGTCTTTACCTCGAATCAGAGGGGCCGAACCTGGGTAAATCCTTGTTCCTTGGCGAGATTAACCGTTCCAGCGTACTTCAGTCATCAATGGCCCCAGAACTCATCTTCCCTGAGGAAGAACTTGCCGTGACAACCCCACGACAGTTGGCGCCCACCGTGGGGCCTACGGTGACAAAAGGAGTTGAGATCGTTGGAGCTGCTCGTCGAGCTATGGAGAAACTCGCCATCGGGCGGGTCTACACTGATGAGCATGGAGAGACAGAGATCGATGACTCAGGCTGGACCTCGGAGATGAACGAAGTCGACGAGGGCTATCAGCTTGTCTTTGGAGGAATCAACGTGTTCGTCGGGATGGTGTGCGCGTCGGGTCTTCGCGCGAACTCGGCGGAGTCGGTACCAGAAGCTAACTGTTATCGTCGAGTCCGACGGCGAGGAGTCGGTCGGAACTTCAGAGGTCGGCATCATCGCCGAGTCTGAGGAACCCCTAGCTGAGGAACCAGAGGTGATGCAAGAGTCAGACTCAGATTATGATGCAGATTCAGAGTCCATCCTACCCTTGTTTGAAGATCGGCTTGGGTATGGGATAGAGGAAGAGGATTATGAGGAGTCGCCAGTACGCGCTCGTGTTGTGGGAGTCTACATGTCTGGAAACACTGGGAATCAGTTTGATCCAACTCTATTGACAAAGGAGATTAATGCAAGTAATGCCGCAGAGAGGGCGGCCGAGTTAACCAACGCTCGTGCTGCGTTGGAGAGGCAACTAGCTGATATCACAGAGGCAAACCGTAGACTAGCTGCAGAGCAGGCCCGAGTCCAAGATGAAGCTCAGGTCGTGCGGAGGCGCCGCGAGGAGCTTACTTCAATTCAGCATCGCCGAGCCAGGAGTCGCTTGCATGATGGAGTCCACATCAATCCAACCAATCTATTCACCACACCCAATGGTCCAGGCAGAGGAGCCGGACTAGGAGGCTCAGCGGCAGCAGGAGGCGCCGCAGGAGGAGCCGGAGGAGCACCACCACCACACCACCACCACCACCCC
Organism: Puccinellia tenuiflora; assembly: GCA_012064385.1. Taxonomy (NCBI): domain Eukaryota; kingdom Viridiplantae; phylum Streptophyta; class Magnoliopsida; order Poales; family Poaceae; genus Puccinellia; species Puccinellia tenuiflora. The sequence continues at coordinate 248,105 of QRDG01001227.1, read as the reverse complement.
CAGAAGGATCGGGAGGCAGCCGTGCCAACGGACCACCGCCTGAAGGAGGAGTCGGAGGAGGAGCATATGGTGGCTTAGGGTCACAGCCTAACAGATTTCATACTCCAGAAGGACATTACTCTAATCCTATGGNTTACTGAAAACAGCTTTGACTCAGCAAGCTTTGTATCCAACTTTTCCAGATGCAAGTAGGCTACACTCAACGCCCTTTAACTCAGGCACGAGGAGTCGGCACGGCGAGTCCAACCCGGCAAACTCTACGAGTGCAAGGCGTCGTGAACTAGCGAGGAATCGTGCAAACATACCAACTGCTTCACAAGCTCAGCTAGTGGTTGATGAAGCAAGGCAACGACGAGAGAGAGAAGCAGCAAGAGCTCGGGAGGCAGAGAGGGACAGAGCGTTAGTGGGTGCAGCCAACCCGCCTCAGCCGACCCGGGTCCACGAGGAGGTGACTTCTCCTGGTGCTTCCCCAGCATTAACAGGACCAGAGTGTTTGTCCGATGCCATCAGATCCGAGTCCTTCCCTAGCAGTTTCAAGGAGCCGCGCAAGGTTCCAAACTATGAACCAAACATGGACCCGACCTCTTGGTTGGGTACATACGAGATGGCGATGAGCATTCGCAATGCCACAGGTAATCTGTGTGCCAAGTTCATGTATCTTATGATGGAGGGAGCAAGCCAAGGTGTGGATGCGCAACTTGCCTCCTAGGTCAATCAACTCTTGGGAGCAATTTGAAGGCGGCTTTTATTCAGAATTTCCAAGGCACATGCAAGAAACTCAGCACCATTGAGGACCTGGAGCGATGTGTCCAGAGGAAGGGCGAGTCAGCAAGGCACTGGATGAAGCGAGTCTCAGAGATCATTAACTCCTCACAAGGACTCCCACCAGTTTCAGTGTTAATGGCGATGGAGAGAAATTGCAGTTACAATCCCTTGAGTTGGAAGCTAGGTCGTATGAAGGAGAGCCTGAATCAAGGTATCCCCCTTACGATTGGTGAGATCATGGCAGGTGCTAATAAGCACGCTGCCACAGACAAAACAAAGGATCAGGAGGAAGGAACTAAAGGACAAGGTGGCAATGGTCAGAATCAGAACCAGAATCAGAACCAGAATCAAGGAGGTAGCAAGAGGCCATATGGAGACAACTCCGACCTAGTGGCCAACACAAACACTGGAGTCAGACGTAAGGACAATAATTCTGGTGGATACCAAGGCCGCACTCCAAGCACGGAGGAGGTCTTGAGGATTCCCTGCCCTAAACATGCTAAGAACGGTAGATGCGGTCATACCCTGGGACAGTGCGTAGATTTGCAGCGCGCCAGGTTCCAAGGGCCAGGAGGAGGTAACAACAATGGTGGATATAGAGGGAACAACGGAGCCGGAGGACCCGGCAATAACGGTGGAGGAGCCGGCAACAACTCAAACCAACCTCAAGGAGGAGGTCACCAGCAGGGCGGGTTCCAGCAGAACCCGAAGCAGCTCAATGAGGGCAATGGTCAGTATTATGTCACAACTCGGCAGCACAACCCGAGTCGTGGCAACTACCATGTATTCACAACTAGTACGTCCAAGCGTTCCAAGAAGTTGAAAGTCAGAGCAGTTAATGCAGTAGAGCCGGCCCTTCCACAGTGGCTCAGGTGGTCAGAGCAAACCATCACATGGAGTCGGGCAGATCATCCTCCAAGAGTCGACGAGCCAGGGCAGCTAGCCTTGGTAGTGGCACCTCAAGTTGGGGGCTATACATTGAACAAAGTGCTTATGGATGGTGGAAGCAGTATCAACATCTTATATTACGACACATTCAAGAGGATGCAGCTGCAAGATAGACAGCTAATTCCAACAGAGACAGTGTTCCACGGGATAGTACCAGGGAAGTCGGCTAAGCCCATTGGTAAGATTTATCTTGAGGTTGCTTTTGGCACAGTGGAGAATTTTCGTTCAGAGATTATGCCCTTTGAGGTAGTGGACCTTAAGAGCCCATATCATGCTCTTTTTGGTCGACCTGCATATTTTAAGTTTATGGCCAGGCCATGTTATGTGTACTTGAAGCTCAAGATGCCAGGTCCAGCAGGATCATCACAGTTAATGGCAGAAGACAGATGGCATTGGAGTGCGAGTTAGGTGATGCAGCCATGGCTGAGACAGCTTGTGCTCAAGAGGAGCTGAAGTTTTACAAGGCAAACGTGGATCCGGAGGACAACTCGGTCCTTAAGAAGCCGGCCACAGAGGAGAAGATGAAATTCAAGTCAGCTCAGTACACAAAGCAAGTCGACTTTACCCCTGGTGACTCTTCCAAGCAGTTCACCATTGGGGCACACCTCTCTGATAAATAGGAAAGCGCGCTCGTCGAGTTCATCCGTGAGAACCGGGACGTCTTTGCATGGAAGCCATCTGACATGCCAGGAGTCCCGAGAGAACTCGCCGAGCACAGCTTACACGTTAATCCCAATGCAAGACCAGTTAAGCAGGGTCTGCGCAAGTTTCATGATGACAGGAGGAAAGCCATAGGAGAAGAGGTGGCTCGGCTCCTCGCAGCCGAGTTCATCAAGGAGGTCCTTCACCCAGAGTGGGTGGCCAAACCAGTGTTGGTACCAAAGAAGACAGGAGAGTTAAGGATGTGCATTGACTTCACGGGCCTGAACAAGCATTGCCCTAAGGACCCGTTCGCACTACCTCGCATAGACCAGATCATCGACTCCACAGCGGGGTCAGAGTTGCTTTGTTTCTTGGATGCATATTCAGGGTACCATCAGATCAGACTCAACATAGAGGATGAGTTGAAAACGTCCTTCATCACGCCCTTTGGAGCATTTTGTTACACAACAATGCCCTTTGGACTCAAGAATGCGGGAGCTACATATCAGAGGTGTATCCAGAACTGTTTCAAAAAGCAGATTGGAAGGAATATTCATGCTTATGTGGATGATGTAGTTGTCAAGTCTCAGAAGGCCGACTCTTTGATAGCAGACTTGACAGAAACCTTTGAGAACCTGCGCAAGTATAAGATGAAGCTCAACCCGACCAAGTGTGTCTTTGGAGTCCCTGCTGGCAAACTCCTAGGCTTCATCGTTTCAGAGAGAGGCATTGAGGCAAATCCAGAGAAAATCAAGGCTATCCATAACTTGCAGAAGCCGACTTGTCTGAAGGACGTTCAAAAGCTTACTGGATGTGTGGCAGCTCTGAGCAGGTTTATTTCCAGACTCGGGGAGAAGGCGGGTCCTCTCTACCGACTCCTGAAGAAGTCAGATAAATTCCTATGGGATGAAGAGGCTGACCGTGCTTTTGAGGAGTTGAAGAAAACTTTATCAACAGCACCAGTGCTTGCAGCTCCTACAGATAAGGACCCATGCTATTATATGTAGCTGCCAACGAGAGAGTTGTCAGCGCAGTAGTAGTTGTGGAACGTGCAGAGGAAGGAAAGGAGTACCCAGTGCAGAGACCTGTCTACTACATCAGTGAAGTCCTCACAGAGTCAAAGCAAAGGTACCCTCAGTGGCAGAAACTAGTTTATGGAGTTTTTCTTGCAAGTAGAAAGCTCAAGCATTATTTTCAAGAGCATCCAATTAAGGTGGTGAGTTCAGAACCGCTGGCAGATATTATACGCAACAGAGAGGCAACAGGGCGAGTCGCCAAGTGGGCAATTGAGTTGGGTCCTTATCATATCACATATGAGCCAAGGACAGCGATCAAATCTCAAGCTTTGGTGGATTTTGTCAATGATTGGACATATTTTACATCTTCACCAAGCACCCCTTGCACCAAGTATTGGACAATGCACTTTGATGGGTCCAGACAGTTGGAAGGCTCAGGAGCCGGCGTGGTGTTAACATCGCCTAAGGGAGATAAGTTAGCATACGTCCTTCAGTTACACTTTGATTGCACCAACAACATGGCAGAGTATGAGGCTTTGCTACATGGCCTGCGTTTGGCCAAGGAGATGAACATCAAGCGTATCAGGTGCTTTGGAGACTCGGATCTCGTAGCTCAGCAAGTATCTGGAACTTGGGACTCGAAGGATGCAAACATGGCGGCTTATAGAAGAGCAGTCGAACAGATAGCCGGGTTCTTTTCTGGTTATCAAGTGGAGCATATTGACAGGCGCAAGAACGAGGCTGCTGATGCGTTATCACGACTCGGCTCTCGTCGAGAGAAAGTACCACCAAATGTGTTCTTGGATGAACTCCATCATCCTTCAGTCAAGTTGCCCACAGAGGAGGAGTTAGCTTTTCCAGACCCAGAGTCGGCACTTGTTGCAGCAGTACGAGCAATCCCAACATGGACAGAGCCCTACTTAGCATATCTCCTGCGGGGTGAACTCCCAAAGGATGAAGTCAAGCGAAAGCAACTCATCAGGCGATGCAAGTCCTATACAGTCATTAATGGCGAGTTATATAGAAGAAGCGTTACTGGAGTCTACCAGAGATGTGTGTCTCCAGAAGAGGGCAAACAAATATTGCAAGAGATTCACGCAGGAGATTGTGGTCATCATGCATCCACTAGATCCTTGGTGTCAAAAGCTTTCAGACACGGGTTCTTTTGGTTGACAGCACATTTAGATGCAGAGAGGATAGTTCGAGTCTGTGATGGATGTCAAAGGTACGCAAGGCAAGACCACGTGCCAGCTCAAGAACTCAGAACCATCCCTATCACTTGGCCATTTGCAGTTTGGGGACTCGACATGGTGGGCCCTTTCTCAAAGTCGCCTTGTCAGAAGACCCATCTGCTAGTAGCGGTTGACAAGTTCACCAAGTGGGTGGAGGTGGAACCCGTCAGCAGAGTCGACGGTGCATCAGCTGTGAGATTCTTCAAGAAGATAGCAACACGCTTTGGGTATCCTCACAGCATCATTACAGACAATGGTACCAACTTATCAGTTGGGGAGATGGCCAAGTTTTGTGGTGAGAACAACATCAGACTCGACCTAGCCTCAGTAGCACATCCACAGTCCAATGGACAAGCAGAGAGGGCAAATCAGGAGTTGCTGAAGGGAATTAAGCCTCGGCTCCGAGTCCCTCTGCTAAGAGCCGCCGGGTCTTGGGTTGAGGAGTTACCAGCAGTACTTTGGAGCATCAGGACGACTCCTAACAGATCTACTGGCTTCACACCTTTCTTCATGGTGTATGGAGCAGAAGCTGTCTTGCCAAGCGACTTGTTGCATGATTCGCCACGAGTCGCCAATTATGTGGAGACAGAAAACGAACTCGCCCGCCAGGACTCGGTCGATGCACTTGAGGAAGCAAGGGAGTTAGCCCTTGAGAGATCAGCAGTTTATCAGCAGGACCTGCAGCGATATCACGCACGCAGAGTCAAAACCCGGACTTTCCAGGAAGGAGACTTAGTGCTTCGCCTTGTCCAGAGTAAGGAAGGGATGCACAAGTTATCGCCACCATGGGAAGGACCGTTCGTCATAAGCAAGAATCTGAACAACGGATCGTACTATCTAATGGATGTGCGAGAGCCGGCAAGTGTAGGCAAAGGAGCTGACACAGCTCATACTCTAGATCCTTATGCAGAGGCAAAGAGGCCTTGGAACATAGCTCAGTTACGTCCTTATTATACTTAAGTTGTAATAGATTCATGAGTCGAAAGGCAATGAGCCCAGTGAGCCATGCCTAGATGTAATCAAATTATTATGATCAGATGAAATAAAGCCGGCTTTTGTGAACATGAGTCCTTTAGTCGAGTCACCCAGTGAGTGCGCTTTATTCTTTAAATTTTGGTCATCGGGTTCTTGGGGGCTTGCTTTTCAGTGAAAAAAGTTAAGCTTAAACTCTTGGACCCGGCACAGTAGCCGAATTTTCCTAGTTTTCTCGCTGGTAAGTCAGATGCATCCTGCACAATATGATCTATCTACAGGCATGACTTGTTTCTTTCTCTTATGGATCCTAAGGAACATATGAGTTAAGAACCTGTCAGCATAAGCTGTAAGAGAAGTCATGCAGGGCCTACTTATTCATCAGTGAAAAACTAGACGGGTTATAAGAACCAAGCCGATTGGCACAAATTCAAAATAGCTAACAAGCTAAATAGTTTACAGCACCAGTAGTGCATCATTACATCCCAAAGTAGCTAGCAAGCTACATAGTTTACAGCCATCAGAAATAAATTATTACAAACTAGAAGTCATCTAGAGAATTGTCTTTTACAGGAGCTGAGTCCTTGACTGGAGCTGTGGAGTCCTTAGCCGGAGACTTGTCTTTCGCCTGTGCAGCGGATGCAGAAGTCGACTTCCCAGGAGATTTCGTGGCAACTTTCTTCATCTGGTAGCCAGTCCCCCTCGGGTTCTTCATGTGTTTGCTCAACTCCTCTTGAATTTGGGAGCCGCCAGTTGCGACTCTTGAAGGGGTGGGCGCAGCAGGAGTCTTCAGCGTGGGCTCTGCACCAGTCAAGTCGCCAGTCCTAGGAGCCGCTGGAGTGGAAGAACTTGGCCCAGTTGATGGGGCACCAGTCATATCCTGTGAGGGACGCCCAAAGTTTACGATGGGAGGAACTCCTGGATTAACCCTCTTGTTCTCCAAGTCATAGTGATGAACCCATACCTCCGGGTCCATCTTGTTGGCGATTTCGCAGGCGTAAGGCCGCACTAGCAACTCCTCAGCCTTAAAGTCATCTTGGGTGAAGGGTTTGCCATCTTCATGCTGCTCTGGCTTCCCCATAGTGAGCATTGCTGGCTCCAGGACAGTGGGGTAGTAGCTGTGGGCCAGTGCAAGTATTCTTATGGCAGATCTCCTCATAGCAGATTGTTTCCACAGGCGCATGTACCCTGGAGCTCTTGACAACTCATCAACCAATCGTTCAGGCTCCTTGGGGTACTTGCCCTTGGAGTTCAGATATTTTACCACAGAGCGAGCACCCTCCTGCAGCCCATGGCAGTGGTCTAGCACGGAATGGAGTTGTTGGCTAGTTGGCAGCTTGAGTTTTGGGGAGTCAGCCCCTGCAAAGTAAGAGAAGTCAAAAGTTATAAGTAACTGAGTTTTGTATATAATGCTAAAAGAAGGCAAGCGCAGTAACTTACCAAAGATATGATGGCACATAGCCTTAATCCCCTTTTGGCATACATCCAAGATGGCTCTCAGATCAGTGTGTGCCTTCTGGGCAGCCTTCTTTGCTTCAGCCGACTCTTTCTTCACCTTAGCTAGCTCAGCAGCTAGGGTTTGTAAGTTCTTCTCCAGTTGGAGGGAATGCTGTTTCTCAGATTCAGCAGATTTGGCACTGGAAGCTGCTTCGTCTTCCAATTTCTTCATGTCTCTCTTCATCTTGGAGACAACAGTCTGAAAAAGCAGAAGTCATGAAAGGCAGAAGTCAGCAATGTATAAGTCGACAATTAGCAAGTCAGAAAAGTGCAAGTCAGATTTTTTACAAGTCAAATTCTATAACTCATGAGCTCCAAGACGTTACAAGTTAACAACTTGGCGCTTGGGGGCTACTCAGGAGTCAGTTTTTTCATAAACAGCAGGCATGAGTCCTAATCGACAAGTCATAAGCTCCAAGTCGCCACAAGTTAGCAACTTGGCGCTTGGGGGCTACTGGCAGATCAGAATTTTTCATCAAGTTAAGTATGAGTAGAGTGGACATATTTGCAGCTCCAAGTCGCCACAAGTTAGCAACTTGGCGCTTGGGGGCTACTCGCAGAACAGAAATTTTTCTTCAAGTAAGGTATCAGTGAGCAATATATATTGGTAGCTCCAAGTCGTCGCAGGCTGACAACTCGGCGCTTGGGGGCTACTCATGCAGAAATTTTTTGGTCTAAGGACCCGACAGACAGTAAGTTAGCAGCCCCGAGTCCTAGTAGAGCTAAGGACTCAGGTCTTGGGGGCTACAGTATGCAAGTTGTTCTACCTACCAAGTGATTTGAGTTCAGGATGAAGCACCTATCTTAGCTCCAAGTCACCAAAGATAAGGTGCTTGGGGGCTACTGTAATAGGAGATTAATGGATAGAGCATAAAGAGCATAAGTCAGAATGCTTACGTTATGAATCATCTCAAGGGCTCTGAGGGCTACTTGCTCCTCATCCTTAAGTTTGGCGGCTTGATCATTAAGCTCTATGGCCTCAATGTAGGCCTCGTTGAAGGATTTGTTGTCGGCTATTCGGAGCCGGCTGTAGTCAGTTGAAGATTTTGCTGGTTCAGTGTTTAGCTGAGAAGTGGGAGCCACTTTTTCTTGATTCGGAGGCACCCGAACAGCAGTAGTTGGAGTTCCACCCCCAGATGAGGATGGGATCACCACAGGAGTCTCCGACCGAGTCTTTGGAGCGGACTCAGGAACAGGGGGAGTCCCAGTAGCTGTTGCACCAGCAGATGTGGGAGTCGTAGGAGCTGTCTTTGTACTCGTCGTCTGAGAAGTCGACGGCGGTACAACTCCTCGGCCGGAAGTCACATCGTCCATGCCTGGTAGCTTGGAGAACTTGGCGCAGGGCCGGGCTCTGAGACAGGACAGGTTAAAAGTCAGATATTGAGTAAAAGATAAATATAGATGACATGCTAGTAAAAACAAAGGAGAAAGGTCATACCCAACATTTGTCTCAAGATCCAAAGCTTCTTGAGAGTCAGAAGAGAAGATTGACATTCCTGAAACATAGGAGTCAGCTTTCTCAGGAGGAGAGATCGACTTCCTCTGGTGTGAAACAGGTAGAGGAGGAGGAGACTCTGCAGGGCCACTTGAGCGCAATTTCCTTTTCTTGGCAGCAAGGACTTGCGCAGGAATTTCTTCGGGCTCGCTGGAGGAGCTGCTAGATTTGCGGACTCGTGAGGCAGGTACCTTAGGCACAGCAGCCCGGGACCCATTTTTTGGAACTGGAGGAGTCGGGGAGCGACTCTTGGCATCTGATGACTCCTCAGATGGAGTGGTTTGGGCTCTTGCAGGGCTTGATTCAGTATGCTCCTTGTCAGCATACTGTGCTTCAGAAGAGGACCCCTCCTCAACAACATTGACAGTGGGAGCCTCAGGGGAGGACTCCTCATCTTCATTCTCATCACCAGCGGCAGTAGCCTCTTTGTAACATCCCAAATTTATAATAAGAATTAACAAGACCCAAAATTCAGAACCAACAAAAACTTTTTGAAATTTCTACACTATTGATTATGTTTTTCTGTATATTGTTCTGTTTGACCTTGTGTGACTTGTTGTTTATATTGCTTGACTAGTAAATATTAATCCCAAGAATCCAGCCCAAGTAAAAATATATTAAACTTGGTGCTCATGTTATGACAAGAGTATATTCCATATATCTTTCCCAATATTATTTTGGCCAAAGTCTATTTCAATGATGTTTGATTTCAGCAACAAAGAAAAATACCCTTTAGTTGAGGAAGTAAAAGTATTTCCAAAATTATGTGTTCCCAAAAATATGGAAATCTATATGTTATCTCCTATCTATTGCCAACCATGATATTTTGCCTATATATGCAACCCCCATTTTATAAACCCTGATTTCCACTCCATTTGAAAACAACTCTAGTGGGAAATATGTAATCCCACATATTTCCATTCTCAAACTTTTTGAAAATTATTAAGTTATGAGTGGGATATTTTATAAATAACATCTTGTCATAATTGAGTGTGATCATTTTTATAATATAGTATTGTGAATTATGGAAATGGTGGTATGATTAATTCATGTGGTTGGAATTGTGTGGTCATGGTTGTGATGATTGGTATTGCTTGTGTTTATTCATTGTTGTTTGTTTTGATGTGTGTGCTTGTTAAATAAAATTATGAAGAAAGGAAAAGAAACAAAATGAAAACATCAACACATAAAATCATGTGACAAGTGACAAACAAATTCCTCCAAGTGAGAAATTAAGTTCCTTCCAAATAAAATTCAGTGGAGTGACATTTAATCACTCTCAATTTTATTCCTACCCTTTTCCCTCTCAAAATATATTTCCAAAAAAAATCTTAAATTTAAAATTCTATTTCTTTCTTTATCCTTTTTAAATCACAAAATGTGCCATGTTGCACTTGTGCAAAAATTCCCAAAACAGCACAACAAATACTGGTAAACATATGTGAAGCAAACTATGAAAATGAATTTCAAAAATTCGAATTAAATTTTGGTTCAAGCATTCTGTCGAACAGGTGGTGAGCACCACCCTGTTCTTCCTAAACTAAGAAATTCGGCTCCAAATTCGAGCTCAAATTGGTGCAATCCCGCACCAATTCGGCCCCCCTCTCACCCCTCTCACCCCACCGAGCTATGCCACGCATCAAAGAGCACTGGGGGCAGACCAATTTGGTCGCGCCATTCACCATCGCTAGGGAGCAGAGCTCCTGTCACCACGCCACGGTGCTCCTCGCTCCCGTGCTTCGCGCGGCCGTGTCCCGCGTCCCCTCTCGCTCTCCCGCACCAGCACGTCACCCTGCTGCCCCTCGCACCCGCGGACACCGACCCGACACACAATTGCCTCTCTCCCCAACGCAACGATGCACGCCACCCGCGTCGGCCGCGCCATGGTTGCCTGCACGTTCCCACGCCCCCTCTGCACCTCTGGCCTCGCCACCGCACCCACGGACGCGGATGCGTGACGCGGTTGACACCACCATTGCGTCGCCGCCGTCCTGTGCCTCACCGAAAACCTACCCGACGTCGAGCACCTCGCCTGCGCACTGGACCCGACCGCCTTAATCTCCAGTTCGACCCTTGCTCGACCTACGCCGCCCCCTAGATGTAGCTATGCATGCGGTGGGCAACGCCGCACCGTCCAGCCCGAAGATGGCGGGATTTGGTCACCGATTCTCACCCCCCCACCGCGCCGGACCCCCACAGCCACCGAGACTCCCTCCGCCGCTATAAAAGGACCACCCGAGCCAGCCTCTAAGCCTCGCACCACCCCACTCCACCCTCCACTCCCCCTCACTCACCTCGACGCCCAGGTGCAGCAGAAGAGGAGCTCGGAGCTCCGCTTCGAGCTGCACGGCCACCGCGCCGTGCTGCCGCTGTGGTGCCTCTCCGACGCCGCCGTCGCCGCCAAGCTGCTGCCCAGGACCACCTCTGTCGCCCCCAAGCCGCCCCGAGCCTCTCGCCGCCGGCAGGTAGCTCCCCGACCGCTCCCTGCCACCCCTGCCTCTCCCCTCCGTCGGGAGGAACCAGACGGCTGTGCGCCGTCGATCCCTGGATCAACGGCCACAGAGCCTTCCCGCCTGTTTTGAAATTTTCAGAAAAACGGCTAAGTCCCGAGAAGACAGAGTAGAGTAGCTAACTTTGCAAGCAATTTGTGAAAAATCTACCACACCAAAATCTAAAAACTTTGCATGGTTGGAAAGATCTAGTTTCGTAGATTTATATGCAACTCTTAGTTTTCCAAATAAAATAGTTTAGCATCCTCGAACCATTAGGCAAAGTTGCTATGTTCAGTCTGTTTCAGAGAAACTTCTGAAACAGATATTGGGTTCTGTTTTTAGCTGTTAATATTAATTCCCCTAGATTTAATTAGGAGTAATTCTTGGCATGACGTGTTAGTATGGTTAGTATACTGCTATGAACAAGTGGTTTGAACCCTGAAATAAAATCTGGCTAAAAGATTTAAATTGGACAAAGTAGCTAATCAGTTTAGTACCCCACATGAAATAACAGACATAACTCATTTCCCATACAAGTTTCTATTTTATCCAGAGGCTTAAAAATAGCAAACTAAAATGTTATAGATAGTATAACATGCCATCTTCACAGAGATGCAAGCCATGATTATGTAGGGTAATTCCCTGATTTAAAATGAAAATGACAAATGTGCTAATTGATAAACTTAAAATGGGTAGATTTCTCTGTCAGAAATTTGATTAGAACTTTGAAATTCAATATCTTGAGATCTAGGAATCTAAAAATAGCAAATGAAAATGTTCTGGAAAGCTTATGAAATTATCTAACTAACTAAATTGGTTTCATCCCATTTATATTAATAAATAAATAATGATAATCAAAATGCCACAGAAGGTATAGAACCTAAACTTGTTTTTTTCTGATACTCTACTAATCCAAATGAGGTCAAACCAATTTTGTTAGATCACATATAAGAAATACTAGCTATCCCTAAAAGGATTTAATTTTTGAATACAATTAACTTGAGTTGTAGCAAAAACAAGAAAACTAGCATTCTGGATTAAAACATTTATACAGGGAGTTTAATAACCCAAATTGAGTTAAATCCAATTGGGTTGTTTTCTATACATCAGTAGCTATCTGTAGAATTTTAGTTCACATTTTTGTGATCAACAGAACTTAAGTTATGCAATTAAACATGCACCACTAGTTTCTGCCATATTTAAGACCTAATTAAATAATAGATAATTAAATTAAATTGAAATCAAATTGTGTTGCTTTGTGAGTGCAGTAGCTATGTGTGATGTTTGAGATTGGTTGTGATGCTTGATTGAGTGGTTTGAAAATGTATGTATTGCTTGTTTATTCTTAGGTTAGATCATTTTCTGTGTAATTAATATGACTACCTTGCTTGTTAAACTTGGTGGTCTTTAAGTTGAGTATCTAGTAATATCTCTACCATAGCCTGGTAAGATATTTATAATTACAAAAAAGAATTGGTAACTTAACTTTTGTCTGAAGTATTTCCTGTTTAAATAAAGATGCTTAATCACAACTTTAACCATAATTTTTAAACATGAGTAGTGTTGGTGATTGCCAAACTTGATTGTTAAATAATAATCTTCTCTCGTGATTGTTGTTTGTTAGTATTGCTTGATGTTTGTTAGAGTGTTGTACTGTATGTTGATTGTGATCTTTCCTTTTTACGACGTTAGATACCAACGCTATCGGAGTAAACCGTGGGAAGGATTTATTGGCAAGCAATCAGAGTTTATCTCTTTGATCAAGAGTATCAAGTCCAGAGACATTACGCTGGAAACAGGCAAGCTACTTCACTGAGCTTGCATTTATATTCATCTATTTTGATCACCTGAAATATTCAAAAGTAGCGATGATTTTAAAAAACCTTTTTACAAAGATATGAAAAACTATTTTTGCCAAGAGTAGATATGTAAAACTATAGGATGGGAAAATATGATTTATTCCAAAACTCCTTTTTAAAGTACTGGGAAGAATGTGGAATGCCGAATGGTCGGCATGGAAGTGGAAAAGAGGTGATCGGTAATGTTTATGAAAAATGCACATTGTGTCTTAGTACCATGACGACCAGCCGATAACCTGTGCGACCACATCTACCCAAATATGGGAACGGGCGTAGTCATATAGTTTGCTCGTGTTAGTACTGGATACCTCATCGACGGAGATGACTCCGTTATGCATGAGGGGATGAGCATGGCGACTCTAACCCCTGACCCGGGTCTCGGCAATCTGATGGATTGAGGGATTGAAGGTCCACCTTTGGGTCGCTGGGCAAAACTACGAGTCCTTACATCTAGGTTCCTCGACGGAGGATCCTGTACTAGGTGTTGAAGGAATGGTGAAATCGTAAGGGCAGGGTCCTATACTAGCATGAGCAAAGGAAAGGCTATGGCCGGTGGTTCAACTTCGCATACACCTTGTATGGCGGGACGTGGCAGACACGATGAGCCACCGGATGGGTGTGGGAAAAGCGTGCTACCTCTGCAGAGGGTAAAAACTATTCGAATAGCCGAGTCCTCGGATATGGACAGTTGGGAGGCTGTACTAGGCCTATGTGCAAGTTTTGGAAAAAGGTTTGAGATTTGAAAGAAAATGATGTGAAGGATGTTTTATGCAACTATGCCAATGTGCTGGTATGAGTTGTTGGAAATAATTGGACCATGATGAGACATGGTCGGGAAAAAGGAGGAGTTTTGGATAAATAAACAAAAGGGACTTCTTATTTTAACAAACAGCTATTTTTCGGGAAAAATGTTTTAAAAGAAAACTCTTTACAAAGACAGTTTTATGGAAAAAAAAAAAGAATCTAAAGCCTTCTTTTCGTTTTCTTTAACAAAGGCTATAGATGTTTTGAAAAATATACAAGGTTTATGAAAAGTTATAAAATTTCTCTTATGTTACTTCAACCAAAGTTATAGAGTTTTCAGACAAAGTTTTATTGAACAAAAGTCTATCATTCTCTTTTCAATAAAGATTAGAGTTTTCAAAGCAAACAAAGTTTTACTCAAACTATAAACAAAAAAAAAGAAAAGGGTAGTGCATGCTCTTTCGGGGGTAGTTTGCGAGTACAATTCCCATTGTACTCATAATGGTTTCGTCCCTGGCTATTGTCTTAGCCAGATTTTAAAGAAGAGCAGCTTGAAGAAGGAGACGGAATTGACGTCAATGCGAACTAGGGCGCTTCCCAGTCAGTTGCCTGTAGGGTTAAGGCGAATGACTTGGGCTCCACGCTGTATGGTGATTTCCGCTGCAAATACCTATTGAAGATTATGACTTCAATCAAGTAAGTATATTCCTTCGGTATTTATGGATGTTCTTGATTACCAGTTGATTGTGCTCAGCGACACACTGATCATGGGATCGCTGATGTAGGCACAAGGGTATTTCGGACAACTAGTCCGGGGTCCCCACACTCTTTAGAGGACTCCTCGCTGGCTTCTTCTTCTTCAACAATTTCTGCAGCAGCAGAGGTGCTCCCTTTGCCCTTGTCAGTTTCAAGGGCCGACTTCCAGAAGGAGTCGGTAAGCTGCAAAGAGGAAACAAAAAGTTTGAGTTAGCAAATTGAGATAATACAAGCAAGCAAGAAGGAAAGACAGTTAAAGTACTTACAGCAGGAGCTGGGCAGGTGGAGCAAAAAGGCTGGAGCCCAAAGTGGGCCTGGTCCTTCACCATTTTCCCGGTCAATTTCTTGATCAATCGACCAAGTTCAGGACCGTCAGACAACTTATCAGTCATCCTAAGATCATCAGTGACACACCTGGTATACGAGCAGATGAGTCGGGTCCTAGGACTCAGCGGTTGAATTTTCCAGGTGGTCCAGCAGCGGACAAGATCCATGTTTTCCAGGTCATGAGAGAGGAGAGCCCGGATTCTAAGGATCAAGGATTCGACTTTGGGCCGGGCGGCCTCTGAGCATCTGGCTTTCATAGCAGGAGTCACCTCCAGTCGGCTCTCAGAGAATTGAGGGAGTTTAGGTTCATCCTCAGGAGAGGTGTCCTTGCAATAAAAGAAGGACTTTTGCCAGTCCTTGATGCGATTTGGAAAAATTGGCTTAGGCAAGACAGAGTTTAAGCGACGCTGGAGAGCTACAGCGCCGCATTGTAAGAGAGGGCCCCGGAGGTTTCAGGTTGGGGGTTGCAATAGAACAACTCGAGCCATAGATCTAAGTCAGGTTTGATCTGGAGGTAATCCTCACAGAGAACAACAAAATTGGAGAGGGTAAGGACAGAGTTTGGAGCGAGGTCATGAATGCGCAGCTTGTAGAACTCGAGGAGCTGGCGGAAGAACAAATTACCGGGGGGCGTGAAACCGCGGAAAAGATGCTCCGCAAAGATGACGACCTCGCCCTTCGCCGGAGAAGGCACCGATTCATCCCCAGGAGCTCGTGCCTTGACGCTTGATGGAAGAAGGCCCGCAAGGCGATGCGATTTCAGCTGCTCCGCCGTGATGGTTGAACCGCCCCAATCGGCGGAGATAGATCTCTTCGAGGAAGGAGCGGCGGCGGCGGCGGCCTCGGCGGCAATGTCGATGACCCTGCTTCCAGAAGGGGCCTTGGCCTTAGAGGTGCCCTTGGTGGGGCGCTTGGGGGCCATGGCGTGCGTGCGGTGCAAGAGGAAGCGCTGCGCGGGAAAGAAACAGGTGCAGGAGAAACGAGAAAGTTTGGGGAATGAGGGGGCAGTAGAGGTTTATGCTCTCGCCCTTTGACATTTATAAGAGGGTAAAAACCCTAGAGGTATACAGTGGTGGCCCGCGGTAAAAGCGTGGGTAACGATTCGATAGTTAAAAGATAAGGTTACAGAGAGGGAAGAATAGCCGGCTTGCTCCAGGAAGCCGAGTCCCATGACTTAAAGAGTTGAAAATTGACAGAGTGGTGCACAGGAACAGCCACAGACTCGGCTAAGTGCTATAAAGAGCTAGAGCGGTGGACTTGTGCGAAAGGACAGGACAGACTCATTTTGTATATGTAATATGTTTTTATGCAGGAATTCATCTTGGAGCTAGCAGCAGGTGACTTTGAAGCCATTGGCTCAAGTGGAAGGAGTCGACCCAGAGAGTCGAACCAGCAAGTCAGAGGAAGCCGCCAAGCTGCGCCCAAGATAAATTCGGGGGCTACTGATGGGGGGATACTTTACAGGTAGGCCCATGGACCCGGAAAGTAGACCCGCCAAGACCAAGAAGGCCAAAGCCGAGTCACATATCAAGTCGCATGGGCTGGGCTGGAGACAAGCCGACCAAGGCCCATGATGAAGAAAGGACCCGTTCGGAAGGAGTCCAAGTGCAACCCGGAGCCCTAACTTGGAAGACCAAGACGTAGAATAGGACTCCGTGTTCTAGTATGACTCGGTGTAAATTGTAAGTCCAGAGACCCGGCAGCCTTTATAAGCGGGGTCCTGGACCTTAGATCGACGAGTTCAACCAGTAGAGAGAAACCCTAGCCACCAGAGAGAAGTCGCCGGCTCCTAAGTTGTGGGAGCCGGGTCCTTGTAATCGAGATACAATCAAGAGCAATAACATAGAAGCAGGAAGTAGGTCTTTACCTCGAATCAGAGGGGCCGAACCTGGGTAAATCCTTGTTCCTTGGCGAGATTAACCGTTCCAGCGTACTTCAGTCATCAATGGCCCCAGAACTCATCTTCCCTGAGGAAGAACTTGCCGTGACAACCCCACGACAGTAATCTTTATTCCTGTCTTGTTATTTTATCTTATCATTATGTTGTAACGCCCCAAGATCGGTACTATGCAGATTTTAGCATTCCAGCCAAATCCGCATAATAACGATCCTAAAGGACGCCCACCAGGCATAACGTGCACGTCGCAACACACATGCTATGTGGGTGGAATTGTGATAACACTACAACAGTTCTCGATGGAACCCACAAAAGAACATATATACAACAACGACTCACCGAGTCAAGAACGAAAGATACAACACAAAGAACCAAGCAACATCGGAAGCGAAGTAGCGTCCGACTACAGACAAGATACAAATTGGACTAAGAGTCCTGAAGATAAACGAAGAGCACCATATCCCTGCCCAGGCCAAGCCGGAGGGATTCCCAAGCTATCGTCGTCAGACTTCACACCTGTCGGCTGCATTGGAATAGCAGCCCCGAAGGGGTCAGTACTATAAACAGTACTGGCAAGTAATACTCACAAGATATCAAAGGTGGAATTCCGGGGAAGGAGGGTTAGCGATTGAGGCGGCGACAAGCAACACTAACAACTTATAGAGACACGCTACAACTTCGTCTAAAAGAGACAAGGTAAGAGAGCACAAAAGGAACCAACTATACTACTCACCACATAAAAAACCCGGCCAAGTATTACTCCCTCGATCAACCGCCCGCGAGGAAGCAATCAGGGCAACTCACACAGTGGACAAGTTTTATGGGTTATTCTTCAAGTAATCTATCTTACTAGTCAAGTTATTATCATTATAAGGTGCAAGTTGTCTATGATCTTTTTAGCCAGCGCATTTCACCAAGTCGTCCATAACCACGGACACGGCTTTTCGAAAAGATTTCACCCTACAAGGATTCACCAATGAACCCACACGCATCGAAACACTCGCTTAGAGGTGTACCGGTGGAGCGTTCGACGCAATACTTCCCTTCTCTACAAACAAGTCCAGGGAGCCACCTAGCTAGGTCTGATCCACCTTGAGAGTCCGGCCGAAGCTTCAAGGTGGGCCTAACCGATGCGTGGACGATGTCGGGAGGAACACTCATACGATTGCCCTCCGTCCACATGCTATTAACGCATGGTCCGCAACCCTACCGTAAGTAACCATGTAACCATAATCATCTTAGCTGCTCATCATCATCATCGTTGTACGCGCGCAAATGGAAACACCCGAACTACTTGTGGAACCTGGACATGTCGGAGATCTGTCCCAGGAACTGGGTGTGTCTCACTAGGTATCGAGTAAGGGGCTGAACACGGAATCAAACAAGCCTCAACATGCCACGGCGATGGTGCTCGCCAATATCGCTGTGGGACGGCACTGCAGAGATGAACACACGATGTTACCCAGGTTCAGGGCCCTCTTGGAGAGGTAAAACCCCTACGTCCTGCCTTGGTTGTATTTCACTGCTTGTAGAGGTTACAGTACAAGGAGAGCTTGGGGAGCTCGAGGTGGCTAACAATGGCTAACCCTAGAACTCAAAGAGAAGAAGACTGGCACTGGATCTTCCACTTTTCAACCCCTTTGCCTGAACGTGCTCCCCCTCCTTTTATAGGTGTCCTGGACCTCTTGCCCCAAATATCTTGGCGGGAAGGGTTACCACATGGCGACGAAGGAGGAGGACAGGTGCACGATAAAGGGAGAGCCTATGGACGCGGTCCATGGCAGGGAGCGGCGTCACCAAAGCTGGAAAAGCCACCATCCAGCCAGGACGGTGGGCTGGCGCTGCTGAGGCTCGGGGTCTGCCCCACGATGACGTCGCCCTTGGAGCGTAGCGCCAGACGGTCCCCTTATCACCAAAATGGCAATTCTTGTAGCTCCTTTGCTTGGTGCAGCCTTGTTGACTGCTTTATACATGAGAACGGCAACTGCGGTGCTGTCGTCACCGCGCGCTGGCGCGCCCGTCACTCTACGGAGGGCGCAGAGCCCATGTGCACTCTATCGCGGAGACAGAGCTTGCTTCGTGGGGAAGGAACCCCGCAAGGCCGGAGGCCTCGCCGAGCCTTTTGGCTTGATCCTTGGTGAGGCCCTCTCGGTGATAGGTCCCTCGCGAGGGGAAAATCCTCGTGAGGCTCACCAGGCTTGGAGAGCCTAGTCCTAGAGGTCCCTCGTGAGGGGAAAACCCTCGCGAGGCTCGCCAGGCTTGGAGAGCCTGGTCCTGAGCGAAATCTTCCGAAGAGTGTTGTGGGCCCTGGCAGGCCGGCACGTGGTACCCTGGTTTCCACTGTGCCGATAGTAGCCCCCAGGCCCACGATGGGCATGCTGGAGTCCACGGATGCAGGCAAAGCATCTGGGGCCCAACGATGCCTGCTAGGGCCGTGCCACGTGGGGCACAGCGGTTGCGCCCGCAGCCACGATCTCCTCGGCTCCAACGGCCGACCCGGTGGGGCCCGGCACGATCTTGGTAACTGGTGATAAAGCCTGCGCGCGATGATGGCGCCCATCACTTCGCCCATTACTCCGCCGCACACTTCCCCCAAACTCCTCCTTCTTCCCAGAGCGCATCACCTCCACGATCTCCTTCTTCTCTCCTGCGACCATGGTGCCCAAGAGAGCAGCCGTCCCCGAGAAAGGCAAAGCTCCGATGCAGGCTGGCAAGTCCGCGGCGGCGTTGCGGAGCGTTGAACCCCAGGCGGCGCTGCTGAAGTCCCGTATCAACTCGGCGGGGATTGACAAGGTGCGCCACCTGGCGGCCGCGAGCACCAACGAGCACGGCGCTACAAGCATGAGGCCGGCCGGCAGCAGGCTTCCCGAGGGGTACTACCCCATTTTCCTTCACACTCTCTCCGCTGGTCTCATTCCTCCTTTCTCCGACTTCCTCATGGGGATTCCGGAGACATACCAAATCCAACTCCTCCATCTTCATCCCAACTCCATTCTCATCCTCTCCATCTCGCCTACCTCTGCGAGGCCTACGTCGGTGTGCGTCCTTCTGTGGAGCTCTTCCGCAGCTTCTACGCACTTCGGTCCACCGCGCAGGACGAGCGGACCGGATGTGTGTCCTTCCGCATCGCCGACGCCAGGAGCAAAAACTACATCCCCATCGCGTGGAGCGGCGAGAATGCCATCACCAAGGTGACGAAGAAGGTGGAGGACTTCCGCCAGCGGTGGTTCTTCGTTGACACTAAGGTGAAGAACGCTCTCCTGGATATACCTGTGGCGCCCCCGAGGAAGTGGGCGTGCTGGGCGAGCGAGGGCTTCGAGGGCCCAAAGCTTGACGTGGTGTACGAGTGCCTGAGGGGGCTCCGCAATGCCGGACTCACCGGCCAGATCATGGCAAAAGACTTCAAGAGGCGCTGCATGGCCCCCCTCAAGTGGCATTCAGAGCCGATGTGGACGTACACAGGCCTGGAGGACGGGATGCGCCTGTGCACGAACAACTTCACCCCGGAGGTGCTGGACAAGGTCATGGGGACCCTCTTCGCTACGGCGGCCATCCCAACCCCAGCCGCCGATGAGGCCCAGCCGCTCTTCACCTTTGGGGAAGCGGTGGTGCGCGAGCACTGCAGGGGCCTGCCCAGATTCGACGAGTGGGGCATCATGCCCGAGGGACACCTCGGACCCCGCAACAACCCATGGGCGGCGGAGCTAGAGGAGATGGACAAGTCGCCGGAGCCGGATGAGGAAGAAGACTCTGGCGAGGGCGAGGCCTCGGGAAGCGTTGATCCCTCAGGAGGCCTCGCCGGCTCCTCAAGGAGCGCACCGCCTGAAGAGGACCTCCAGGTGATTTCCTCCAGCAGCGGCGAGGATCCCTCTCATGGGGCTCCTTCCCGACGCACCGCGGAGGAGGTGGAGGAGCAGAGCAGCGGCAAGGGAGGGCGCCGCGAGCCCCGCTCCAAGTCCGCCCATGACAGGGACGTCGGGGCCGCGAGGGGCGCTCCTCGCGAGGAGGCAGGAGCGCCTCGCGAAGGAGCCAGAGCAAGCAGCCCCCAGCCACCGAAGGCGAAGAAGAGGGTATGGAGGATGGCTGATGAGTAAGCCCTGGTCCTTCTTCTTTCCTTTAGCATTTGGATTTCAAATACCCTCCTGAAGGATCTTCTGTTTGTCTTTCTTTTCAGCAACCTTGCGGCTCCGAAGAGGCGACGGCTCCGCAAGCTTGGAGAGACTGTCGGCGCCACCGTGGCGACGCCTGCGGTTGACGAGCCGCAGCGTGCGGCTACTCCTCCCGTGGATGAACCGCGTGGAGGGGGAGGTTGAAGAGGTGGCGCCGTCGCCAACATGGGCCGCCACTCCTCCCATACTGTAGGAGGCAGCGGAGGACGAGGCGGCGACTGAGGCCGCACGAGCCTCGGAGAGGCCGGACGAGGCAGAGGCCCAAGAGGCCACCGTGGAGTCGCCTTCGGAGGGAGAGGCCTCCACAAGAGGGGCTGACGAGCCCGAGGCCGCGGCAGGTGTAACATCCCTAACTTGGTAATGAAAAAATACGAAGAATTTTTCCACTTTTTGCATTCTTATTTGCATCATGGCATGCCTTTAAGTTGCTAATGTTAACAAGTTACCTTCTGGGAAACAATGAAAAGAGGGAAGCAAACTCCCCAAAACCTTTACTTCTTGATTTGCAAATTATGGTGTTATCCATGTCATGACAGGTGACCTTATGGTCCAACACACTTCCTAAGTTCTCCTCAAGTGCACAAGAACCAAATGGATGGGTTCCTTTTTGTTTCCAACTTCCTTAGGCCCTAAAATGTGGATCAAAGCTTTTGTCTATATTTGTGAGCCATGCCACCTTGTTCAAATGCCTAGGTAAATGTATGGTGAGTTGTTTATATTGTGGAGAAACTCCCAGAAATTTTGCATATTTTCTGGAATTGTTTTGGTGCCCAAACAAAAGCTAGCTTTTCTGCCAAATTGTGGTCATCCGGAATGACCCGGAAATTTCCGGATCTATTCCGGGCCAGTCGGAATTTTCCGGACCCCTCCGGAAAATTCCGGATGAAGCACAGTGACGATGGACACTGGCGCCATGCCGCCGACGCCACCTGCTCCCTTGCCCATGCCGCTCGACGTCGTGGCCCCCCTTGAGGTCAAAGACCACTCCGAGGACGCACGCCTGCCCGCACTCCTCTCCCCCCTCGTTCTTCCCCTAAATCGGGATCGTCTTCTTTCCTCCAAGCTCCCCACGGCCGCCGGCGCCTGCCACCGCATCGTCGATGCTCCGGGTCGCCCCCTCACGCACCAACGCCGCCACTAGCTTCGCCGTGCCGTGCTGCTCCTCCACGCCGAAGGAATCGGCACGGGTTGCCGGGAACCGCCGTCACCGTCCTCGACTTCCTCCGTTCCGGCCGAGCTCCGCCGGGAGAAATCCGCCGCCGCCTCTCCCTCACCGGCCTCACCGACCATGCTTACGTGCACAGGGTGAGCCCCCACACCTTTTGGCTCACTCCCGTTTTCCCCCTGTCGCTCCCTTGCTTGCCCTTCGTGCACCACCGTCGCCGCCGTCGTTATCTGCCCAGATTCGAGCCGTCCGGAATCACCCGGATTATTCCGGATCGATTCCGGGTCGACCGGATTTTTCCGGACATTTCCGGACGAATTCCGAAACCCTAACAGAAGGGTTTGGAGGTCACCTCGGATTTGGCTCGGAATGAGCCCGGATTATTCCGGACCATCCGGAATATTCCGGACCAATCCGGATGAATTCCGAACCAAGCTGTAAACCTTGTGAACTTTGGAATTTAAAATCCTTTTCGTTAAATCTTGCAAATGGTATATCTTTTCGACCAGTGTTTCAAATGCTATCTAATTATGCTGTTATCACCTCATGACAACAATTTGGACTTTGATATTAATCTATACTTGGTTAAAAGATATAATCCAAATAAGTAATTAAATTGCCATTTACTCATCGGTACTCCGAAATTACAAATAAATTACCGAAATGATCGGAATGACAAACCCTAACCATTTCATGTCATGTTCATGCCTTTTGACCCACTTCCCTAATAATTCAATAATTTATGAGGAATGTGGTCACTAAGATAAATATGGGGTTGTACCCAAATAATTGCACTAATTATTTGGCTCCCCATTTAATGTTGCTATGTAAGTTATATAATAATATGGTTGCATCAATTGGACATGTCATCATGTGATTGAGCATTGCATTTTGAGTTCGTGTGATTTGTATTTCTTTTGGGTAACGATAGATTCCGGAGTCGAGGGTCTCTCTACTACCCCGACGAGCAGTACTTCACGCCCGGGCAGCAAGGCAAGAGATAACCCTAACCTTCTTGGCATTCTAGCATCCTATGATTTTATCAAATTATTTTATCCACCATAATATTGCATGCGGTTCAAATGTCTCTTTTGGTAAATATTAGAATATCCTATGAATGCATGTTCTTCCCCGAGCCAATCACATGTATCCCTACTATGAACCCTAGGGTTGAAGTGTTGGCCGAGATAAAGTAGAATTGTTGTATTCATATGGTTAGCTATGCTTAGCATGCTTAGATATACTTTATGTCCGTTGTTAATTCCATAATTGTTGATGTTGATGGAATGATTCGGGCAAGGTGGATAATTGTGATGCTAAATAAAAATGCTAAGACGGTTTGGGTGAGTTGCCATCGGGGATGGTGTTTTGCCTCACTCTAGCCCCTAGGTGCGAGTTCNTCTTATCCACCATATTATTGCATGCGATTCAAATGTCTCTTTCGGTCAAAATTTAGAGAATCCTATGGTTGCATGTTTTTCCCGAGCCCATCACCTGTATCCCTACCTATGAACCCTAGTGTTGATGTGTGGCCGGATACAAATAGAATTGTTGTATTCATATGCTTAGCTATGCTTAGCCATGCTTAAATAGATGCTTTATGTCCGTTGTTAATTCCATAATTGTTGATGTTGGTGGAATGATTCGGGCATGGTGGATAACTGTGATGCTAAATTAAATTGCTAAAGGCTTGGATGAGTTGCCCTCGGGGAGGGTGGTTTGCCTCATTCTTGCCGCCTAGGCTGAGAGTGCTTTTAGCTAGAACCAAGAACCGAGCGTGCTTCCATTGGTGGGTGTATGGGCGCCTCGCTGACCGAATAATTTGTGAGGGGCTTGTCAAGGGTCCTCTAGTTTGCTATTTCCATTTGCGCGTGTGTGGTGTGAGTGGAAAAAGGAACGAGGATGGTGGTGTTTAGGATGTGACGGTGGGGCAGGGCGCTGGGAGCGCTGAACCTGTCCTTCCGCCACTGATGGTCCTTGAGTAAGCCTCATGCATTGTAAAGGTCTAACCGCGCCCGCTCGCCGGTCTTCCCCGGAAGAGGGCCAACTAGGTGAGCCGGACGGTACCAATGGGTAAAATAGTACACCCCTGCAGGGATAATCTTTTCAAAAAGCCGTGTCCACGGTTATGGACAAACTCTTGGGAAAGGCGGATTAGCTCATAGATAACTTTAACCTAATTGATATGGCAGCTAAAGGTTGCATAATCAACGTGTGATAAAGGTTCATTTCCTCGAGGGTGAGTCGAGGGAGTGCCTTTGTGTGAGATGAGTGGTGATGGTTGTAAGTAGGTTCGCCGAGAACCGAAGATGTTAATGTTACTCTCTTACCCCTTTATGAAAAATACTCTGAGTAGACGAATGCCATGTGTCATTTTATATTCGGTTTATTAAAACTAGCTTTATG
Source organism: Puccinellia tenuiflora (assembly GCA_012064385.1). Lineage (NCBI taxonomy): Eukaryota > Viridiplantae > Streptophyta > Magnoliopsida > Poales > Poaceae > Puccinellia > Puccinellia tenuiflora. Next base: position 223,723 of record QRDG01001227.1, on the reverse strand, counting down.
CAAAAGAAATACATAAACAGCTTTAGAGCCTCCGTCAGTCATTGGGCCTATATCGCCCTACTAAACTTGCGAGTACATCATACTCAGTCTCTCTTTGCTGCCTCTATGATTTTGTATTTCAGAGGAGGACGACACCGAGCAACTAGGTGGGTTCTTCGTTGACGTCGACTACTAGTCTGGGGTTCCCAGGTGGCAGCTTGGGACCGTGGAACAAGCTGGCTTGGGTGATGTTTATTGTAGGCCTCTTAGGCCATATATTTGCTTCTTGTTGTTAGACAACACTACCCGCTTCCGCTTGTTGAATTGTTAGATATGTGATCCTTTTTATGTGTAATATTTGTATTCTTCTCGTTATATGAGTTGCTATATATATTTTTGTGTCGTAGAGTCATGCAATGTGCCAGTTTGTTCCACAAGTCTCGATCTCTGTGTTATACCTTGATGGTTGTGCCAATTACATAGCCTCTCTGTATAATTCCGGGGTCGGGGCGTTACAAGTTGGTATCAGAGCAGGACTGCCTGTAGGAAACCCTTTCTTTTGGTCGATGTCGAGTCTAGTGAAAATTATTTATAACCTAAAAATGAGTTGTGAAAACCTTCTTAGGATTCTTTTTGCTTCTCATCCAACTCGCTCTACTCTGATTCTTACCTCTATTTGCTTTAAGCTTGGTGTTGATGTTTAGGTTCTCGGGGTTTGGGTTCTTACCGTCCAGTTATGCCTCGAGTCCGTTATATCCATTTGATATCGCCACGATGACGTGATGTCACCGTGGTTGCCTAAATCTGTCTTTGGTGTTTATTGCTTCTTAAATATCTATATCTGGGAGCAACCAATGATCTACCTTATCTGTCAGAATTGGTTACTAACTTGCCGTTGTTCCAATTCTTCAGAATGGCTCCTACCCGCCGTGGGGAACATAGCAACCCTGACCCACCGCCGCCACCCTCAATGGCGGAGGTTATGATGGCTATCGAACAAAACCGCCTGCGCAATGAGCTGTTGCTCGAGCAGCTGGTCCAGCAAGGGGCCAGGAGGAACACGGACTGCACCACCCTCAACCAGTTCTTGCGGTCCCAACCTCCCACCTTTTCTGAAGCTAAGGAGCCGCTTGATGCGGATGATTGGCTTCGGGCTATCGAGCGCAAGTTTGCCGCTCTTCATGTCCCGGCGGCGGAGCATGTCAACTTCGCCACCTACCTACTGGAAGGAGGAGCCGGCTCCTGGTGGGAGAGCCATGTGGCCATGGTTGCCGCGGGCCATGTTGTCACTTGGGAGGAATTCCGCACCGCTTTCCGTGCGGCGAACATCCCCAAGCCCATCCTCGAGCTCAAAAGGCGGGAGTTCCTGGACTTAACCCAGGGACGCATGGACGTCCAGTCCTATGGACGGGAGTTCAACCACCTCTCCCGTTACGCCCCTCGGGACGTGACGAATGATGAGGACAAGCAATACCTCTTCCGCAAGGGGCTCGTACCTCGTCTCCGATACGAGCTCCTACCCTTCAAGTTCACCTCTTACCAGGAGCTCTACAACCAGGCTCTCACCATGGAGCAAGGGAGGAAGGAGCTAGAGGCTTCTAAGAGGCCAGTTTCCACCGACCACCAGAGCTCCTCCTCATCTGGGGGCAAGAAGCGAAAGGTCTTCGTGCCTTTCAGTGCTGTGCCAAAGGCGCCCTTCGCGCCGAAGCCCACCGGGTGCCTGCCACCTCCGCCTCGCCTAGCTACTTCGACCTTGGGTGCGGCTGGAGGCGGTTTTCGACCTCGACTTCCTGCACCACCGGGGCTCACTTGCTTCGCTTGTGGCCAGCCGGGGCACTACTCCAGGGAGTGTCCCCAGAAGGCACCGGCTCCCTCAGCACCTGCACCAGCACCCTCTACCCCAGCCGCCAAGGCTACCACCGTCAGCCGTGGCCGCCTGAACCACGTCTCGGCTGAAGGCGTTGAGGAGGACCCCAGAGTTCTCATGGGTACACTTCAAATCAATACATATCCAGCTTCAGTACTATTTGATTCTGGAGCTTCGCATTCGTTCATATCCATATCATATGCACACAATCATCAAATAGCGTTTGTAATGATGGATCCCCCGTTAGTGGTCAAGACCCCGGGCTCTAGTTGGCGTACCAATTGGATATCTCCCGATGTTCAAATAGCCGTAGGGTCAGTTCCTTTTCCGTTCTCATTGATAGCCCTGAGGTCAGAGGGTATCGATGTTATTCTGGGCATGGATTGGCTAGTGAAATATCAGGCCAACCTGGATTGTGCTGCCAAGACTGTCACTGTGTTCCACCCAAGGTATGGGGAAGTGCGTTACTGGTCCCCAACTTCTGCAACTCCTTCCGCAGCCACTCCTCTTTCACCGGAGATCAGTCTTTATTTCCTAGAAGGAATCACCCCACCTGATATGTCTGAAGTCGCTGTGGTGTGTGATTTCCCTGATGTTTTCCCGGAGGAATTGCCCGGCATGCCACCTGATCGCAGCGTAGAGTTTGTGATTGAGTTGGTTCCGGGAACCGCCCCAGTTTCCAAGACGCCCTACCGTATGCCAACGGAAGAGCTAGCTGAATTGAAGAAGCAACTTGATGAGCTGCTGGAAAAAGAATTCATCCGGCCGAGTAGCTCACCTTGGGGCTGCCCGGTCATCTTTGTCAAGAAGAGGGATACAAATGTTCCTCGACTGGTCGTTGATTACCGCCCTCTTAATGCGGTGACCATCAAGAACAAGTATCCAATTCCTCGGATAACCGATTTGTTCGATCAACTGGCTGGAGCCACGGTGTTCTCCAAGATGGATTTGAGGTCAGGCTACCATCAAATAAAAATCCGAAAGGAGGATATTCCGAAGACGGCCTTCACTACCCGCTATGGCTTATACGAGTACACCGTCATGTCTTTCGGCCTCACAAATGCTCCGGCTACATTCATGAGGCTGATGAACTCCATCTTCCACAAGTACCTCGACAAGTTCGTCATCATCTATATCGATGACATCCTTGTGTACTCCAAGACCGAAGACGAACATGCTGAGCATCTCCGACTTGTTTTGACCAAGCTTCGAGACCACCGTCTATATGCCAAGTTCTCTAAATGTGAGTTTTGGCTGAAGGAGCTCATCTTTCTGGGTCACGTGGTGTCAGCTGCTGGAGTAGCGGTGATACCAGACAAAATTCAGGCAATCCTGGATTGGCCAACTCCCAAATCCGTCAGGGATATCCGAAGCTTCCTTGGATTGGCGGGTTATTACCGGCGATTCATTGAGGGCTTCTCCAAGATAGCCAAGGCACTGACTGACCTCCTCAAGAAAGGCAAACAATTTGTGTGGTCAGACAAGGCTGAAGAGAGTTTCCAAACCCTCAAGGTCAAGCTCACCACCACCCCGGTACTTGTCCTTCCCGATACCGACAAGGACTTTGTCGTCTATTGTGATGCCTCACTCCAAGGCTTGGGCTGTGTTTTGATGCAAGAGGGCCATGTGGTCGCCTATGCTTCCCGTCAACTCAAGCCACACGAGCAAAATTATCCAACTCATGATTTGGAGCTTGCCGCCGTGGTACATGCTCTGAAGCAATGGAGGCCCTACCTCTTGGGCAACCGTTGCGAGATCTACTCCGACCACCAAAGTCTGAAATATCTCTTCACCCAGCCGGATCTGAATTTGAGGCAGAGGAGATGGCTGGAATTGATAAAGGACTATGATGTGACCCTCAACTATCAGCCCGGCAAGGCAAATGTCGTGGCGGATGCTCTGAGCCGCAAAGCCTATTGCAATACCGTGATGGTTGAAAAGGCGCAACCGGCTCTCCACGAGGAATTTGCTAAGTTGAATCTGGAAATTGTTCCTTCGGGTTTTCTAGCTAACCTTGAGATCAAATCCACTCTCGAGGATGATATCAAGGCCGCCCAACAAAGTGATCCTGAAATCCTCGAGATCAAAGAGAAGATCGCTAATGGAAAGGCCAGTTGTTTCTCGGTTGATGACAATGGTGTTATCTATTTCGGTGACCGTCTAGTGGTGCCCAAGAGTGGAAATATGAGGGAGGTGATACTCTCTGAAGCTCATGAGTCACCCATCTCTATTCACCCCGGTAGCACAAAAATGTACCAAGATCTTCGCCCTCAATTCTGGTGGTCTTGCATGAAGCGCGAGATCGCCGAGTATGTTGCTGAATGCGACGTCTGTCGCCGGGTGAAGGCTGAACATCAAAGGCCAGCCGGTACCCTATGCCCCATAGCCATTCCTGAGTGGAAGTGGGATGAAGTTGGTATGGATTTCATCACCGGCTTTCCGAGGTCACAAAAGGGTAACAATGCCATTTGGGTCGTCATTGACCGTCTATCCAAAGTCGCCCATTTCCTCCCGGTTCGAGAGGATATCAATTCCGCTCAATTGGCCGAGCTCTATATGGCCCGGATTGTTCCCTTGCACGGGGTTCCTTTGAGGATCATCTCCGACCGTGGAAGCTTATTTACGTCCAAGTTTTGGCAAAGTTTCCAAAAGGCTCTTGGAACCCGTCTCAACTTCAGCACCGCCTACCACCCTCAAACCGACGGTCAAACTGAAAGGGTAAATCAAGTTCTTGAGGACATGCTTCGGGCTTGTGTCATATCTTTCGGCAAGAGTTGGGAAAAGTACCTCCCTCTCGCCGAGTTCTCCTACAACAATAGCTATCAAGCCAGCTTGCAAATGGCTCCCTTCGAGGTCCTATATGGGAGAAAGTGCCGGACTCCTCTCAATTGGTCTGAAACCGGGGAGAGGTCACTCTTCGGTCCTGATGTGATCAATGAAGCCGAGGAGAAAGTCCGTGTCATTCGAGAAAACCTCAAAGCCGCTCAATCCCGTCAGAAAAGCTATTATGACAAGCACCATCAAGAGGTCCACTATGAAATTGGTGACAAGGCCTATCTTCGAGTCTCTCCTCTCCGAGGCGTTCATCGTTTCGGAATCAAGGGCAAATTGGCACCTCGCTATGTTGGTCCTTTCACCATCCTAGCCAAGCGAGGAGATCTATCCTATCAACTCGAGTTACCCTCAAATTTCCCGGATGTTCATGATGTGTTCCATGTTTCCCAACTCCGCCGGTGCTTCAAGGATCCAATCCGTGGGGTTGATCATGAGGCATTGGACATTCAGGAGGACTTGACCTATCGCGAGCATCCTATCCGCATCTTGGATGAAGCGGAGAGGAAAACCCGCAGCAAGTCCATCAAGTTCCTCAAGGTTCATTGGTCCAACCATTCCGAGGAGGAAGCCACATGGGAGCGAGAAACTAGTCTTCGTCAGGAATACCCCGCCTTTTTCACTCAAGCCTAGAATCTCGGGACGAGATTCCTGTAAGGGGGGTAGAATTGTAACATCCCAAACTTGGTAACGAAAAATACGAAGAATTTTTCCACTTTTGTTTCCTTGTTTGCATCATAGCATCCATATGCATTTTGGCCTTCCAAACTTACATTTGGCAACAAGTTGAAATGGGGAGCCAACCTTCCCCAAAACCTCCAACCAAATGCAATGCCCATCTTGGAAACCAACTAAATGAACTTCCAAATTGTTTGGGAAGTTCCCATTTTGTTGTATAACAATATCTCACTTTTCAGTTTTTGTCAAATGAGAAATGACATGAGAGTTGAAAATTTGGCTGAATTCAATTCCTATTTTTGGAACCAAGTTGGAACTTCCAAAAATTCAAACTAAAATCATGGGGAGTCTCAATTTGGTTGTGAGAGCCTCCATGGAAATTTTCATGATTTTTGAATTTGTTAAAATGCCCCAATTAAATACATTTTGGAAATTGCCCCAATTTACCCTAATTAAAAGCTATGAACAAAGGTTGGGCAAAATAATTTATTTGACCTCACCAATTTTTGTGGTGGTTCTAAAGGGTAATTCTAGTCTTCATGAATTTTTCTGGGATTTTAGAAAATGTCCTGGGGCTCAAATTAAATGGTTTAACCCTGCTGCTGGGCTTGTTAGAATTTAATTCAAAAGTTCCAGGGGCCTTTCTGCAATTTCTTCTTCCCTCTCTCCTCTCCACTGTGGCAATGGCACTGGCGCCATGCCCGAATGCCGGCCGAGCTGCCCTTGCCGCCGTGGCCTGTGGGCGTTTAGAAGGGGACCGCGTCGCCCACCTGCTCCCCCTTTCTCTCTTTCTCCTTTCCCGTTTCCTGGATCGTGTCCGGCGTGCACCTCGCACCAGTGCCGACGCGGCCGCTGCCGCCGACCGCTGCCTCGCCGACGAACGGAGCGGCCCCAAGCAAATCGGCGCCTGCAGGACGCTTCCCCACCTCCTCCTCTTTCCGCCGGTCGAAGGAATCGTGCCGGGGCCGCCGAAATCCGACGGCCGCGTCCCCGACATCCCCGCCACGGCCGTGTCGCCGCCGGCCGTTTCCCCGGCGCTTCCCGCCCTCCGATCCGTCGTCGACCACGCGTCCGAGCTCGGGTGAGCTCCCTTCCGTCTTTAAAGTTTCCCCGCGTCTTTTCTCCCCTCTTGCGCCGCCGATCCACGCCGGCCATCGCCGTGCCGCCGCACCGGTCGCTCCGGCCTGGAACCCTCGCCTGGCCGGCCTGGAGGCCGGTTGGCTCGGGAACGTGACCGGCCTGGCACCCGGCCTGGGCCGGCCACGAGGCCGGCCTGTTCGGGCAGTGGCCCGGCCTAACGCCCGGTTTGGGCCGGCTCTGGGGCCGGTCTCTTCTGGCACCTTCCCGGCCTACAAACCGGCCTGGGCCGACTTACGGGCCGGCCTGAAACAGTAAAACCTGAAAATTTTGGAAATGTTTTGGAAAGTTAAATAATTCATAACAAATTGAAAAATGCTCCAATCTTGGCAAATCAAATACCAAAGTGTTTAGAAAAACATTTCCTATCTTTTGGTAACATGAACTTGCCCTTTTGTTTAAATAAATTTATTGTTATTTAAGAATTCCTAAAATGGGTTATTTAATACCCCAAATTGGGAAATTCATGACTTTTTGAATAATTGTCCAAAAATTATGAATTAAATATCAAAGTGATCAACTTGTCAAATGCTACTCAACCATGCTGATATCATGTCATGATCACAAACTTTTATTTGATGTTATTCATAATTTGATTAAATGAAGTAAATTCAATTATTTAATTAATTTGTCATTTATTCATCGGTGATCTGAAAATTATAAATAAATTACCGAAATGATCGGAATGACGAATACTATCCATTCTTGTCATGTTCATGCATATTTGAGCCACCTCTCTAATAATTTACTATTTTATAAAGAATGTGGCCACTAAGATAAATATGGGGTTGGTTCCAAATAATTGCACTAATTATTTGGCTCCCCATTTAATGTTGCTTTTTAATTTATATAATAATATCTTTGCATCAATTGGACATGTCATCATGTGATTGAGCATTGCATCTTGAGTTCGTGTGATTTATGTGTGCTTTGTATTTCTTTTGGGTATCGATAGATTCCGGAGTCGAGGGTCTCTCTACTTACCCCGACGAGCAGTACTTCACACCCGGGCAGCAAGGCAAGAGATAACCTAACCTTCTTGGCATTCTAGCATCCTATGATTTTATCAACTTATCTTATCCACCATATTATTTGCATGCGATTCAAATGTCTCTTTCGGTCAAAATTTAGAGAATCCTATGGTTGCATGTTTTTCCCGAGCCCATCACCTGTATCCCTACCTATGAACCCTAGTGTTGATGTGTGGCCGGATACAAATAGAATTGTTGTATTCATATGCTTAGCTATGCTTAGCCATGCTTAAATAGATGCTTTATGTCCGTTGTTAATTCCATAATTGTTGATGTTGGTGGAATGATTCGGGCATGGTGGATAACTGTGATGCTAAATTAAATTGCTAAAGGCTTGGATGAGTTGCCCTCGGGGAGGGTGGTTTGCCTCATTCTTGCCGCCTAGGCTGAGAGTGCTTTTAGCTAGAACCAAGAACCGAGCGTGCTTCCATTGGTGGGTGTATGGGCGCCTCGCTGACCGAATAATTTGTGAGGGGCTTGTCAAGGGTCCTCTAGTTTGCTATTTCCATTTGCGCGTATGTGGTGTGAGTGGAAAAAGGAACGAGGATGGTGGTGTTTAGGATGTGATGGTGGGGCAGGGCGCTGGGAGCGCTGAACCTGTCCTTCCGCGACTGATGGTCCTTGAGTAAGCCTCATGCATTGTAAAGGTCTAACCGCGCCCGCTCGCCGGTCTTCCCCGGAAGAGGGCCAACTAGGTGAGCCGGACGGTACCAATGGGTAAAATAGTACACCCCTGCAGGGATAATCTTTTCGAAAAGCCGTGTCCACGGTTATGGACAAACTCTTGGGAAAGGCGGATTAGCTCATAGATAACTTTAACCTAATTGATATGGCAGCTAAAGGTTGCATAATCAACGTGTGATAAAGGTTCATTTCCTCGAGGGTGAGTCGAGGGAGTGCCTTTGTGTGAGATGAGTGGTGATGGTTGTAAGTAGGTTCGCCGAGAACCGAAGATGTTAATGTTACTCTCTTACCCCTTTATGAAAAATACTCTGAGTAGACGAATGCCATGTGTCGTTTTATATTCGGTTTATTAAAACTAGCTTTATGCAAAAGAAATACATAAACAGCTTTAGAGCCTCCGTCAGTCATTGGGCCTATATCGCCCTACTAAACTTGCGAGTACATCATACTCAGTCTCTCTTTGCTACCTCTATGATTTGTATTTCAGAGGAGGACGACACCGAGCAACTAGGTGGGTTCTTCGTTGACGTCGACTACTAGTCTGGGGTTCCCAGATGGCAGCTTGGGACCGTGGAACAAGCTGGCTTGGGTGATGTTTATTGTAGGCCTCTTAGGCCATATATTTGCTTCTTGTTGTTAGACAACACTACCCGCTTCCGCTTGTTGAATTGTTGGATCTGTGATCCTTTTGATGTGTAATATTTGTATTCTTCTCGTTATATGAGTTGCTATATATATTTTTGTGTCGTAGAGTCATGCAATGTGCCAGTTTGTTCCACAAGTCTCGATCTTTGTGTTATACCTTGATGGTTGTGCCAATTACATAGCCTCTCTGTATAATTCCGGGGTCGGGGCGTTACACAAGCTGCGTTTCTACGTCAACAAGTGGGGCACGCTCCGTCTCACGGACGCCCCCCCCCCTTCTGCATTGGCGGAAGTCGCAACTTCATCAACCTCATCGGTGGACATCCTGCCAGCCCGCGCGGATTTCGCGGAGAGAACGCTCGACGAACCTGCATCGCCTTTGGCAGGATATTAGAGGCAGATCGGAACAACGTCACCCGTAACCTGGAGGCGTCCTTCATGTCTATGGACGAGCAGGGAATCCCTATACCCAAGACTGCTTCCGGTGTCCTAATGTCGGTGGCCACATACCTGCAGGCTACACAGCCGCCAGAGAGCGATCCGCAGGCACCCCTCCATCGCCAACAAATCAAGTTCCTCAGTACAATGGGGACGACATTGATACCTGAGGAGCCACAACCAGCTGCAATCGCAGCAGCTGGCAACAACACGGTTAATCACCGCCAACCGAGTCCGCGGCGGGAGACAAGAACTCGAGAAGCGGGCGACCGTACTCGAGATCGAGAAAACCGCATCACACGCGGCAACAATGAGCGAGCAGCTTTAGAAGAAGACAATCGCGTCTCCCGCGACCGGCGAAACCGCGGTAATAGCGGGCACGAGGAGCGCTACCAACTCACCGAGTGCGAAGATGCGCGCAATGCCATCATGCATAACAAGGTCACCAGGAACCGCTCCAGGCGAGCAGTTCAAGAGGAGGAAAGCGACAGCTCGTCGTCTGATGACGACTTCGAGCCCTGCGGCGCACTATGCTTCAGTCGACGCATCCGGGAGACCAGAATGCCGAAAGGCTTCAGGTTAACCTCAAAAACCCCCAAGTATGATGGACTGCAAGAACTGTCCGCCTGGTTGGAGGACTACCTGACGACGGTAACCTGCCAAAGAGGATCGACGTCTACTGCCATGCAGTACATACAACTTATGCTCTCGGGATCGGCTCGAGCCTGGCTCAAGAGCCTACCGAGAGGAGCATACTGTTGGGAATATGCCCTAGAGGCAATAATAAAATGGTTTATTAAGCATATTCACGTTTATGATAATAGTTTATTATCCATGTTATAATTGTATTAAATGGAAACATAATACATGTGTGGAATATAAACACCCGGAGTCCCTAGTGAGCCTCTACAGGACTAGTTCGTTGATCAAGAGATAGTTAGAGTTTCCTAACTATGGACTTGCTATAGTCACTTGATAACGGAGTCATATCATTAGGAGTAATGGTGTGATGGACATGACCCAAATAAAGAGTTGCAATTAATCGTGTCACAAAAGTTTTGTTGTCAACACTTTTAATATGCCAAATATAGTTTCCTTAGACCATGAGATTATATCACTCCCGTTCGCCAGAGGAATACTTTGTGGACATCAAACGTCACTTCGTAACTGGGTGATTATAAAGGTGGATTTCAGGTATCTCCGATGGTGGGTTGTTGGGTGATATGAATCAAGAGTGGGATTTGTCCCTCCATGTGACGGAGAAGATATCTCCAGGCCTTCTCGGTAATATAGCATCAAAAGTCTGCAGACATGTGATTAGGTTGTAATCACCGGGATCCTATATTATGGACGAGTAAAGAGAACTTGCCGGTAACGAGATTAAACTAGACATGGGGATGTCAACGATTATATCTCGGGCAAGTAAAATATCGTGAGACAAAGGGAATCGTATATGAGATTAATTGAATCTCCGGCATCGTGGTTCAATCGAGAAAAGGTTTTCGTTGAGTGTATAGGAATTAATATGGGCATCCCGGTCCTGCTATTAATTATTGATATGATCATGTCTATGCATTCTCGAACCCGTAGGGTCACACACTTAACGTTCCGATGAATTTAGGTTTTGCGATGAATTAAATGATGAAACGAACGAATGGTGATTCGGAGTCTCGGATGGGATCCCGGACATCACGAGAGGTTCCGGAGGAGTCCGGAGAATAAGATTCATATATGGAAAGTGGTTTCCGGAGGTTTCAGAAAAGTTCCGGAAATTATTTATAGGGTACCGGAAGGTTCCGGAATGTTCTAGAAGGTTCTAGAAGTGGGACCCCATATATTGTATGGGGCCCACATGGACCAAAGGGGTGCTGCTGGCCACTTGGGCCAGCCGCACCACCTAATGGCCCACATGGGCATGCGGCATAGGAAAGGGGGGGAATCCCACTCCTAGTTGGACTAGGAGTTGGGCCCTCCACCCTTTAGGAAAGGGGCCCAAGGAGGAGTCCTAGATGGACTCCAACTTGGGGGGCAAGGCAAGAGGGGGCCGGCCGGCCCCTGCCCTAGCCCTAGCCCTAGCCGCCACCTATAAATAAGGGGGGAGGGAGGGGTGCGGCACACCCTTGTTCCTGCCGCCACTAGTAGGAAAAGGCTTATAGACAGACGACATTCTGTGGCACACCAATTTTCGTGCGCCACAGAAATATGTTTCTGTGGCGCACCGTGCTTGGTGCGCCAAAGAAAGTCACATTTCTGTGGCGCACCTGGCCACATGCGCCACAGAAATGTGACTTTCTGTGGCGCACCAAGCACGGTGCGCCACAGAAAGTCGTCTGGGGGGGACTGGTGAAATTAGGAAAAAAAATTCTGTGGCGCACCTGGATTGGTGCGCCACAGAAAGGTGACATTCTGTGGCGCACCAAGCTTGGTGCGCCACAGAATTTTTTTCTTCCGATCACACCCCCCCCCCCCCGTGGATCGCCTTTTTAGTCTTGTAGGAGGTAAAATAAAATGATAAAAAATTCAATAAATAAAATCCTTTGGGATGTAGTTAGGTATGAGTGTCTAGTAGGTCTAGAAATTTTGAAATATGAATTTTGACCTTTTTTGCAACAAATGAAAAAAAATCTTATAACGGCCATAACTTTTGCATACGATGTCGAAAAAATGCGAATAATACCTTAAAAAAAACTAGAGAAAATTTTCCCAGCAATTCACAGAATCCTCAAATTCCAAACCAAAAAAAGTTATGGCCAACAAAAGAATTTTCCCAGCAAAATAAAAAAAATCAAAAAAAGGGAAAAAATTCTGTGGCGCATCTTGGCATTGGTGCGCCACAGAATTATTGGGCGGGATTCGAAATTTTGAATCCCGCCCAATAATTCTGTGGCGCATCTTGGCATTGGTGCGCCACAGAATTATTGGGCGGGATTCGAAATTTTGAATCCCGCCAGCCCCCTTCTCCCTCTCTTTTCCCTTTTCTCCTTCTCTCCTCCACTTCTCCCTCCACTTCTCCCTCCACTTCTCCTCTTCCTTTCCCTCTTCCCTTCTCCTCTACACTTCTCTCCCCTTCTCCTCCCTCCTCCATCTCTTCTCCTCTCCTCCACATCTTCTCTACTCCTCCTCCACCTCCACCTCCACCTCCGGCGGCCTCCTTCACAACTCCGGTGACCACCTCCACAACCCCGGCGACCTCAACCTCCGGTGACCTCCTCCTCCACCCCGGCGACCTCCACCTCCGGCGACCTCCTCCACCACCGGCGACCTCCTCCACCGCCGACGACCTCCTCCTCCTCCACTCCGGCAACCTCCTCCTCCACTCTGGCGACCTCCTCCTCCACTTCGGCGAACTCCGGCGACCACCATCCTCTACCAACCTCCGGCGACTCCCTCCTCCACCCATCTACGGCCTCCAAAAAAACGAAACGAAACGAAATTCCGGCGACCAGATCTAGATCTGGCCAGATCCAGATCTAGATCTGGCCGCCCTTTTTTTTGAAATTCAAAAAAATTCTGTGGCGCACGGTGGGGATGGTGCGCCACAGAAATATTTCTGTGGCGCACGGTGGGTGGGTGCGCCACAGAAATATTTCTGTGGCGCACGGAGGAGGTGCGCCACAGAAAACAAATTTATTGGCGGCGATTCAGTGGCGTACCGGCCGTGTGCCACAGAATTAAAAAACGGTGCGCCACTGATAGGCTTTTCTGTACTAGTGCGCCCCAAGAACCCTAGCCGCACCCCCTCCACCCTAAACCCTAGCCGCACCCCTCCTTCCCCGGAGGGCTGCCGCCGCCTCACCTCCATCTAGAGCTGCCGCACCTCCCTTACCCTAGGGTGCTGCGCCACCTCCACCTCTCCCTCTCCTCTTGCTTGGCTTGGCGAAGCCCTGCTCGCGGAGATCGTCATCATCACCGGCACTACCGTCGTGCTGCTGAGATCATCAAGGCCACGTCCTCTCACTTGCGGGATCAAGGAGTCGACGTCTTCATCGAGCCGTACGTGTGGACGCCGCGGAGGTGCTGCCCGTTGCTGCACTTCACCAGATTGGATCTCGAGGATAATACATCTCCTCGCGACTAGACGAGTCTAGTTGCGGGGATCGACTAGCCAACCCCTGCACCGACAAAACGCGTTTGTTGATCTACAAGGGTAAGAGATTGGATCTCACCTTCGCTATCTTCATCTCGTAGATCTAGATCCTTGGGGTTTATTCCGCTTGCCGCGTAGGAATTTTTTTTGTTTTCTATGCTGCGACCCCTTCAGTGGTATCAGAGCCTAGATCTATTCGTAGATGTTGGTGCGATTAGAACACAAGGAGTTGTGGGCGTTGATATTTTATGTTGCTACCTTCTCGCGTGCACTTTGCATCTTTGCGGTATTGTGAGATTGAAGCGGCCCGGACCAACCTTACTCGTCCATGCACGAGAGACCGGTTCCACGACTGACATGCAACTTGTTTTGCATAAGTGGCTGGCGGGTGTCTGTTTCTCTTGCTTTAGTGAGGATGCAATTTTCAATGGAAGGCCTTTCAAAAGGATGAGTAAATAAGCAACTATTATATCACCGTTGTGGTTTTGCGTAGATTAGAACGGTTCTATCTCGTTGACCCAAGCCACGTAAAATTTGCATAAACAAAGTAGAGGACGTCTAACTTGTTTTTGCAGAGGGGTCAAGTGATGTGATATGGCCAATGTGATTTGTGATAATGTATGCAATGATCATGTTTGTAATTTTTCGCGACTTGCATGTCAACGAGTACGGCAACCGGCAGGAGCCATATGGTTGTCTTTTATTTTATGTGACCTGCGTGTCAATGAATCACCATGTAATTGCTTTACTTTATTGCTAAGAGTAGCATTAGTTGTAGTTGCAATAGTTGGTGGACAACCATGGTGATGGCGCCACGATGATGGAGATCATGCCGGAGATGGAGATCATGCCGGTGCTTTATAGATGGAGATCAAAAGCATATGAAGAAAGGCCATATCATATCACAATTTTTGAATTGCATGTGATGTTAATCCCTTTTGTGCACCTTATTGTTATGCTTAGATGTGATCGCGACGGTAGCATGATAAGGTGATCTCTCATGTTAATATCAAGATAATTAAGTGTTCTCCCCTAGTATGCGCCGTTGCGAAAGTTCGTCGTTTCGAAGCATCACGTGATGATCGGGTGTGATAGATTCAACGTTCACATACAACGGGTGCAAGCCAGTTTGCACATGCGAAAATACTACGGTTGTCTTGACGAGCCTAGCATGTACAGACATGGCCTCGGGAACACGGAACCGAAAGGTTAAACACGAGTCATATGAATGATATGATCAACACTGAGTTGTTCACCATTGAAGCTACATCATCTCACGTGATGATCGGTTGTGGTGTAGTGGATTTGGATCGTGTGTCACTAAACAACCAGAGAGATGTTGAGTTTAGTGGGATTTCATATATTAATTTGATTAAGTTGAACTAAATTATCATAAACAAGAGTCCTAAAGATGTCTTTGCAAAATCCTTGTAGATCATGGGCGACTACAGTAGTATGTTTCTTGCTGAGGAGCTGCGTCTCGATGGGTCAAACTTTGCTGAGTGGTACATGCGTCTGAGAGAAGCCCTTCACACCAACGATGAGCTCTACGTGATAGATGAACCTTTAGAAAAACGCCCTGATGTTACTGCTGACTATGAAGGGTATATGGAGTGGTACGATCAAAAGACCACCTACTTGAGAGTCGAGTGGCTAATATGCACCTTCATGGATTCTAACCTTGGTAGACAATTTGGAAACTTGAGCGCAATGGAGATTGTCGATGAGCTGAAAAGAAGGTTCATAGCACAAGTTAGAGTTGCAAGGTTTGAATGCTTGGATGATTTTCTTTCAACTAAGATGGAAGAAAACACTTGCTTGGAACAACACCTGAGTAAGATGCACCGGCTGTATTATACTATGGTGGATGTTTGGAACCATGAAATAACTGACGAGATGGGAATAGATGGGGTGCTGCGCTAGCTTCCCCTCAGCTATAAGGATTATGTCAGGAACTATATCATGGGAAGGGATTCGATCACTTTCTGTGAGTTTATTTCCCGGCTGCGTCAAGTTAAAGTGGAACCCATAGCAGGAGAAGTAGTCAATGCAGAAGGTATATTTTGATATACTAGTTATAAATGTTTAAATGTCCCATTTACACTTGTGGTGAGCTAAGTATTTGATACTTGTGCTGTTTTGTGAAAACAGGGCCCGCTGTTTGAGAAGTGCATGGAGGGACTGAGTAGATTTCGCGGGAAGATGGCAATCAAGGAGTTGATGCTGGCGATGTTCTACTTCTACATCTATCGTTTTAAATTAGAGGATTTGAATGAGTTTTGTAATCGAATTAAGTGTGATCTTAAATTAGTGTGTCTCGGTTTGTGAGACGGTCATTCATGTTAAAGACAAGTGGTTGTTCTATTTTCATGAGTAATCCTTTTTGGAGATCACGTTTCGGTTATAAGATTATTGTCCTTTGTTAGATTTAAACGATAATTAGTTAAACACTTATAAAATAAAGTCACGCTAAAAATATCCTATACTTAATGATAAGATTTGTTTTAATTGTACTATTAGTGCTGAAGAGCATCTTGATGCGCATCACTAAGTAGTGTGGTTAAAAATGTCATTTTTTGAAAATGTCATGAGTAGCTGAAAATAAACACAAGTGTTGGTTGTATTTTTCAGTGAATAAAAGACATCATTATTTTATCATGAATGAGTAAATAGGAGTATTTATTCATGTCATGATGAGACCTTGGAAGTAGAGGATATTAAGTTAACAAGATAATTGAGTCTTTTCGATTTGATCAAAAGAGACAAAATATTTGAGTTATTGTTTAGTATGGGACTTGTGACAAGTGTTATCACAAATTACAATATTTAGAGATTATTCAAAAGTGTTTTGATAAACCTAAAGTATTCTAGTCACATTATATTTGATATTATGTGGTCATAAAGAAGGGATTCGGTTTTAAGGGTTTATTTGTATCATTTATATTTATTTTGATAACACTCTGTTTTCAAATAAAGGATCTATTTAATGATTTGCATTTCGCATATGAGTTATGTGAAATAGTGGCTTCAATAATTATGAGATAATTAAAAGACCAAAGCAAATGGAGTTTTGTAGAATGTTCATATGAGATTATGAATAGAGATTCCACAATGTGAGACTAAAAGGGACAAACCAATGTGTTTGGTTGTGTTATGTGTTTTAGTGGTTTTATCATGAAATGGTTTCATGGATAAAAGAATTGTTGGAATAAATTTAGAAAGCTGAAACCTTGCATGTTTATGTATCAAGTGGCACATATGTAAAGTGCTATGTTGGTTAAAACTTGACACATAAAAGATTTTAATGATGGTGATCATTGAATTTTGGTTTAGCTTGTCTAAAGAGATGTAGGTTTCAAGAATATGAATTTTGTCAAAAGTTGCAAAATAATATTCATGATTTACTTGTCATGTTTGAGAAACAAGACATACCTGCAAAACTACAAAAGAAGAAATAGAAACTTTAAAATACGAAAGTGACTAAAAGTCATTCTATTTTAAGTTTAAATCATAAAGTAATCGTTACTTGATTTTGTGAAAAGAATGTTTCACATATTTATTTTGCAAAGAATTTGCATGGAATAAATAAAACTTAGAGCTGGCAAGGTGCTGGCGTTTCGTATATGAGTTCTCGAATCTTGAGAGTTAAGAGTTTTGAGGAGTCCAAAGTGTCGAGAAAGTGCATAAGAAACTGAGTGAGATCTAATTAAGATATGTGGTGACATATATTAAGTTAGAGCAGAAATTAATTTCCATAATCAAAATATGTGGTGACATATGTTTGAGTGGGAACTAGTTAATCATGGTCAAATATAAGATAACATATTTCTGAGTGGGAGCCATAGTGGTTTCACAAATTAATATGTGCATGGTATATATTTGAGTGGGAGTTTACAACATCGTATTTGAATGAAATGGAGATTTCGTAAATGTTGTAAATGTTGTCATGGACCAATGCATAACTTATGAAGTTAGTTTGAACGTCAAATATTCATGTAGATGAATGTATCTATGAAGCATAGATAAGTTTGATAAATATTAAAGTCAGGATGTTTTACCTAAACAAGTTTTGAAGGAGTTCAAAATGGAAACAAGAGAAGAATGGTTCATCTCATTGTAACATATAGGTGAAACATTGAGTTTGAGAACTCAGTACAAAATTGATGGTTGAAGGATATGTTGGAATTCAATATGAATTGTTCATAGGTCTCAACATATAAGAACCATGTGTTTGTATATGACGATATGTGACCCAAGTTCTTAATTGTAAGAACATGTTGAATGAGGAGTCATTTTTCATGAAATTGAGATAAATTTAGAAAATGGTAGACTTGGTTGAAGTCATAAAGCCAGCCTAAATTGGAGATCTTTTAGAGTCAGAGCAGCGCAGCAAAAGCATGATCGGAAATATCAAAGTGACAAGGTTCACTGTTGATTTGTTAAGTCTACAACATATAGGAGTATATGATTAATTCAAGGATTGAAATAAGATATAATATTTTGGTTTGAGAAAGTTGTTTCAAGATCGAGTGAGTTCCAGATGCATATGTTATGAGAAAGTCCATTTGACTGATCATACATATAGGCATAAAAGGATATGAATATCTCACTCTATAACCAAACATATTATATACATTATATGATAATGAGTTTTATCATGGGATGATAGGAAGTTTATCATGGATGATAAAGTAATGTCAAATTAGGTGACAGTTACAAATTTTGCAAAAGGACATAAAGAGCTGTAAAGTACAAGCACGGACAGAACCTCTTCCACAAGCAAACATGATCAGCACTAAGACTTCATGAGTGAGACTCCATGGGTGTTGGATCGCGGAAATGTAAACTAGATTATTGACTCTAGTGCAAGTGGGAGACTGTTGGGAATATGCCCTAGAGGCAATAATAAAATGGTTTATTAAGCATATTCACGTTTATGATAATAGTTTATTATTCATGCTATAATTGTATTAAATGGAAACATAATACATGTGTGGAATATAAACACCCGGAGTCCCTAGTGAGCCTCTACAGGACTAGTTCGTTGATCAAGAGATAGTTAGAGTTTCCTAACTATGGACTTGCTATAGTCACTTGATAACGGAGTCATATCATTAGGAGTAATGGTGTGATGGACATGACCCAAATAAAGAGTTGCAATTAATCATGTCACAAAAGTTTTGTTGTCAACACTTTTAATATGCCAAATATAGTTTCCTTAGACCATGAGATTATATCACTCCCATTCGCCGGAGGAATACTTTGTGGACATCAAACGTCACTTCGTAACTGGGTGATTATAAAGGTGGCTTTCAGGTATCTCCGATGGTGGGTTGTTGGGTGATATGAATCAAGAGTGGGATTTGTCCCTCCATGTGACGGAGAAGATATCTCCAGGCCTTCTCGGTAATATAGCATCAAAAGTCTGCAGACATGTGATTAGGTTGTAATCACCGGGATCCTATATTATGGACGAGTAAAGAGAACTTGTCGGTAACGAGATTAAACTAGACATGGGGATGTCAACGATTATATCTCGGGCAAGTAAAATATCGTGAGACAAAGGGAATCGTATATGAGATTAATTGAATCTCCGGCATCGTGGTTCAATCGAGAAAAGGTTTTCGTTGAGTGTATAGGAATTAATATGGGCATCCCGGTCCCGCTATTAATTATTGATATGATCATGTCTATGCATTCTCGAACCCGTAGGGTCACACACTTAACGTTCCGATGAATTTAGGTTTTGCGATGAATTAAATGATGAAACGAACGAATGGTGATTCGGAGTCTCGGATGGGATCCCGGACATCACGAGAGGTTCCGGAGGAGTCCGGAGAATAAGATTCATATATGGAAAGTGGTTTCCGGAGGTTTCGGAAAAGTTCCGGAAATTATTTATAGGGTACCGGAAGGTTCCGGAATGTTCTAGAAGGTTCTAGAAGTGGGACCCCATATATTGTATGGGGCCCACATGGACCAAAGGGGTGCTGCTGGCCACTTGGGCCAGCCGCACCACCTAATGGCCCACATGGGCATGCGGCATAGGAAAGGGGGGGGAATCCCACTCCTAGTTGGACTAGGAGTTGGGCCCTCCACCCTTTAGGAAAGGGGCCCAAGGAGGAGTCCTAGATGGACTCCAACTTGGGGGGCAAGGCAAGAGGGGGCCGGCCGGCCCCTGCCCTAGCCCTAGCCCTAGCCCTAGCCGCCACCTATAAATAAGGGGGAAGGGAGGGGTGCGGCACACCCTTGTGCCTGCCGCCCCAAGAACCCTAGCCGCACCCCCCTCCACCCTAAACCCTAGCCGCACCCCTCCTTCCCCGGAGGGCTGCCGCCGCCTCACCTCCATCTAGAGCTGCCGCACCTCCCTTACCCTAGGGTCAGGGGCGGAGCCAGGATTCTGACATGGGGGGGGGCGAAAAGTCGACGACCATCAAAGTGAATAAATATCATAGTATATTAAGTCACAAAATATATTATAGAAAACCCATATAAATATTCGAATATATGTTTGATGTTTAGAAAGTCGAATAACTCTATAATATCATCAGAACTAATCTTTGCAGCTATTTCCTTACCAATGTAAAGAATCATATAATTCCGAAGATAATCATCTCCCATTCTATTTCGAAGACGTGTCTTGATGAGTTTCATGGCCGAGAAAGCTCGCTCGGTGGTTGCAGTTGACACCGGAAGAGTTATGACCAACCGCAGTAATCTATCAACCATTGAGTATATAGCAGCTTTACCTGTTTTATATAGTCCAACTGTCAAATCAGCAAGTGAAGACAAGCATTTTAGCTCTGGATTATTGCAAACATCCAACTGAAAATGGGGAAGCTGCGACTCAAGCTGAGCCCTTTCTTGACTAGAAAAATCCTCAGGATAAAACTTCTCAACCAGCGTACATATTTTTGAGATGTCAAAAGAATCATGCCTTGGATCCAAAGATGCACAAAGTCTCAAGAGTTCTGTACTTTGAATACCAAAGCGATCATTTATCTCAGCCAATTGCTGATCTATAGCAACATTGAACACATCTGCTTTGTAATGATGTAGTGTTGTTGTGTTATCATGCTTGTTGCGAGACCTTGTGACATCAACATACCTACAAGTTGCAATATATATTAATACTGGAGTTAAGCAAGTATGACAATATATATTCTAACTTTTAGAAATACAAGGAGAGGGACATTACTTGCGATTCAAATCCGGGACCTCAATGTCATGCTTCGAACAGAAAGTCTGAACCTCCTCTAGAAGAGATTCCCAACCATTTTCTCTTAACTTACCAAGCAGCACCTTTGTGTTCGAAACTGAATCCAACGCATTCAAAATGTCAATGGACTTCTTTTGGAGGGTTTGACATAAGACATCTGTGATCTTCATGATTTTCTCCATTAGATGCAGAATGAACACAAAGTCAAATGACATAATTATTTTTAGAGCACCTACAGCATCTCCTCTAGAATATTTTGAGACTGAGCGGTCAGTTGCTACGCTCTGTAGGACAGCAACTGTAGCACCAAACATCTTAAGTAAACTTTGAATAGACTTGAAGTGGGAGCTCCATCTAGTGTCTCCAGGTCTCTGTAAAGATCCGATCTGATTTGCTCCTCTTCCTGTATCAAGCTCACCCAACTCAATTTCACGTTCAATTTCTGCAGCTTGTTTTGCTAGTAACTCATCATTGCGTTTTGGCGACGCACTAACAACATTTATGATGAGAACAGCGTGTTGGAAAAAGTTGTGCACCTCATGTACCTCTCTTGATGCAGCAACAAGAGCCAATTGCAACTGATGAGCCATGCAGTGTACATAATAAGCATAAGGGCACTCATTTAAAATCAGAGCTTTTAACCCATTCCATTCACCTCGCATGTTACTTGCCCCATCATATCTTTGTCCTCTTATATCTCGGATGCTCAAATTTTTGTCCGCAAGAACAACACAAATTGCTTCTTTGAGAGTCAACGCAGTAGTGTCACTGACATGAATGATATCAATGAAACGCTCCTTTATGTATCCTTCCTTGTTCACAAACCGGACAACCAATGCCATCCGTTCTTTTTTTGATTCATCTCGAGCTTCATCCACCATGATACAAAACTTGGCAGTACCAATTTCTTCTCTAATTTGCCTCTGAACCTTCCGAGCAAATAACTTCAGAATCTCTTTTTGAATAGGATGGGAGGTGTACCTTGCATTCCTTGGAGCATTATTCAGGACAACAACATCCACCTCCTTGTTATAAAAGGCCAACAACTTTACCAATTCAAGGAAATTACCCTGGTTTATGGATTCTTGAGATTCATCATGGCCTCTAAAAGCACAGGCTTGGAATGTTAACCACCTGTTGAAACCAACAACAAAATTGTTACTAACATGCTTAGTACAATAAATAATATTCTACTGTTTGGTATAGAAAAATGGTGCGTACCTAATGGAATCAATTGTAACTTTAAGCCTTAGCCTTGCATCCAAAACCCTTTTTTCGGTTGCTTGTACAATTGCCTTGTCGATGTGGGTCATACTGTTTTTCAGATTATCAAAACATCGAACTGAATAATTATGAGCTGAGTTAGAATCTTTGCCCATGTGGGTTAAAAAAGCACAATATTTTCCATCATTCACCTTCCTCCAATTTATAAATCCCTTAACCGTGAATGTGTCTGAGCCACACCTTCCACTTGGTTTTTTTGTAAAGACGAAACAAGGCAGGCAATATGCACTATGTGTGGAAAGTGAATACTCTAGCCAAGGAAAATTTGTGAAATAGCTATACTGAAATCGGCGAGGGTTTTTAGCTTTTCCATTAAGTGGATACACTCTCATGTGTGGCTGATAAGGACCCTCGGTAATGTAGAATCTCCGTGCTTCTTCTTGCTTATCAACAGGAAGTTCCCAAATCTGTTGACGCTTACCAGGATCTCTTTCATATGCTGTGCTACCAATTCTACTTTGTTCTGAAATTTCGGTTGGTTCCACAATAATTTGATCATTAGTTTGGATATCAACTGGATTGGAACTGTCATCTACAATAGGTTGCTCCTCCTCAGATTGTTTTGCATTTTTCGCAATAGATTCAGCACTAATTTCAGCGCTTGAAGTTGAACCAATCCGCTTGAAAAAGAATTCCACTCCCCTTTCCTTTCTCTTCATCTATTAGCACAACAAATTGATAAAAGACATAAATTAATAAACTAATCCGCTGATTTGCCGAACGCCAACGCACACAGCAGCAGGGAGGTGAAATTACCTTCACGAGTTTGTGGGGAGCAGCGAGCAGACGGCAGAAGGCAGAGAACAGCGGCGAGCAGCGAGCGCCGTAGCAGACGCCAGACGGCAGAACGGCGGCGAGCAGCGACCTGGAGACGAAGAGACAGGCAGCCAGGGCGTAACTTTCGATCGATTAATGATCGATCAGATTGATCCCTTGCCGCTTGGTCTGCCTACTGCTACGTGGGCTTGTGTGTGTATTGGGCCTGTATGCAATGGGCCAACGATTTTTTTCAATGAAATAATTATTAACAATAGGCTAATTACTGACCTGCTAGCTATATATGCCTAGTATTACCTACTGAAAATTGTTGGGGGGGCGAACGGTTGGGGGGGTCAGACCCCTGCTAGCACCCCCTGGCTCCGCCCCTGCCTAGGGTGCTGCGCCACCTCCACCTCTCCCTCTCCTCTTGCTTGGCTTGGCGAAGCCCTGCTCGCGGAGATCGTCATCATCACCAGCACTACCGTCGTGCTGCTGAGATCATCAAGGCCACGTCCTCTCACTTGAGGGATCAACGAGTCGACATCTTCATCGAGCCGTACGTGTGGACGCCTCGGAGGTGCTACCCGTTGCTGCACTTCACCGGATTGGATCTCGAGGATAATACATCTCCTCGCGACTAGACGAGTCTAGTTGCAGGGATCGACTAGCCAACCCCTGCACCGACAAAACGCGTTTGTTGATCTACAAGGGTAAGAGATTGGATCTCACCTTCGCTATCTTCATCTCGTAGATCTAGATCCTTGGGGTTTATTCCGCTTGCCGCGTAGGAATTTTTTTTTGTTTTCTATGCTGCGACCCCTTCACATACACCTGCTGGGAAGACTTCAAAGAGGACTTCATCCGCAACTTCATCGGCACATACAAGAGACCTGCCTCATTCGAGGAGCTGCGAGCCTGCAAGCAGCGTGAAGATGAGACGTTGCGCGAGTACATCCAGCGTTGGACTCTCCTCCGCAACGCGACGGAGAAGGTATCGGAAGACAACGCCATATACGCGTTCACCCGAGGAGTCTATCGGGTCGAGCTCCGGGAGACGTTTGGTCGAGTGAAGCCCAAAACCATTGCCCACCTCATGCAGATAGCCAATGAGTGGGCGGATGGCGAAGATTCTATCCGCAATGAGCGCGCTGGCACACCTGGTGTCAACGGAGATCAAGGTTCTTGGAGTCGTCGTAACAGCGACCGCCGTCGCAAGAGGAAGTCGCGTGTCTACGAGGACACGGAGGGCATGGAACTCGTGGCGGCAGGCTTTACTGATAGCCGCGAGCAAAGAAACCGTGACGACAGTCGCTATGAGCGCGATAGTCGAACAACCGGTTACAAAAGCAGCAAGGAAGTCAAGCGCGAATGGCGGCCGCAAGAGTCGCGAGGTGGTCGAGCTCCACGGCCTCCCCCAACGCTCCATGACGCGTGCCGATTCCACATGTTCAGGGATGAGAATGGTGTTCTCACGTCCAAGCACCTCCTCAAGGACTGCGAAAAGTTTCAAGACCTCCATGCGCAGTACGCACGGCTCCTTTTGCAGCAACAACAGCAAGCGCAGGTGGCACCGGGGGCATTGGCCTTGGGAGCGTGGCACGCTCCACCATTGCCTCCGGGACACATGGCGGGAGCTATCCAGCTCCAACCACGCGTCGAGGAACCCCAAGCAGGCGAAGATGCTTACCCAAAGCCTGTGGGTCACATGTTCATGATCCAGAAAGGACGTCCCTCAAATCGGGACCAAAAGCTCATAACAAGGCAGGTCCACCTTGCCGTCAAATCACCACCCGCGGTGCCAGAGTACCTCAACTGGTCACATGCCAGCATAACATTCAGCAGGGACGATCATCCACCTCAAGTCCCGCGGCCGGGCCAAGCGGCCCTCGTTTTGGATGCGCAGATAGGAGGCTTCGCTATGAGCCGCGTGTTCATGGATGGTGGCAGCGGAATCAATATCATGTTCGCTGACACACTGCGCGGAATGAACATACTGACGACAAGCCCGTAAGACAAATGGGTAGTTGTATTTTGAAGCCCGTAATACAAATGGGTAGTTGTATTTTTAAAAGGTCAGTAAAAAAATGAAGAAGGATAGTAAGAAATGAATCCTAATATAGAGGGGACTTGCCTATATCTACATTTATATGTTCTGTGGATATACCAATCTGCCGGACTCGGCCTCTGCAATGACAGAGGGCATCACTTAGTGTAGAAAAAAGCAAGCCAAAAGCGGTGGATACTATCAGACACATAGATTCATTGGATAAGAGAAAAATTGCTAAAATAGTTAGCAGATTGAACTGATCATAAATGCTTGTATTTTCTCATAAATTTATAAGGTAACTCCATAATCATATAAAATGTATTTTGTGAGCATTTATTAAATTTAAATGCATATTTAGATGAAGTCCACCTAGATTGTATATAAATAGTAGCCAATTTGGATTGCTTAAATATGTTTGTATTTTTGCATTAATAAGTACCATTTATTTTTTTGGACATGTCGATATATTGTGGAGCACTTGCAATATTTTAGCAATTTGAAATGTACTGATTTTGCAGCATTTAGTAGTTTTTGGAAATTTATTGAATACCGTAAAAAATATCTATAAAGCGTTTTAAATTATCTAAAGCATCTTCTATTTCAGAATTTGGTTTCTCATTCAAATTTATTTGTTTGGGAAATATGTTCGAATCAGCTATTTCTCAAAATTTGCATTTGTGGTATTCTTAATTTGTTATATTTTGGAGCCCATAATACAAATGGGTAGTTGTATTTAAGTAAGGTGGTTTGTACCAAATTCTTTTATTGGTTCTATCATATTGAATGATATTGTTGATTATATTTATGTGGATTTTTGTATATAAATAGTAGCCAATTTGGATTGCTTAAATATGTTTGTATTTTTGCATTAATAAGTACCATTTATTTTTTTGGACATGTCGATATATTGTGGAGCACTTGCAATATTTTAGCAATTTGAAATGTACTGATTTTGCAGCATTTAGTAGTTTTTTGGAAATTTATTGAATACCGTAAAAAATATCTGTAAAGCGTTTTAAATTATCTAAAGCATGTTCTATTTCAGAATTTGGTTTCCCATTCAAATTTATTTGTTTGGGAAATATGTTCGAATCAGCTATTTCTCAAAATTTGCATTTGTGGTATTCTTAATATGTTATATTTTGGAGCCCATAATACAAATGGGTAGTTGTATTTAGGTAAGATGGTTTGTACCAAATTCTTTTATTGGGTCTATCATATTGAATGATATTGCTGATTATATTTATGTGGATTTTATTTGAGTTCGGAAAATTGTGAAATCCATTTTTTTTAATTGATGTGAAGGTGGATTTTATTTGAGTTCGGAAAATTGTGAAATCCATTATATTTATGTGGATTTTTTAATGAATCTTCATGTTTAATTTAAAATTTACAGGATTTCAAATAATTTAGAAAAAGGTCCCAAAGTATTAGAAATTAGTATTTTGATTTTTACAAATTGTTAGAACTTGGCCTGAATTTATTTGGAGTTGTATTTGGAAAGTTACAAAAGTTTGGAAAAAATAGGAAAACAAAACAGAAAGGAAAAAAAGGGTCGCCGAGCTGGACAGCAGCCCAGCCCAGCTAGCAGGCCGCTGCCTAGCCCAGACCCATGGTGACATCGCGCTGACATCACCATTAGCCGGACCCCGCCGCGGCCGCGTCGACCACGCCGGCGTCGCACCACCGCGTGCTGGGACGCGAGCGTGCTCGCGGCGGGCGCGCGTGGACTTGGGCTGCCCGAAGGCGGCGTCGCCGCCACTTTTGGGCTGCCGGAGCATTGCCGGCGGCGTGCAAACGCGGCGGTCGGACTACGGACACGGCGGCGACGAATCCGGCGCCCCTCGGCCGCCCCAGCAGGCGACAGTGGACGGAGATGGAGAGGGCGCGGCGGCGAAGCTCCCCGTGTGCGCGGATCTGTGCAGGGAGGAGCGAGACGGTGGGGGGCGTGCTTCGGCGGTAGCGACGCCGGGGACGTGCGGGAGAGAGAAGGAGAGGAGAGGGGGAGGGGGATACTGCGTGGCGTTTTCACAAAAAAAGTCCATGCCTTTTTCATTATTTACATTTAGGTCCCTCGCATCACGTTTTCATGGACTGCAGGTTTGATTTACGGTTTTGGGATGGATGTTTTTGCAAAACTGTCACGGCGCGCTCTGTTGGCCGTCGGATTGCCGGCCGACGGTGGGGATCGCGGCACTGTAGTACTGTAGCAATGAGCAGTACTTACTATTCAGCTACAGTGTTCGAGCGCTGAGAGGCCGAGAATTCGTTCGTCTTTCCTATAGTTAGTAGATTCGGAGCTGCTGAAGATGCTCTCAGTGAACAAATCACACAGCAACACCGACCCACAGGTGGCCGCGTACGGTTGTACTATTCCGGTACAAGTATGTCCACGCCCTCCACGCAGCCCCAGTCTCTTGTGCTTTCTGGATTCTTCCGCGCTTCGTGGAGTGCTTGGTGGAGTACACTTGTGTGGTTGTGCCACTTTTCCTAGCACTTTTTTGGCGAGCTCCGGAGCCTCTCTAAATGGTGGTCTGGAGTCTGGACATCCACGTCGTGACCCGGCTCTCGCCGCAGTACAACTTCGACCCGATCACTGCTGGATACCCGCCGACGTGGCCACCGCCGCGGCCACCGGCCACCTCCTCACTGGCGGTGGCGGGCTCGTCCTCCCTGCGCCCTATAAAATCGCGCACTCGTCACTCCCAACAGCACAGCAACCATCGAGCAGCATACCAGCCACACGAAGAGCGATCTAGCCGGTTCTTGCTACCTGCTTCTTCAATTCCTCCAGTTAGCTTTCTTCATCCCGTGCACTCTTCACCGCCGCGAGTAATGGCAACCATGGTGGCCTTGAGCTCCTTTACCAGTACCGCCGTCATCGGCCGCTCCGCCGCCTGGTCTCCGGCGCCGCTTCGCCCCCGCGCCCTCGTCGTCAGGGCCCAGACCGAGGTATATAAGCTTTTCTACCTGACTCTGCATCACAGCTTCTTTACGTGTGTCCTGTGTGCTGACTCACGATACCCTGCAGCCGGACATGGATTCGACCAAGGAGACGACGAGTGCGTCATCGACCTCCTCCCCAAGCCCAAGCCCGATCGCAACCCCGAGCCCGGCAGCACCGAAGCCGAAGCCCAAGGCTAACCCCTCGGTCTGGGACGCGCTCGCCTTCAGTGGCCCGGCGCCGGAGCGCATCAACGGGCGGCTCGCCATGGTGGGCTTCGTGGCGGCGCTCTCTGTCGAAGCCGCGCGCGGCGGCGGCCTCCTCGACCAGGCCGGCAGCGGCGCTGGTCTGGGGTGGTTCCTGACAACCGCGGGGCTTTTCACCGTGGCGTCACTGGTGCCGCTGCTCCAGGGCATGAGCGTCGAGAGCAAGTCCAGCGGCGTCTGGAACGCCGATGCCGAACTCTGGAACGGCCGCTTCGCCATGCTCGGACTCGTCGCGCTCGCCGTCACCGAGTTCATCACCGGCACGCCCTTTGTCAACGTCTAGATTGAGCTAGAGTAGTTACGGCTCCCCGTACGTGCATGTACATATTGATCTCGAGTCATGCTGAGACAAGTTGTAAACCATATGCTTAGTTTATTATTGATGGTTATCCATTGACTGTTTGTAAGATTTTTTTGGAATGAAATAGGGGATGAATGAATTAGGTTTCCTCTCATGCCATATTCAACCCCGAATCTAAGGTTTTCATCTTTTTTCGGAGAAAAATGCCAAAATCTAGCAAGTGTTTTAGGTTCGGCCGGGTTGTACGAACTTTTTTCTTATTGTGAACATAAAGTTTAAAAATTAAAATTTAAAAAATATTAGTACACGAGACAAATTCTCCAATTATCTGGAGAAATTACATATTAAGTAAGATAATTGCAATTTGATTCTATGATCCTTCGTGACTTTTTTTTTTTTTGAGGCTTAAGGCAGTCGAATCCGCCGTCCAATTAGATAGAATCCTTCGTGACTTTGGAAGGGAGATAGCATCATTCATTACACTCAAACGGGCACTTCCAGGCTCACTCAACAAACGTTAGGAATAATACATCTCACGCTCTCCATTCTACTCACTTTGTCCCATAAATATGTTATTATCTCTATCTTTATCTTCTCTATCTCTATCTCTATCTCTACTATCTAAAAAGTAATTTCGTTCCTTCGTCAAGCCTCCCTTCGTCCAACCTCTCTCACCGTTTCGCCCCGCGGACAAGTGGGACCAAATAGCTGAGACTACCCGTCGCCTCGAATCCCCCGAAAAATCTACGCTTCTCAAACTCGAACGTCGGTAACTTGGCGAAGTAATCTTCATGAGCAAGGAGTTGTCAAGAGCCGGGTTGCGCGGAATGCAAAGACGGCCAGCCATCGTCGATCCTCGACGCTTTCTTTCTTCCGTCCTCTAGCTCTTGGACGAGATGCGGCTCCGCTTCATCGTCGAAAAGCAAATCCTCTATGTCGGAATCATCCGACTCCGACGACAACAAACTCCAATCCATCTAAAAATTCAATATTGTTTCGTTAAACTACACATCGCTTGTTTCCTAAAATTAAAACCACCGGAATCATCAAAATATTTACCTTTACCTGCAAGGACGGCGCTGCTTCGTCCCCACACCGACGACATGCGCTATTTTATTTTGAGCTAAACGTCTCGAGCTTTATTCAAAAGACGCTAAAATATCCGTCTCGACAGGCCCAGTCATGAGTCAGGGATTAGTTCAAAACAAACTACGGAGTACATCCGAGACTATAAAAATAAAGAATGTTTGGGACACACATGTGCTACCTTATTAGCCTCTCTCTGAACAAACATAAATTTGAACACCTGAAGATTTGAGATGATCTGATCCATCTCTCTAAACACTTGGCCGCACACAGAACGCCTCCCTTGAGATGTGAATGTCATTGCTTGACTATAGTTTGACAATCTGTCTGCAATATACTCGGATGATCATCAAATTCTTCATACTTCCGACAGTGCGCAAACGATGAACTGACCATCCTCTCGACTCGGAGCTGCTGAAGATGCTCTCAGTGAACAAATCACAAAGCAACACCCAGCCACAGGTGGCCGCGTACGGTTGTACTGTTCCGGTACAAGTATCTATATACACGCCCTCCACGCCGCCCCAGTCTCTTGTGCTTTCTGGATTCTTCAAGTACACTTGTGTGGTTGTGCAACTTTTCCTAGCACTTTTTTGGCGAGCTCCGGAGCCTCTCTGTATGGTGGTCTGGACATCCACGTCGTGACTCGTGACCGGTCGTGACCGGCCTGCTCTCGCCGCAGTACAACTTCGACCCGATCACTGCTGGATACCCGCCGACGTGGCCACCGCCGCGGCCACCGGCCACCTCCTCACTGCCGGGCTCGTCTTCCCCGCTCCGGCGCCCTATAAAATCGCCCACTCGTCACTCCCAACAACACACAGCAGCAGCCACCGAGCAGCATACCACACGAAGTTCATCTAGCCGGTTCTTGCTACCTGCACTAGCTCTTCACCGCTACGAGTAATGGCAACCATGGTAGCCCTGAGCTCCTTTGCCGGTGCCGCCGTCGTCGGCCGCTCCGCCACGCGGTCTCCGGCGCCGCTTCGCCGCCGCGCCCTCGTCGTCAGGGCCCAGACCGAGGTATATAAGCTCTTCTACCTGACTCTGTCATCACAACTTGTTTACATGTGTGCTGTGCTGACTCGGGATACCTTGCAGCCGGACATGGATTCGACCAAGGAGACGACGAGTGCATCATCGACCTCCTCCCCAAGCCCAAGCCCGATGGCAACCCCGAGTCCGGCAGCGCCGAAGCCCAAGCCCAAGGCTAACCCCTCGGTCTGGGACGCGCTCGCCTTCAGTGGCCCGGCGCCGGAGCGCATCAACGGGCGGCTCGCCATGGTGGGCTTCGTGGCGGCGCTCTCCGTGGAGGCGGCGCGCGGCGGCGGCCTCCTCGACCAGGCCGGCAGCGGCGCCGGGCTGGGGTGGTTCCTGACAACCGCGGCGGTGTTCACCGTGGCGTCACTGGTGCCGCTGCTCCAGGGCAAGAGCGTCGAGAGCAAGTCCAGCGGCGTCTGGAACGCCGATGCCGAGCTCTGGAACGGACGCTTCGCCATGCTCGGACTCGTCGCGCTCGCCGTCACCGAGTTCATCACCGGCACGCCCTTCGTCAACGTCTAGATTGAGCTAGACTAGTTAACAAGTCCCGTACGTGCATGTACATATTGAAGGTCAAGTCATGCTGAGACAAGTTGTAAACCATATGCTTACTTTATTATTGATGGTCATCCATTGACTGTTTGTAAACAATTTTGGAATGAAATAGTGGATGAATGAACTAAGTTTCCTCTCAACATGCCATATTCAACTGTGAATCTAAGGTTTTCATCTTTTTTCAAAGAAAAATGCCAAAATCCAGCAAGTGTTTTAGGTTCAGTTGGGTATGAAAAAGGCCTCTCCCCTTTCCCCACGCGCGCACCGCGCCGCATCGCCCTCGAGCAGCGACCAGCGCGGCTCCGCCCAGCGCCCTCTCCCGCTTCTCCTCCCTGCCGCCGCCGGCGGGATCCGCCGGGCGAGGGCCCGGCGGTGCCGGCGGCGGTGGGACCTTCTCTCCCCGCATATGCTCTTCCCCTGGCTCGGGCTCGGTGGCATCACGGCGGTGCTCATCGGCGGACTGCGGTCCCGGACGGCCCCGGGCGGGGTCCGGGTGGCCGGAGCAAGACGGCGCCGCCTCTTGGTCGCGGGGCAAAGGCCGGTGTGGGGCTGTGTTGGCTCGCCGCCCCCGGCCCAGATCGGGGCCCTCCGGGCCCCATCTGGGTTTTAGGCGGGCCGGCTCAAATCCTCAGCGGTGATGCCTTTTGCACGTAGGCGAGGGAGGGTGGCTCAAACGGGGGCGGCGGCGCCAACGTCGTGTCTTCTGCAGCGCGATGGCGGGAGCTTTGCGGGCCCCTCGGGGCCCGGCCAGGTCTGTGGGCCCGCATGCCTGGTGTGCTCCTGCTGATGCGTCCGGTCGGTTACCGTCTCTGAAGGTGGAGGTCGGTCCCTCCCACGTGCCGGCGGTGCTACGGCCCCTAGTCCTTGGTGGCTCTTCCTCTTCGGTGTGCAGGTCTCTCTTCTCGGTGCCGGGGGGTGACAGCGTGAGTGGCGTCCTGTTCGTCGTGGCGTTGGGTGGTGGACAGCATGGTGGAGTGCTTCGGAGTGCCTGGGGTCATGGGGGGATCGGGAGGAATCCCGTCGACTGGTTCGACACCGACGCGGTGGCGCCCGTGGTGCCGCCAGTCCTTCCTGAAGGGCGTCGGGTGTTACACTTCCTCCCCGCCACGTACCGGGGGAAACCCTAGGCAGCAACGTCGTCGTCATGTCCCTTCTTGAAGGTGTTGTTTGGTACCGGCGCTTCGGAGTCCTAGGAGCTTGGTGGGAGTTCTACGGTGGGCGCAGCGGTCATGGAGCCTCTTCGTTTTTGTCGAACCACCGTTGTCGGCATTTCTTTCTTTTATCTTTTCTTTTTCTTTTCTTTTGTACGTGTTTGTGCTGCCTCCGTCCTAGCATCTATCGTCAGTTGTATCGGGTGTTTGCTATATTAATATAGCGGGGCGTAAGCCTATTTCGAGAGTACTATTTTTTTCTCTAATGTGAACATAAAGTTTACAAGTTACAATTTAAAAATTACTAGTACACGAGACAACTTCTCCAATTATCTGGAGAAATTACAGATTAAGCAAGATAAATTGCAATTTGATTCTACTATCCTTCGTGAGTCGTGACTTTGGAAGGGAGATAGTACATTCATTACACTCAAACGGGCACTTCCAGGCTCTCTCAACAAACATTATAGCAATAATAAATCTCATACTCTCTATTCTACTGACTTTGTCCCATAAATATGTTATTATAACTAATAAAAACATCGTATATTATGGGACGAAGTGAGTACCTTGCACAACTCGGAAGCTATCTAGCTTGCAAGCACTAGAACTAAATTCTTGTCAACCGATCCATATATTCTTAAGTCTCGATAAATATGTGAAAAATGTTACTTCAGTTTAGCATCAATATCGACTAAGACAAAAGAAAATCTCAATCAACCGAGACATATACAATCCCTTTGTCAAATAATTATTTAAGCATAACAAAGAACTTGACATAAACACGTTTTCTATCTTTCTACTACACGTGTTGATAATGCGGTTATGCAATTAATGAAGTAACCGTGTGTCTACATCATTAAAATCACCATTAAGCATCCGATGTTTCCTACTACTATCAATAAAAACGCTCGACATGAAACCAATGGAGATTTCTTGATTTTTTAATAAACCTTTTGGATTATATCGTGACTATTTTATGTATTAATTCAACACATATACCGATTTGCAGTCATATTCTCTTCAATCTTGTGGGTGGAAACATATGAATGAAAGATGTAAAAGGGATGAGTGAAATACAACTTCTCACATACATGCACCCCTATAATCGCAAATTAAGGGGAGGCTGATTCGACAGACCTTTAGATTGACGAAGTCACCACGTGCGGTCGAACTCACACACACCAAGATCGGAATAAACTCAGGAAAATGTGAGCATGAATGTCAAGTATAGGGCTTGAACTCGGGTGGACAGGTTTCACAAGGAGCCTAACCAGTTGAGGAATGTTCAATTCAGCTTTTGTTCTATACTTAAACAATGAGTTTATTAGTATAAAGGAGAGAATGGGAATTTCATGCTCCTGAATGTATCCCACAAACGTGCAAAAAATCAACTTTAAATACTTTATATTCCGAGCTACACAAAAATGACAAAAGTGTGGACCTTAGTATGCATATTTTCAAATCTTTTTATCAGATTTTCTCATTTTTTTGTAGCTCAGAACATAAAATATTTGAATTTGATATTTTACATGTTTGCGGGATACTTGGCTACATCCGGGTTGTTTCAATTTGCAATTTTTTCATTATTTTAAAATTATCAGGAATCACTAGAGCCCGGGAGCCAAAGACACTTGTCGTAAAGAGGAATGCTATAGTGTGCTATTAATTCTCTCTAAAGATTACGTAGAAATGCAAAGAAGAAAGAGAAAGACTACGTGCATATGCACTGTATGCTGAGTAATAAAATACTCCCTCCTTTCAAGATGTCTAAGCTTCTCAAAAATCAAACTTTTCCATTTTTAATTTTTTTGGTAGAAACTCGGTCAATATATATTATACTGATTGAGCATCATTAGATCCATCATAAGTACAGATATACTCCTTCCGTTCATATTATAAGATGTTTTAGATATTTTCAATAGCATACGGATTAAAATAATTAAATTTGCATACTAAAACATGTCTATATACGTTCGAATGTAAAGAAAAGCTAAAACATCTTATATTTTGAAATGAAGAGAGTAATTTTTTATATATTACTGTAGATGTAATGACCCATGTTACCGACGTCGATTGACCTAGCTCTTTGTCATAGATTGAGATACATAGCAGCTGATAATTGATGTGGATCTTACAACGGCATCGTCAGCACCAGCTGCTCAGCTTGCGTGCTCGTGCATCCACCTGATATACCCAATTCGATCACGGTACCCGTACCCTATCTACGACTCTACGTGTACCTCCGTGTGCTTCTCTTTTGCTACCGCTAGAAACAATTCCTGAATCAGGAGACAAATCAGTGAATCAAGCTAGAAACCAAGCCAGATAAACCAAAACAAAGATCATACGTATAGCACCAACGCTGGCCCCTTGCCGGAGCTCGCTGCGCGCACGGTGCCCATGACGTCCACGTTCGCTGGCCGTATCAGGACCTGCCTCGCTCCACGTCGGGCTCGATCGATTCACGGCTGGGGATCGTCGCCGGCCACCAGCCACCTCCATCGTCATGGGCTAGCTCGCTCAATGGTCACTGCTCACCCCACTACCCCAGCAGCAGCCTATATAAACGGCGCCCGCTTCTGCGAACTCAGTACAACACATCAGCAGGGCCGGCACCTCATCTCGACACACATCTGTTTGTTCTGATTCATAGCTAGCTTCCTGCACTTTCGCGCTTGATTCCTATAGCTCCTTATCAATGGCGACCATGATGGCCACGACCTCATTCGCCGGTGCCGCCGTTGTGCCTCAGCGAGCAGGCGGCAGCTTCGCTGCCGCCCGCTCAGCACCTCTAGCCCTGCGCCGAAGCGCCGCCGCCGGGGTCGTCAGGGCCCAAGCCGACGAGCCGAGCGCGCCACCGCCCAACAAGCCCAAGGCGGCGGGGACGTCGATCTGGGACGCGCTGGCGTTCAGCGGCCCCGCGCCGGAGCGCATCAACGGGAGGCTCGCCATGGTGGGCTTCGTGACGGCGCTAGCCGTCGAGGCGGGGCGCGGCGACGGGCTCCTGTCGCAGCTGGGCAGCGGCACCGGACAGGCCTGGTTCGCGTACTCCGTGGCGGTGCTCTCCGTGGCGTCGCTCGTGCCGCTGCTCCAGGGTGAGAGCGCCGAGGGCAGGGCCGGGGCCATCATGAACGCCAACGCCGAGCTCTGGAACGGCCGGTTCGCCATGCTCGGCCTCGTCGCGCTCGCCGCCACCGAGCTCGTCACGGGCGCGCCCTTCATTAACGTGTAAAACTAATTTGTTGTCCACCGGATCGATAACACAACTTGTACCTTAGCTAGGACATGTAAGACGTGTCACTGATCCTCATATACACTAATCAAACTATCAAAGACAGTTCGTACTATCGGGAGCGGCTTTGTTTCTCCGTCGACGACTTCTGTCGTTTTTTCTTTTGGTTGTATATGAAGTCTTCTATATGTTGACACAAATTCATTTCTATACCATACTATTCTGTTTATGTTTGCATACTTCTTTAAAGATTGATATTTACATCTTCGGAACAAACAATCAGTTCTTATTTATAAGGTGTCTCGGGGATTTAGGACATCTACAACGGAGGCGCCAACACGGTACGTCAGTCGTGAATGTTTTGCCCGATCCCTGTCCAGTCCCAAGATTCTTGGGCTGCCGCAATCCAAGGCACCAAGTGCTCAGCAACAAGTACGACTGCTTGGTGGGGCGAGGCTTCAGCGACATTTGCTGATTGTATTGACCTTGCATCACTAATTGGAACCATTTCCTTAAGATATTGTCCGAAAGAAGCAAATGAAGTTTGCTTAAAAGTTTGCTGCCTCTCTGGGTTGCCGTGGGACTAGTTGTGGTTCGTCGCTTGTTTGACTTGTTTTACCTAGTTTGTTCTAGGGCCTGGCTGTGCTATTTTGTACAAAAGCCTGGGAGCTTTTAACTTGGTGTCTTGTTGGTTGATTTCAATGAAATCGGGGGGAGCCCTTTGTATATAAAAAAAAAAGAAGCAAATGAAGTTGCCCACGAAATAGCTAGGTCTTGCTTTAATGATAAAATTTCTTGTAATTGGGTCAATGAATCCCCTAGTTTTATTCTTAGCAAACTTATAAATGATGTAACTAGTATGGATGCTTAAAGCAGCAAGTTTCAAACGCATTTTTTTCCTTACCAAGATACCTAAGGAGACTGTAAGATTTTTAATGAGACGGCTTGCTAGCTTAATATATTGATATCTCAAAAAAAAAACACCAAGTGCTCCATAGTCCATACATAAACATGTACAGAGAGATAGACTCGGAAGCGAGGGCCAGCAAATTGAGCGCCTCGGGAGGCACATACACTAGTAGAAAAGGGGGCAACAGTGCGCCCCCTTTAGTACCGGTTGTCCAAAAACCGGTACTAAAGGGGGCATTAGCACCGGTTGTATATTTGTGCCAGCCGTGCCCCAAGCCTACAACCCTTTAGTACCGGTTGGTATTAACAACCGGTACTACAGAGCAGCCTTTAGTACCGGTTGTGTATACCAACCGGTACTAAAGGGTTGGAGGCCCCGCGGCACATGCGGCCGCGGTTGGTGGCCCCACGGCAAGCCCTTTAGTACCGGTTGTTATTATCAACCGGTACTAAAGAGTAGCCCTTTAGTACCGGTTGGTCAGAACAGCTGGTACTAAAAAGGTTCTGCCTATATCTTCTCCCCCCCCCCCCCCCCCCCCCCCCCGCGGCCAGCTCCATTTTTTAAGCAACCCGAGCCCAAAACTCCATTTTCCTCTCTCCCAAGCTCTAGTTCACCCCATTTTTCTCCAACATTTGTCAAGATTTGTGGCACCCTATACAAGGGTTAGCAACTTCTTCATCTTCTCTTCCGGCATTTCAAGTTTAGCTCATTTTCTTGCAAGTTAAACTAGTTTGATTTTTGTAGTGCTTGCAAGGTGTTTGATGAAATGCCTAAGTTAGGGATTTCATTTATTTTATATGCATTTTGAGCTCAAATTAAAGTATAATTTGTGGTTTCATATAGTGTCGTCCCGTCCCCTTCCTCACTGCCGTCGATCGCCCGCGCCGCTCCGTCACCGACACCACCTCGGTGAGCCTCTTTTTTTATCTTTTATTTAAAAAAATGTTAGTTATATGATTTAAATGCATAATTATTTCTTGTATAATTTTCTTATGTTTTTTTATACGTATAGTGTCATGGTTTTGATATCCGTCCCCGTCGGCCCTCGTCCGGTCTATGATTCGGATGTGGTATATTTTTATAACTATTTATTTTGTTTCGTGGTTATAACAATCATGCCGACCAACTTGACATAGATATATTTTTATTTAGGAGGTAGTTGAACCGAAAATTCCAGCCGACCCTATTGTCGAGTTTTTAGAAAAAGAAAACAACGATTTGAAAGCAAAATTGAAGATAAGTGAAGATCTTTGTCTCCAATGCCTGGAAGAGAAGATGGTATTGGACTTGAAGATTGCCGACATCGTTGATGCTCACGGGGTCGAGCTTGCCGACGTCGTCGCTGCTCACGAGATGAAGATGGATGCAATGCGCGTCAAGCTTAAAAAGATTAGAAAATATGTCATTAGTCAAGAGGCTTGGTATCATTATGCTGTTGGTTCAATAGTTACCTTGGTTGCGATTCTGATCGCATTTGTTGTTGGATTAAAATTCTTTAGATAGTTGTATGTTAGTTTCGATTGATGTATGTTTCGTGAGAACTATGTATTACATTTGGGCACTACTCTACTTTGGTTTTAATGTGATGAACTTGTATTAATTAATTTGATCACGTATTAATTATTTAGCTGGTGTAATGGTTTTTGATGTATTTATGTAATGCAGATGACCCGAGAATGGATGTACGGTGATCGACGTTGTACCGAGTTCATTGATGGCATGCATCGTTTTCTCGATGTGGTTAAGTTAAACAAGCTGAAGAATGGTTTTATGATTTGTCCATGTGATGAATGTCGGAATACGAGGAATTACCCGAGCGTAAGAACCATACACTCCCACCTGTTGCGACAAGGCTTCATGCCCAATTATTTTTGTTGGACCAAGCATGGAGAAAGAGGGGTTATAATGGAAGACCCTGAAGAAGAGGATGATGACAACTATCCTATGTTCTCTAAACACGGTGATACTACAATGGGGGAAGACGAAGTTGAGCATGAGGTCATTGTTGATCAGTCCGATGATGATGATCTTCGTCGGGTCATTCTTGATGAACAGATAAAGTGCGGAAGTGAAAACGAGTGGTCGAAGTTGGAGCGCATGTTAGAGGATCACAAAAAATTGTTGTACCCAAATTATGAAGATGGCCAGAAAAAGCTGGGTACCACCCTGGAATTGCTGCAGTGAAAGGCAAAGAATGGAATATCTGACAAGGCATTTCAAGAGTTGCTACAAATATTTAAAAAGAGTCTTCCAAGGAATAATGAATTGCCCCACAATACATAAGAAGCAAAGAAGATTGTCTGCCCTCTTGGATTAGAGGTGGAGAAGATACATGCATGCATCAATGACTGCATCCTCTACTGCGGTGAGAAGTACGAGAATTTGAATGCATGCCCGATATGCGGTGCATTGCGGTATAAGATTGGGCGAGATGACCCAGGTGATGTTGAGGGTGAGCCGAGCCCCAGGAAGAGGGTTCCCGCAAAGGTGATGTGGTATGCTCCTATAATACCACGGTTGAAACGTTTGTTCCGAAACAAAGAGTATGCCAAGTTGTTGCGATGGCACAAAGAAGACCGTAAGGAAGACGAGATGCTGAGACACCCCGCTGATGGGTCTCAGTGGAGAAACATCGACAGTGCATTTGGGGATTTTGCAGCTGACGCAAAAAACTTAAGGTTTGGTCTAAGTACAAATAGCTTGAATCCATTTGGGGAGCAGAGCAGCAGTCATAGCACCTGGCCTGTGACTCTATGTATCTATAACCTTTCTCCTTGGTTGTGCATGAAGCAAAAGTATATTATGATGTCAGTGCTTATCCAAGGCCCGAAACAACCCGGCAACGACATTGATGTGTATCTGAGGCCATTAGTTGACGAACTTTATAGTTGTGGTCTGACGAAGGCGTACGTGTGTGGGATGAGTACAAACAGCAGGAATTTGGCCTACGAGCGTTGCTGTTTGTAACCATCAATGATTGGCCTATTTTTAGTAACATTTCAGGACAGTCGAACAAGGGATACAATGCATGCACGCACTGTTTAGATAAGACTGACATTATATATTTAGGTAACAAGAATGTGTAGCTGGGGCATCATCAATTTCTTCCAAACAGGCATCACGTAAGAAACAGAGGCAAGCATTTCAAAGGTGATGCAGATAGCCGGACGAAGCCTACACGCCCTGATGGTGATGTTATATATGGCATGGTCAAGGATTTAGAAGTAATCTTTGGAAAGGGTCCTGACAGTCTATCTGTTCCGAAAGACGCAAATAAGCACGTACCCTTGTGGAAAAAGAAATCTATATTTTGGGATTTACCCTATTGGAAAATCCTAGAGGTTCGCTCTGCAATCGACATGATGCACGTGACGAAAAATCTTTGCGTGAACCTGCTAAACTTCTTAGGCGTGTATGGGAAGAAGAAAGATACAGCAGATGCACGGCAGGAACAGCAACGTACGCACGAAAGAAACAACCTGGATCCAGAGAATTATCAAGGTACTGCCAGCTACGCTCTTACCAAACAAGAGAAGGAGATCTTTTTTCAAGTCCTGAGCAGTATCAAGGTCCCGTCTGGCTACTCGTCGAATATAAAGGGAATAATAAACATGGCAGAGAAAAAGTTCAAAACCTGAAGTCTCATGACTGCCACGTGATTATGACACAATTACTTCCGGTTGCATTGAGGGGGCTTCTACCGGAAAACGTTCGAGTACCCATTGTGAAGCTATGTGCATTCCTCAATGCAATTTCTCAGAAGGTAATCGATCCAGCAACTCTACCAAGTTTCAGACGGGTGTGGTCCAATGTTTTGTCAGCTTCGAGTTGGTGTTTCCACCGTCCTTCTTCAATATTATGACGCACCTCATAGTTCACCTAGTCGAAGAGATTTCCATTCTCGGTCATGTATTTCTACACAACATGTTCCCCTTTGAGAGGTTCATGGGAGTCTTAAAGAAATACGTTCATAACCGTGCTAGGCCAGATGGAAGCATGTCCAAGGGCTATGGAACAGAGGAGTTCATTGAGTTTTGTGTTGACTTTATTCCTGATCTTAAGCCAATCGGTGTTCCTCAATCGCGCCATGAGGGGAGACTGCGTGGAAAAGGCACG
This sequence comes from Puccinellia tenuiflora, assembly GCA_012064385.1. Classification (NCBI taxonomy): domain Eukaryota; kingdom Viridiplantae; phylum Streptophyta; class Magnoliopsida; order Poales; family Poaceae; genus Puccinellia; species Puccinellia tenuiflora. The sequence continues at coordinate 183,431 of QRDG01001227.1, read as the reverse complement.
CTAGGAAAGAAAGCAACAAGAAGTATGGACGGGCATTCTTTCACTCAAGCACACTACACAGTTCTACAAAATTCCATATTGGTGGCTCCGTATATCGTGAAACACATGGATATTTTACGCTCCGAATACCCGGAGCAGACTAACTTCTGGATTAAAGGAAAGCACGTGGAAACTTTCGGAAGTTGGTTGCGTACACATCTCATTAATAACACCACTGTTGGAGATGAGCTATACTTGTTGGCCAAGTCACCATCTTCGACTATATTGACTTTCCAAGGGTACGAGATAAATGGGAATACATTTTACACGGAAACCCAAGACAAAAAGAGCACTAACCAAAACAGTGTTGTCCGCTTTGATGCAACAAACGACGATGAGAAAAAGGACACATATTATGGTTGCATACAACAGATATGGAACTTGACTATGGACCTTCTTTTAAGATCCCTTTGTTTCAGTGCAAATGGGTCAACCTGTCAGGCGGGGTAGAGATGGACCGGCGGTACAGAATGACTACAGTGGATCTCAACAATCTTGGGTACCACACCGAGCCATTCTTCCTAGCCAATGATGTGGCTCAGGTTTTCTATGTGAAGGACATGTCTTCCAGACCGAAAAAAAGAAAAGATAAGCAAGCCGATACATCATACGATCAGCCAAAGCGCCACATAGTTCTTTCAGCAAAAAGAAACATCGTGGGAGTGGAGGACAAGACAGACATGTTAGAAGATTACAATAAGTTTAATGAAATTCCGCCCTTCAAAGTGAAAACTGACCCAAGCATCATGTTAAATGATGAAGATTGTCCATGGCTATGGCGCAATCAGAAGAAAGGGACTCACCCGAAGAAAAAAGTGAACACTAGATAGGGATGTTGTTGGTGATGTGTAATAATTAATGTATTAAACCTTTTATCAAATGCACACGGTTTCCCCGTCATACAGCCCAACGGTGGCTCGTGAGTGCCTGCATATCAAATGCACCATTGGGCTGTATGACGGGAATCCGAATGATTTGTATTCGGTCGATGAACTGAAGTATTTTGTAGATAGAACAAAACACACGGTTTCCCCTACATACAGCCCAACGGTGGCTCGCATATCAAATGCACCGTTGGACGTATGCAGGGAATCCGAATGTTTTGTATATCAAATGAACTACATTGAGTGTCGAACATGTTCGAGAGGGGGGTTTATATAGGGTCATGTGGCTGATCCAACACTAGTTTTGCCCTCAAAAGAAACACATACCCATGATCCAACGGCTCACAAATTCTTAAAAGAAACACACCCCTGATCCAACGGCTCACAAGCGCTTGAAAGAAACACACGATCCGTGTGCTTCTTTACTCCCGGTTGGTGTTACCAACCGGGACTAAAGGCGGGCTTTGCGGTCACGACTCGTGTCAGTCACGTGTCCTCCCCTATCGCTGTCCTGGCCATGTGTGTCCTCCCCCAGCGCTGGACATAGATTCTACATGTCCAGGGCTTAAGTTTTATATAAAGTTTGTCAAATTTGGACAATTGAATCAATAGATATAAAACAAATCATAAAAAGATATGATTTTCATAAATATTGAAACAATTAAACTAAGTATAAAATAAAAATAAACTAGAGCAAAAAAATTCATATTAAAAGCATTTTTAGAAATTCAAATTATATAAAAAACAATCAAACATGCATTTTGTTTCAATTTTTTGATGATATGGATTTAAATCTATGTCAAATTTACTCAAATTATCCATTTGAAATTTGAATACATTCAACATAGTCAAATTTGAAAATAACCAGTAGCAAAAGATTCTACATGTCCAGGGCTTAAGTTTGATATAAAGTTTGTCAAATTTGGACAATTAAATCAATAGAATCAAGAAATCAGGAAAAAGAACAAAGAAAAAAGAAATTCCAAAAAAAATACCTTTAGTACCGGTTGCAGCTACCAACCGGTACAAAAGGTTTGTTTCGCGCGCGGGAATTTAAGCGGCCGAAAAAAGACCTTTAGTACCGGTTGCAGATACCAACCGGTATTAAAGGGGGTCTTTTGTACCGGTTGGTATGTGCAACCGGTACTAAAGGCGTTTTTGTATATAAACACGGCCGTTTCTTCCACTTAGAAGAAATCGATCGCGTCATCTCCTCCACGAACCTGCTCCGGCCGGTGAAGCCCTGCCAAAATTTTCAGCCGCCGCCACGCTCCGGCCTCCGCCGCGCCCCCCGCCGTCGCGCGCTCCTGCTCCGGCGGCCGTTGCGCGCCCTGCTCCGGGCCCTCCCGTGGTCACGCGCCCCTATCCTCAATCGGCTGAATCGGGCCATCTTCCCGAGCTCCGGCCGCCGGTGTTCGGCAAGTTTCCGTCGCCGTCCGGCCTCCTCCGGACATTCCGACCCCTCCATAGTGATCCTAGTAAGCTGCTTCTCCTCCTGGACCCCTTCCTTCCCTCTCTTCCGCTTTGAATCGCCCTGCCGTCGTTCATCGCCGTCCGCCGCCGCGGAAAGTCTCGCCGTCGGTGGCTCTGGTGACCATATGGTCCCGCGCGCCGCTCGTTCGGCTCCGCGCTGTCCCGCGCATCGACCGCGCCCTCGCGGTCTCCTCCCCGCGCTCTTTCGTCGATCCCTTGATCGACAGAGGCTGCTGCCTTGATACGTCTCCAACGTATCTATAATTTCTTATGATCCATGCTTGTTTTCATACCATTTGCTACATGTTTTGTTTACATCTTATAGCATTTTTATGCATTTTCTGGAACTAACCTATTAACAAGATGCCACAGTGCCAGTTCCTGTTTTCTGCTGTTTTCCCGTTTCAGAAAAGTACTTAAGGAAATATTCTCAGAATTGGACGGGACAAAAAGCAGCAGTCTTATAATTCAATGGACTACACGGAGCCCGAAGGAGAGGACCTGGAGGGCCGTGGGCCGGCCACACCATAGAGTGGCACGTGGACCCATGCCTGCCGCGCCACCAGGTGGTGTGGGGCCCACGGGAGCCCTCCGACGCCGCCCTTTCGCCTATATATTGCCCCCGACGCATAAAACCTAGACGGACCCCGTCATATTCCAAAGAAACATCTGCAGCGCCGCCGCCATCGCCGACAAGTTTCGGGGACAGAAGTCTCTGTTCCGGCATCCTGCCGGGACAGGGAAGTGCCCCCGGAGCCATGTCCATCGACTCCACCACCATCTTCATCGCCGTTGCTGACTCCCATGATGAGGAGGGAGTAGTTCTCCCTCGGGGCTGAGGGCCGTACTGGTAGCCATGTGGTCTATATCTCTCTCTCCCATGATGTGATCTATATGTGATCATGAGCTTTGCAATCTAGATGTTGTTATGTTACTCAAGTGGGCTTTATTTATGTGATCTCCGGAGACTCCTTGTCCCACGTGTGTAAAGGTGACAGTGTGTGCACCGTGTGGGTCTTTAGGCTATATTTCACAAGATACTTGTTCACTGATTTATTATTTGAGTTGGATGTCTCTATGAAATTGTGGTGTGTAGTACCTCCTATGAATGCTCATGGTCAGTGTGGGTATTCATTAGTACTTGGGAATATATGTTTGAGGCGTGCTTTTGCATTCCTACACAATGAATTAGTGTTCGTTATCCAGCCGGAGAATACTTCGGAGTAGTATATTGAAGTGCTTATATTTATATTCAATTATGATTGCATTGTTGAGAGTGACCACTGGTGAAAGTATGATCCCTAGGCCTTGTTTCTAAGCATTGAAACACCGTTTACAACAAGTTCTGCTACAGGTTTGCTTGCTGACATTTTTATTTTAGATTGCAATTACTACTTATAATCATCCATATTACTTGTATTTCACTATCTCTTCGCCGAACTAGTGCACCTATACATCTGACAAGTGTATTGGGTGTGTTGGGGACACAAGAGACTTTTTGTATTGTGATTGCAGGGTTGCTTGAGAGGGATACCTTTGACCTCTACCTCCCTGAGTTCGATAAACCTTGGGTGATTCACTTAAGGGAAACTTGCTGCTGTTCTACAAACCTCTGCTCTTGGAGGCCCAACACTGTCTACAAGAATAGAAGCGTGTGTAGACATCAAGCTATTTTCTGGCGCCGTTGCCGGGGAGGTAAGGTAAGCGGCACTCACACTCCAACAACAAAGCTATCCGGCAACGAAGCTATTTTCTGGCGCCATTGCGGGGAGGTAAGGTAAAAGGTACTCACATCATCTGGCTACTAAGCTATTTTCTAGTACTGTTGCTGTTGTGTGAGTGCTCAAAGTTATTTCTTTAGATTCTGCAATTATATCTTTTTGTTTCTTGTTTTTAATTCACTAGTTAGGCTTAATGGAAAGCAACAACAAAATTAGTATTAGTTCTTTGGAAATCATTTTTGCTAATGCTATGGAAAAGTCTAAGCTTGGGGAAGCTAGTTTATATGAAAATGATCTTTTTAGTTCCCCAGCTTTAGAGGAGAAAATTTGCTCTGATAATACTTTGTCTCCCATATGTGATAATTCGAATCATGCTTGTGATATTCTAAATCCACCTACTAAAAGTATTCCTTTTAAAATACCTATGAAAATTGATGAAAAGGTTATGGATGAATGTTATGCAGGGGATGGAACAATCCGTCCAAGTGATCATTTGTTGAAACTTACAGAACTTTGTGAGTTGTTTAAGATTGCAGGTTTATCAAGAGAAAATGTCATGAAGAAATTATTTCCATTGTCACTTAAGGACAGAGCAAGGGAGTGGTATGATCTACTTGATGATCCTCATCATTTGGAGTGGAAGGAGCTTGCAAATCTCTTTTACTCTAAATTTTATCCTCCTTATGAAATGCATTTGGATAGGAATTACATTTTTAATTTTTGGCCTCATGATGGAGAAAGCATTGCTCAAGCTTGGGGAAGGCTGAAAACATTAATACTTAAATGTCCTAACCATGAGCTTCCTAAGAAAATAATTGTTACTAATTTTTATGCAAGGCTTTCAGGTGATTGCAAGAATTATCTAGATGCCTGTTCAGGGGGTTCTTTTACAAGTAAGAAGGTTGAAACTAGATGTGATCTTCTTGAGAAAATTCAAGACAATACTGAAGGTTGGGAGAATGACAAAGGTAAAAAATCAGGTATAAACTATGAATATGATTGCATTAAGTCCTTCATTGAAACTGCTGTTTTTCAAGAGCTTAGTGCTAAATATGGTCTTGATTCTCAAATTATTGTTGATTGTTGTAGAGCCTTTGCTTCTCATATTAATGTTCCTAAAGAAAATTGGGACCTATATCATGAACCTCTTAAAGACACTTGCATGAAAAATGATATTGTTGTTAATGATTGTAATAAACGTGCTCAAACTTCTGAAAATACTATCTCTTATAAGCATGTTAATTTTTGTGGAGTACTTAGACCTTGTAAAAAGAGCCAAATTGAAGAAGAATATTGTATCCATCATAGGAATGAAAAAACTAGAACTTGGAATAGAGCTCTTGATGATCTTGGTGAAAAAGTTTGTGCCCACTATCCTTTTATTTGTGAACTTTGCTATAAAGTTGGTCATTTCAATTTTCAATGCTCAGGGAAAGATAATAGCCTTTCTAATCCAATGAGTACTGCGAGTCTGTATTGTGATGACATGATCACTCCTAATCAGCATGATGAACTTATATTATTTTTGGGGTGTGAAGAGTTATCAAGAAAAACTTCTTTAATAGATATGAGTGCTTTTGATATAAACAGCGTCCTGCATGGTTGTCATCTTTATTGTGTTGATAATTGCCATACAAATACTTATATACAAAATATTATACAAGATGGGATTTTACCAAAATATGACAGGACTAATATGTGTTTTGATCTTATCAATGAAAGAGAAGAATCCTTCCAAGTTTCCTCTGTTGTTTCTAACAATAAACCAGGTTATGTGGAGAAGCTTCCTTTCAAGGCTCTCCCTCCTAAGAAGGGAAAGAAGAAGAAGAAGATGAAGAGTAAAAGGAGAGAGGAAACAGTACCTTTCCCTAAACATGTTGCTCCTATTATAGTTGTTGCTGATGAGTATGAATTCGATGATTTTGAATTAGATGATGTTCCTATGCCTGTTACTTATATTAGTGATCATGATTGGGAAAAGCATAGTACTTTTGATATTGAAAACCTCTTGGGTACTAATTCTAAAAATGATGATGCTAATGATTGCAACACTATTAGTACTATCCATATTCTTTCCAATGATGATATGATAAGCTCTAAGCTTGGGGATGAGGTGTTTGAAAATCCTTTTGCTACTAATGATTACATGTTTGATACATCTCCTTCTAGTAAAAATGATGATATGTTTACAGATGAACACACTTTGGAAGATAAATATTCTATTCCTTATGATGATACTATGCCCCCAGTTTTTGATAATTATTATAAAGAATATTATGACATGGGTTATAATTACAATCATCCTCATGAAACTTGTCATAATTATGGAGGGATCACCCAAAACCATCCCTTTAATATGCAACCTGTTTATCATGTTCAAGTTCTTTATGATGATCCTGCTCCAGTTGTTATTCATGAGAAGAACTTTGTTTATGTGGAAAATGATGACACTTTTATGCATATGGATCATGATAAGAATTTTACATGTGATGGTTATATTGTGGATTTTATCAATGATGCTACTGAAAGTTTTTATGAAAAAGGGAGACATGGCTTCATATATCACAATAACATTGAATCTCCTCTCCTTTTGTTGAAATTTTTGAAGTTGCACCTATTTTGTCTTCCTATGCTAGTCAATTTATGCTTCATGGATTTATTTACTTACAAGATTCCAATGCATAGGAAGTGGGTTAGACTTAAATGAGTTTTATAGTTTCTTCTTGATGCTCCCTTATTGTGCTCCAACTCTCATTTTATGTGAGCATCATCAAAATTACCATGCCTAGCTAAAAGGCTTTAAAGAAAAGCGCTTATGGGAGACAACCCATCATTTTATTTTCAGTATCTTTTCTTTTATTTGAGTCAAGAAGTTTGTCTACTTATGTAGCAACTTCTTTGTATCTTTATTTTCTTGCAATGTTGTGCCAAGTAAGGTCTCTAGTAGAAAGTTTTTGCTATATTTGGATTTCTGCACAGGAAACAGATTTCTGTCTGTCACCGTTAAATTCGTCATTTATTCCAGAAGCGAGGAAATGCTTTGAGATTTTGTGTGATGAATCTTCATATATGTATGAAACTTTTTCTAGTTCAGTTATTTTCGATTTGAGCAACTCTAGTGCCTCGAAAAAATTCGTCTTTACAGACTGTTCAGATTTTGACAGATTCTGCCTTTTATTGTGCATTGCTTCTTTTGCGATGTTTATTTGGATCTTTTAGATTCTTTGAGCATCAGTGGCTGTAGCTAATGTTATAATGCATTAATATGTGCTTGTGTCACAGTAGAACTTGTGAATTTTTGGTTTATGCACTAACCCTCTAATGAGAATTACTTTGAGTTTGATGTGGTGGAAGTTTTCAAGTAAGCAAAAGGGACGATATGATGAGATCAAGAAGAGTGAAAAGCCTAAGCTTGGGGATGACCCGTGGGTCATCCCCAGCAAATTCAAGAAGACTCAAGCATCTAAGCTTGGGGATGCCCAAGGCATCCCTTCTTCATCGACAAAACTATCAGGTCATCTCTAGTGATACTATATTTTTATTCCACTACATCTTATGTATTTTGCTTGGAGCGTCTGTTTTTTATTTTTGAGTGTGTGTTTTAGTTTGCTTAATAAGTTGGATCCTAGCATTCTTGTGTGGGAGAGAGACACGCTCCGCTTTTTCATATGAATACTCTTGTGCTTCGCTTATATTTGTTGAGTATTCTTAGCTACTGTTTGTTTTCTAGTAAGCTCTCGCTTTTAGCATGTTATCTTGTTTAGGGCTGCTAGTTCTTTGTGTTAAGCTCTCTTGTGTTTCACTCTTATTTGTTAGAGAGTTGTTTTAGTTGCTTGGTTGATGTGTTAGATTGGAAAATGCTATGCTTGTGATAGTGGTATGAAATAGAGAAAAGCTGCATAGTCTTGTAGACCTTTGTGTAGATAACTTGCTCCTCTTCAATTGTTTTGAGGTATTAAAATAACTAATGGTTAAAATTTGTTGGCTAATATTGTAAGAGCTGATTAGTGAAGATGTGTTAGTAGAGCGTGGAGCCGTACTTTTCTGAACTAAAAACAACTTAAGTCAATAGTGCTTTAGTGTCGTGATTTCCTCTTAGTTGAAAAGAAGTTTCTAATGGTATAGTTACTGCAACGGTCGGGGAAGCCAACGGGGCACTTGTGTCGCCGCCATGATCCCTCTCGGGGTGTCTCTAACCATTTGTAAAACTTTGATACTGTTAGTTGTTTGCAATATACGACATGCTATGTGAGTTTTTGGTTTTTGGCACTTCCACCTCCATATTTTGCTAGCCTCTTCGGTGTTTTGCATTGCCCTTTTTCACATTGAGATTGGTGCATACTTCGCAAGTACATCCAACCCCGTGGGAGATCTTCATCTTGTTCTCCTACACATAAGCCAACTATCTTCCTCAAAACAGCCACCATATCTACCTATCACAGCATTTCCATAGCTGATTCCGAGATACATTGCCATGCAACATCCATCATTTACATTACATAACTTTATGTCATTTTTACTTCATTACCATATAGTATTGCTTGACCATTTGAGTTAGTGTGATGCATGGTTTTCCACATGTTTTACATCTTTTCCACACTACGCTCGATCATGCATATCCACCATACACCATGTATTAGTCTTTAAGTTTTGAGTACACCAAAAAAGTGTGATGATCATCTTGTAAAATAGAGTGTTGCCTCTACCTGTGAGCATATTGAAAAGAGTCCAAAGTGGCCAATCAAAAGAGTCCAAAAGAGACCAATGAGAGAAAAATATAAAAGAGCCACAAAGGCCTCAAAAAGCAAAAAGCAAAAAAGAGAAAAAGAAAAAAAGAATATAAAATGAGAGAGGGGGCAACACTACTATCCTTTTATTCCACACTTGTGCTAGTAGCACCTACATAGTTATAGTGAGTTTTCATGCTTCATTAGTATAACTATGTGGGGACCAAACGTTATAGAACTTGGCTTGTATATTCCAATGATGAGCCTCCTCAAGTGAGCTCTAGGTCTTCATAAGCAAGCAAGTTGGATGCACCCCCACTAGTTCCATTGGAGAGATTCCATTCATATAGCTCTATGTGCATCCGTTGCATGGCAATCACTACTCCTCATTCAGTGTCTACTACGGGACTTCCTCTTGTCTTGTGGTTACCTCTTGCACTGTTTGAGCCTTTCTTTTTGGCCTTCCAAACCCCCATTATTATTCTCTTTGCCATAACCTCATGGTGTATTAGTTGAGTGGACTACATAACAGTTGATAAGTTAAGTGGATGGATAAAGGACACTTGACTTGAGCTTGGCTATTTCTATTATTGACTGAATTTGATGCTTTGAAGATTGATTGACATTTTACATTGGAGACACAATTTACTATCCTTCTTTCTAAACCTTATGTATGGTTCCTTTTCTCCAACACGCTGATTCATGAAAAGTTCTAGCTTCTTTTAGCTAGCATTTGTTAATCATTGTTTGCTTAATGTCAACTATAGACAATTGTTTTGGATCACCTTATTCACATCATATGCTTTGCATTGCTATGTTGATCTAGATTGTGAGTTAGCATGTCTCCTAAGAAATTATTTGTTATCGTTTTACCTACTTGAGGACGAGTAGAACTAAGCTTGGGGATGCTGATACGTCTCCAACGTATCTATAATTTCTTATGATCCATGCTTGTTTCATACCATTTGCTACATGTTTTGTTTACATCTTATAGCATTTTTATGCATTTTCTGGAACTAACCTATTAACAAGATGCCACAGTGCCAGTTCCTGTTTTCTGCTGTTTTCCCCGTTTCAGAAAAGTACTTAAGGAAATATTCTCGGAATTGGACGGGACAAAAAGCAGCAGTCTTATAATTCAATGGACTACACGGAGCCCGAAGGAGAGGACCTGGAGGGCCGTGGGCCGGCCACACCATAGAGTGGCGCGGGACCCATGCCTGCCGCGCCACCAGGTGGTGTGGGGCCCACGGGAGCCCTCCGACGCCGCCCTTTTGCCTATATATTGCCCCCGACGCATAAAACCTAGACGGACCCCGTCATATTCCAAAGAAACATCTGCAGCGCCGCCGCCATCGCCGACAAGTTTCGGGGACAGAAGTCTCTGTTCCGGCATCCTGCCGGGACGGGGAAGTGCCCCCGGAGCCATGTCCATCGACTCCACCACCATCTTCATCGCCGTTGCTGACTCCCATGATGAGGAGGGAGTAGTTCTCCCTCGGGGCTGAGGGCCGTACAGGTAGCCATGTGGTCTATATCTCTCTCTTCCATGATGTGATCTATATGTGATCATGAGCTTTGCAATCTAGATGTTGTTATGTTACTCAAGTGGGCTTTATTTATGTGATCTCCGGAGACTCCTTGTCCCACGTGTGTAAAGGTGACAGTGTGTGCACGTGTGGGTCTTTAGGCTATATTTCACAAGATACTTGTTCACTGATTTATTATTTGAGTTGGATGTCTCTATGAAATTGTGGTGTGTTAGTACCCTCCTATGAATGCTCATGGTCCAGTGTGGGTATTCATTAGTACTTGGGAATATATGTTTGAGGCGTGCTTTTGCATTCCTACACAATGAATTAGTGTTCGTTATCCAGCCGGAGAATACTTCGGAGTAGTATATTGAAGTGCTTATATTTATATTCAATTATGATTGCATTGTTGAGAGTGACCACTGGTGAAAGTATGATCCTAGGCCTTGTTTCTAAGCATTGAAACACCGTTTACAACAAGTTTCTGCTACAGGTTTGCTTGCTGCCATTTTTATTCAGATTGCAATTACTACTTATAATCATCCATATTACTTGTATTTCACTATCTCTTCGCCGAACTAGTGCACCTATATATCTGACAAGTGTATTGGGTGTGTTGGGGACACAAGAGACTTTTTGTATTGTGATTGCAGGGTTGCTTGAGAGGGATACCTTTGACCTCTACCTCCCTGAGTTCGATAAACCTTAGGTGATTCACTTAAGGGAAACTTGCTGCTGTTCTACAAACCTCTGCTCTTGGAGGCCCAAACACTGTCTACAAGAATAGAAGCGTGTGTAGACATCATGCCTCCAGTGGTGACGTCATGTGATGTCATCCTCACATTTTTCTTTTTCTGAAAAATAATTTCTGTAATTGTTAAAACGAAAATTGTTAGTGTATTGTTAGTGCCCTAAAATATTCCTAAGTTTGAAATATTGCTAAGTTAGAAAATTTTAGTAGCAAAGTTTGAAAATTATTTTAGGTTATTATTAGTGTAGCAATTTTGTTAGAAATATTGCTAAGTCATTTAGATAACATAGTAAAGTTTGAAATATTGCTAAGTTTGAAATATTGCTAAGTTAGAAATAGTGCTAAGTTAGAAATATTCCTAAGTTTGAAATATTGCTAAGTTAGAAAATGTTAGTAGCAAAGTTTGAAAACTATTTTATTAGTGTATAAGAAAATTTAGCAAAGTTTGAAAATTTATCAAAGAAATGTTATTTTTAGTTGCAATGAAATTAAAGTTGTTTGCTATGAATTAAAATTTGCAGTGACATTGAGCTATGGAGGACGATGCCCCCATCACCCGAGATGACGCCCCCTTCATCCGAGACGAGGAGAATGAAGACCGGATGCAAGCAATTATATGATAGGGCTGCAGGACCCAATTCCGATGGAGAAGATTCCGGCAAAGAAGACGACGAAGATTTCAGCGTGAAATGTTTGAACGACTCCGGTGAGGGACTTGAGTTAGAAAATTTCAGAGACGACAACGACGACGACAAGAAGTGCCGTTAGAAAACTCCGTAGAAAACCCGGCGAGGTATATATTAGTCTTGTTGATCACTAGCTAGATGCATTAATTGATTTATATTGCACTTATTAACAAAACATTTTCTTTTAGCCCTCTGGATCTAAGTCAATCCCTAAACGAGGCCCGAACCAAGGGGTAAAGCTGGGCGGATGGTGCAAAGTTGTCGATCGACGAAGTTAGTATAAAAGGCAAACCGGAGAAACCCGAAGGAATCTACACTAAATATGTAGCTCAATGCGGTGTTCTTGTTAGGGACATGGTCCCGATCACCGTTGCAGAATGGAATCAGCCGAAGAAAGCCAACATTGGCACAAAATATCTCGTGGAAAGAATTAAAGATACCCTTTGGGACTCGATATTGGCTTCTTTCATCCTACCGGCAGATCTCCCACAGAAGAGGAAGGATAAAGTCAAGGAATGGACTCTTAGCAAAATGGCCCAGCAATTCAACAACTGGAAGAAAGGATTGTGGAGAAAAGATGGGAAAGAACCTCCAAATTTCACCAGACATCTAGAGAAGCTAAAATATGACTGGCCTGAATTTGTGGCGTATAAGAAATCAGCCGTCGCTGTGGCTCGATCGACCCAAAATAAGTTGAATGCTAAGAAGAAGAAATGTCACCATCATTTGGGCTCAGGTGGCTACAAGACTGCCTTGCCTAAGTTGGAAGCCTATGAAAACGAGCTGCGTCAAAAAGGATCACTCCACAGACAGATGACTGGCCCGACAGGTCCAAGTTCTAGTTGTTCGCGCATTGGGCAGTTTTGGACCCAGACACAAGGCTGATTGTTGCACAGGGAAAATGGAAGAAAAGAATTACAAGAGTCATCAAAAACTAGTTGACGCAATATAACTAGTCCGACAGGTAAAATATGTTCCCGATAGAGAGGACGACGAGCTTTCACTCGCCCTCAGGAATAAAGAACACTGGGGACGATGTCGAGGTAGAGAAGGCGGGGTTGGTTTTCTTGAAGGGTTTTCGGAGGATGCTGCAACTTATAGAAAACATTGCAAAAGTAAGAAGAGGGATGCGGAGAGGTTTGCTGCATTAGAACGCCAGATGCATGATGTGAAGGAGCAACTGGCCTTAATTACCTAGCAAAGGGAATCTCAGCTGCGAGTAGAAGATCATGCAGTCGATGTCTGCCCATCTCAGCGGAAAAGCAGCATGGGTTCCACGCAGCTACAAGATCCTGCAGTTGATAAACCAGTTGATGAACCGTCGGCGGCGCGCTACCCCGTGGATGATATCACGGAGAAGACAAATTGTGAGTTACATGCGCCAATGAATAACCTTAGTTTTTCGGTGGCGAATGGCTATGCTTTACCACATCAACTTGGAGCAACCTTCCATTTTGGTGAGATTCCAGCTGGATTTGCTCATGTCGGGGTCACGAAAGTTTTGTCGGGATTCAACTCAATGCATCTTGACATTCCTGGAGCTGAAGGCGAGAAGACATTGGGAGAAGTCGAGCTTGGTATCGTTCTATGGAAGAAGAAATACATCAAGTTCCAGACTCGACTCGGCGCCAAGGCCACCTACTCCTCCGGTTAGAAATTCACCACAGCAAAGTCCACCTCCTCCCCCGATGATTGGGAGCCCACCGCGAGTCCATCGCCCGCGCCGTCCTGTCAGCCGACTGCTGCGCCCACTAGTAACTTGACAAAGCGAAGGTGTTCACGTCGTCCCCTGTCAAGAAACGTGCAAGAAAACCCAAGGAAGTCAAGGCTCCTGAGAAGTTAGCTGGCGAGATGACTATGGAGGAATTACAGCTGAGCACACAAGGCAAGGCTAAAGCCTTTTTTGAACAGAAAAAAAGGAAAGACTGGAGGCAAGACTTGACCCCATAAACGAACTTCTGAAGACTATACCAACCGAGGTAAAAGATCGCACCGTTGACAACCTATATAACCCTCCACCGCCGCCCCTTTCAGACTATGAGCGAGGTATTGACAAGGTACTTTCCTCACAGAGGGAGAAAGATAAAGCGTGCGGAAAAAGAGTTGCCCAGCTCGGAGAACAAGAAGCACAATCGATCGCCCCGCTCAATGTGCCTTCTGAAGCTCGGAAAATCGAGCATGGAGAAGTTGTCATTGGCGACACAGGTTACCAAATAGCACAGATAACAATTCAATATAAATTTGAACTCGGGCTGCCTCTGGTCGAAAATCCGAGTGCTCTAACAACACAGTTATATAAATTGAATAACTGGTACATGGCCGCCGCAAAACAAGGGAGAGAATATCTCATGGCGGGAGTTAAGGAACAACACTACTTCCGAGAATATGGTGTGCAGGTTAAGTTCTCTGAACTTTTTCAGATGTACAATCAACTTGCTCTCGACAAATCTATCATCAGCTGCTATTGTCTGTAAGTAATTTATTCGTGTAATTTAATTATTTATAGTTAAGCTCGTTTCATTGCTTGTAATTATCCTCACAACATTCTTTTGTACGTTATCATGCAGAATGAAGATTCGTGAATGCCGAATGGGAGGAATCTGGGACATTGGGTTCATTGACCCGGATAAAGTTAATGAAGTCACCGTAGAAAGTCCTCTGTATGTCCAGGACACAGAGCCTTTTGACAAGTACCAAAAAGGAAATACTTTTTCCTTACAACTTCGGGTGAGTGTTACTGTCTTGTACACATTCTATTTTGCTTTCCCGATATTAAGTGTAATTGATGAGTTATGAATACCTGCGTATATAAATGTGCGCAGGTTCCACTTCACTGCTAATCATTAGACTCGAGGAAGGAGAAGTTGAAGTTTGGGACTCATTAAGTAGAGATCAAGATGATTACAAAAGCGTGCGTCTAATGCTCAAGAGGTAATTTCCATCGCACTATACCGGCCTCTTTCGTTCATTTCCGGATATCAATTCATTTTCTTTTCCGGGCAGGGTTTGGAAAAAGTTCATCGCGGAAGAACGCGGTGAATGGAAAGATAAGCTGGAGTTCAAGGCTAACAAAGTAAGTACTACTACATATCTAGGTATGTGTATCTTTCTAATACCATTATCATTCTCTTGATTATTATTTGATTAAATTATATTCTTCTATAGTGGTGTCTGCGACAACCACAAGGGACAGAACTATGTGGATACTACGTTTGCGAGTATATTCACATGAGGATCAATGAGAGAGTCAATAGTGTAAGAAATCGAGAGGTACGTAAACATCATACACAACTTTATTTTGCTACCATCAATTGTGTTTAGTTTCGATCATAACTGATTTGATCTCCTTCTTTTAAAGATGTCAAGGAAGCGGAACCAGCTCCTACCACAAAACCGCGTAAAAGCTATTGCGGAGAAATTGGCGGGATTCATGCTGACGCATGTCATAGATGAATTCGGTGAATTCCACTATGTCGAAAAATAGACTCCCTCCATGCATGTACTAGCTAGTGGTGATCTCCATTGTAATTATGACTTTATATGTAATTAACGAGAGTACTTTATATGTGTAATGAGTACTTTATATGTGTAGTGAGTAATTTATACGTGATCTTCTCCGAAACCCTGAAAAATGAGCGAAAAGGAAAAAAACAGAAACCCTAAACCCCGAAAAATAAGCGAAAAGAAATAAAACCGAAAACCTAAACCCCTGAAAAAATTAGCGGGTGATCCATGTAAAATTCATACATGAACTTTGCATTATAATTCTCATATTTCAATCATATTTGCATCATATAAGGGTTATATCATTGTTTTATAAAGATTTTGGGGATAATTCACAGTTTCCCCATTTATTTGGAATTAACCCTGCACTGGCAGAAAACCCATTTTATATTTTGATGTTTCAGGGACCCAAACGACGTCCAAATGAGCTGAAAATTTACGGGGATCATTATTTGGAAGGAGGAAGACCTAGGAGCGAAAGAAGCAAACGAACGGAGGCCGGAGGGCCAAAATAGGGAGCCCCATGCGGCTACAGTACCAGGCCGCTTGGGCCCACCTATTTTAGCCCTCGTGGCCCGTTTGCATCGATCCTTCGCCCAGAAGCTTCCTCGTGACCTAAAAACGACTATAAAAATAGTCCCCCGACGTTTTTCAGAGAGAGGCGGCAGAGAAACACAAAACTAGAAATAGAGAGACAGAAGGCTGCCGCCGGAGAAGATCAGAGGGGGGAAACGCCGCCGGAATCACCTCCGGAGGTCTTCTCCATCCCCCCTCCGGAGTCTCCATCAACACCACCGCCAAGACCAGCACCATCTCCATCACCATCTTCATGATCCACTTCATCCCCCTCATAGTTTGAGATTGGTTGATCCCTAGCTATTGTCTAAGTGCTATTTACATGTTTGTGAATTGCTACTTGTCATGTTTTGTGGGGAGATCATAGTTTCAGATTGTGTTGTATCACTTGTACCACTGAATCATATCAGGTCTTGGCGTTGTGAGTTGTTCTCTCATGTTCCTGGGGGTATAGGATGAATTGGCAATGATTTATATATGACATGTGTTGGTATTTTGTCTAGTTTTTATCTTTGATGTGATTCTAGATGGTGTTGTGCGAACGTCGACTGCATATCACTTCACCTATATGGGCTCATAGGAGAACACCATAATGTGATGAATTGAGGAGGACTTAGGGGGACAAGTAAACCTGAGACCGAATCATGAAGTTTTTATGGGGTATTAGTATCGGGGACCTTATAGTGTAATGCTATGGTGGGACTTTATGTCTTGATAACTCTTGTTTAGTCATTTACTTGGCCACATGATCCATCATAAGAGGTTTAGTTTATTCATTTATCTATTCCTAATATGGGCTCCGTCCAAAGAAGATTAAATTTGACAAAATGTTTACCTTGTTGTTCTAGAATATTTATGCATGAAGTCTAAGTTAGCCCTTGGGAACTCTCTCCACCTAAAAGAAAACAACACTTGAGCTTCTTGTCCTCTTGCCTGCTGCATAAGGATTGGGCTTTCTCTCTTTGAGAGCTTTCACTTGTCATATTGCATTTTCAGCATTTTACTTTATTGCAAATTCTACACCAAAAACCAAAAACACTTGCATCATTTAATCATTTTAGTCTGTCTAGTGCATAGATAATAAGGGAAGTGACACTCCTATTTGAGAGGATAAATACTTATACCTTCTACTCCTCGTGGGATCGATACTATACTTACACACGAAGACTTCAACGATCCCCTATACTTGTGGGTATCAAGACGTTTTCTGGCGCCGTTGCGGGGAGTGTAGCGCTTAAGTTTTTATTCTTGTTTGCACTAGATTTTTTATTTTCAGTTTTGCATATACTCTAGTTTTACTTTCAGTTTTGCATTTAGTTTAGTTTTACTTTCAGTTTTGCATTATAAAAAACCCAAAAAATAAAAAATGGAAAACTATTATAAAAAATGCCATGATAGCTGCTGAATTTAGAGTATCTTTTGAAGGGATAAGATTAAAAAAATCATGAGGTATCTAAATGAAATTGCTAGTAAGCTGCTTAATTGCCATAAGGAAGAAACTTGTTGCTCTGAATACTGTAGACACTTTGAATTCCAATGCCCTTCCAATAAAGTTGAACCTGTTATTGCAACTTATCATACAGGGAATTATGCTCACTTAGGGATGGCAAAAGTAGAGCAATTTGTTATTTTTGTGGCAACCTATGAATTAAAAACCTTCATTGATGAACATGAAACCTGCCCTATAGCTTCTCAATCTAAAAATATGACTACCATTGTCCTTAATATCTGCATAGATGAATTTGATGAAAATATCTATGTTGTTGACACAAGGAAGAGATTTTCCCAAGGAAGATCTAATGTTTTGCAGGAAGAAGATGATGAAAACATAAGCTTGGAAGAGGAAGTATGTGAAGAAGATGACAAAAGCCTAAGCTTGGGGATGCCCATGCAGCCCCAAGAGGAGGACAATGAAGAGCAAGAAGATGAAGAAAATGATGAACAACTAGAGAATGAAGAGAGGAAACATCCACCTTCACCACCTATGGATGAGGGTAACACTCAAGATTTTGCTGATGATAAACTTTGCTTTTATGATTCTAAAAATGATGAAGAACATGGTTTAGACATGCTATATGATGATGCTTTAGATGATGGTCCTATGCTTATTGATAATCCTCCATGTTTAGTTGTTACTACTTTATGTGAGGATAAAAATGATATACTTGCTGCTTGTGATAATACTCTCACTCATGAGAGTCCTACTTTATTTTTGAACTCTCCTATTCACACCATAGAAGAGGAAATTTGCTTTGATGATACTATGCCTCCTATATTGATGATTATATGATGAATGTGATCTTTTCAGCCCACCTACTATTGAGCATAAATTGCTTATGATTATGACATGACTCCAATTTATGATGATTACAATGATGACTATGAATGTTTTACTCCCACTATTACTAATGAGAAGAATTTTGCTTATGTGGAGAGTAATAATACTTTTATGATGATGAAGGAAAAGAATGTTTTATGTGATAGTTACATTGTTGAATTTGCTTATGATGCTACTGAAAGTTTTTATGAGAGAAGGAGACATGACTTCATATATCTCAATAATACTAAGTCTTCTCTCTTTATGTTGAAACTTTTGAAGTTCCACTTGTTTTATCCTCCTATGCTATTTCTTTGTGTTTCAATGATTTATTTTCTTACAAGATCCCAATGCATAGGAAAAGAGTTAGACTTAAAAGTTAATGGTTTAATGTTTTGTGGTGTGTTCCTTATGCTTTAACTTCCAATTCTGTTTGAGCACCTTTATATCCTTACAACATGTAAAATAACTTTACCTACTGTTTTCTAACAATTATTCTAAGATTTTCACGTTATATAAAATTTGAGAAAGTAAATGAGAAGGATGAGTAATGGAGATGTTGGGGTCGACCTTGAACATGTGTTGTTCATGCCAATGAAACCATTGCAAAGTCTCTATCATTAAAACTTCTCCCAAAGAAAAAACTAAATAAATAGAGTCAAGGTTTTTGTTTACTACGGTAAACACACCTTTGTATCTTATTTTTCATCTTAATGGCAAGGATAATCTCTTTTGAAAGATAAGATTGAACAATAGTGATTTGCTGTCCAGAAAACAGATTCCTGAGCTTCACTGCGAAAAATGTGTAAATCACAGAAGAGGAATTTTGAGCTGAGATTTTATGACAGCATTATTCAGATATTAATACACATTTTATTAGTTCAAAGTTTTCTGATTTGAGCAACGTAAGTGCCTCTGAAAATTCACTCTTTATTGGCTGTCCAGTTTTTGACAGATTCTGTCTTTATTTTGCATTACTCTCATTACTTGTGTTTTGTGTGGTTCTATTGATCAGAGAGCAATGCACAAGCATAGTAATAACAGCTAATGTGTAGAATCAATTCATGATTGTCTTTACTGTACCTATGGAGATTTAATTTATGAAGACACTAACCCCTCTAATAAAAGTTTTATGATGAGTTATGTGTGAAGAGAACTTTCAAGTGGAAGAGCTGAGGGTGATAAACAAAGATCAAGAGGGACAAACACTCAAGCTTGGGTATTTTACCCCTAGGCTCACCCTACATACAAGAATTTAAGCTTGGGGATGCCAAGCCACCTCACTCCAACCATCTTGATACCAAGTAAGTAAGCCTAGCTATATGGCTGTAAAGAAAGCGCTTTACGGGAGGCAACCCGGTTGTTTTTACTTTTGATTTTCTTTGTGTCCTCTTGCTATAACAAGAGACTCAGTTTTTAGCTTAGTTTCTGGAATTTTAATAAAGTGCCAAGTTTTACCCATTTTGGTTTGAGGAAGTTGCTATTTTGCATGCGGAGATTTCATTCCAGCACAGGTATGTGCATGGTTTGACTTTTAATTATTATTCTGTAACTCTGAATGATCTGAGATTTTAACTGTAACTTCAAATTTTCATCCTCTGTGTGCCTGAATTTTTCAGAATTTTTTGACAAGTATAAGTAGGACAGAAAAATATGTTTTGCTGCTGCTGTTTTTCTGGACAGATTCTGTCCCATATTGTTTTATGCATAGTTTGAACTTTTGAGTTGATCAAATTGAGTTTATGAGTAGGAATACAACATTATACACTCTCTGATCATTCATATGAATTTTAGTCCATGGATTATATGCAGCAAGAAACTTGTTTATTTATCTCTACTAACGTCACCCCACAGAAAAGAAATGGGAGAAACGGTGTTTTGAAGTTTTTTCACAGGGATTGGAGGAGATGCACCAAGAGCTATCCAAGGATGGTGAAAGCCATAAGCTTGGGGATGTGAAGACAACCCCACTGGACCTACACACTCTTGGTTTGCACACGTCTAACTTGTGTTTTTCTATCAATGCACTTTATCGCATATTCTTGGAGCGTCTTTTATTTGTTTTTGCTATGCTTTTCATTTTTGCGAGACCACCACACTATCATTTTTATATGAAAGAGCTACTGGAAATATGGGTTGAAATATTTTGCATTGGGAAAAGGGATGTCTAAGATGATTTTTAATGACACATATAGTTGCATGATTCATGAGCTTGTTAATGAGTATAATTTGCAAATGCTTTATCATGAGCTATCTTTTATTCATGTTTTGATGTTGTATTTATTCACCTTGTTTGACATGAATTAGTTAGTTCTATGGACACTCATGCATACATCTAGATGGTCATCTTTCTCCCTTTTGCTAGCCCAAAAAATTCCAACAAGTAAAAACTTGTTTCCAACACCTTCAACCAAAGTTTTTCCAGTGAGTCCACCATATCTACCTATTAGCTTTATGCTATTCCAAGTATGTTTATCATGTTATTTGTGTATCTATGCCTCTAAATGAAAATGATTATGTTATTCATTGTAATGGGAAAAGTTAGTTAAAAGCTCTCGCGAACTTGATGCACACTTTACTTTTATTGCATTTAATAAACATGAACCATTGTGATTAATATTATGATGATAGTGGCTTGATAATATTTAAGGTTGGGAGTTAGCCCATATGTGCTGTCACATGCAAAGCTTTCAACATGTTCCATCATTTAGTAGTGTATCATGTACTTTTGTTTATGGATGCCTATCATGGTGAAATAATGTGGAAATAGAGTAAGTTTAAATGAGTTTGTATAAATGGTTAGAGAGAAACCTGGGCCTCTAATCTAAGCCATGCATCATTCATGGTGGAAATTTACTTACATGCTATTTTGAACTTTCTGTGATACACCCTATAATAAAAGGCTATATCAAGTGGTAAATAAAAAGGGTGTTGAGGTTGTTCATTATGTTTGTTTGTCTTGTTTTTTGATGTGGGATTGATCCATATCATGGGACAAGAGGTACCCCAGTTGAGACTTTTGATGATACCATTATTACTTACAATGATAGATAACTTAAACTAGCTTTGTTTCCCAAGTTGAGTAATCATGGTGTAGGTACTTTTATTCAAGGGGCATGAGACATCTAACCTTTACTTTATCAAGGCCACTGCTCATATTTGCTTTCACATTTAACTTTAATCACTCAAGATTCTATGATAGGGGAATGAGAGCTTGACACCAAGTATTACCATTGCAATCAATAACTTAAGTAGAATAGTTTGGAGGATAGATGAAACTTATGCATGTTTGACCTCTACTCATTTATATATCTTTTCCAAAGTGTCCACCTTTATATTCAGATTTTCATCTACACTCTATGGACCACAAGTATGCAAAAGTAAGAACGTCCATATTACTATCTTTTATGTTACACTTTGTGAACTATCATTGAACATCCTTGCATTGAATACTTGATATCACTTTATAAACTGTTTGCATATTGCTACTTCTTTGAATAATGAANAGGTAAAGCTCGTGGACGCGTCCACGCAGGGGAACGGCGTCACCAAAGCTGAAAAGGGGCACCGACCAGCTGGACAGTGGGCTGGCGCTTGCCGAGGTGGGAGGTGACCCACGTGACGTCGTCCTTGGAGCGTAGCTGCAGACTGTTCCCTTGTCACCAAAGAGGCAATACTCGTTGTCCGCTTTGCTGGCTCCGCTTTGTTGACTGCTTTATACATGGAAACGGCAACTGCGGCGTTGTCGTCATCGCGCGTAGGCACGCGCGTCACTCTGCACACGGCGCAGAGCCCACGTGCGCTCTGCCGCGGGGGCAGAGATGGCTTCACGAAGGAGGGCGCTTTGCGAGGCGAAAAGCCTCGCCAAGCCCTTCAGCTCGGTCCTTAGTAGAATTGCGGGCAGCGTCGGAGACGCCTTGTCGAGGGGCGATCCCCCGCCAAGGGAAAGAACCCTTGGCGAGGAGAAAAACCCTTCGCGAGGAGAGAAATCCTCGCGAAGCTCGCCAGGCTTAGAGAGCCTGGTCCTTAGCGAAAATCATCCAAAGAATCTTGTGGGCCCTGGCAGGCCGGCCCGTGGTACCCTGGTTTCCACTGTGCCGACAATTTTCATTGCACGCCGGTGATTAATCTTCAACGTTTTGATAAATGCTATGTGGGTGGACCTATGCTAATGCACCGCCCTTACTTGGACAAATACATACTTCTGATTAAACCCCTTGCAAGCACCCGCAACTACAAGAAAGTAATTAAGATAAAAACCTAACCACAACCTTAAACTCTGAGATCCTACACTCCCTAGTGCACTAGTTCGCGAATTGGGGTTTAGGTTTATGTCACTCCTGCAACCCTACCATAGGCAAACTAAATACACCATGCATTCCCCTAGTCCCTTTGAAAGGTGAAGTATCATGTAGTCGACGTTCACATGATACCACTAGAGGAATAACACCACAACATAAATCTAACCATTAAATTACTCAACATTATGCAATTACTAGCAACTAGGCTTTCCCCATGTTCTCATGAACCAAACGAACTACTCACAAGACATCATATAGATCATGATCAGAGGTGGTATGAATATGGGCAACAATCTGATTATAATGATAATTCACTGAAAAACTCTCAAACATCAACTATAAGTGGTAATCAATGCCCGGGATACGATTCCGATGAACTAATAGCAACACAATGATAATTGTTACAGCGAGATGAGATGGGATGATGGCGGTGATGATGGTGCTGATGATGGAGATGATGTTAATGATGATCCCGATGATGCTTGGCGTGATGGCGGCGATTCCCCCCCCCCCCCCTCCGGGAGGGAAATTCCCCGGGAGTTCTCTCCCTGCTGGAGCTCTTCTTCTCTCTGTCTGGTTTCCGCCTCGTGGAGGCGGCAGAAAAATTATTCATCGATACCCCCGATGGTTTTAGGTCAAAGGGAAGTAATATGCCGAAGGGGGGCCACAGGGGCCAGGGGCGGGTCCCACCCATGGCCTAGGGTGGACCCGCGGCAGGGGGCCACCCATGCTCCCTGGAGCTCCCCTCCGTGCGCCCTTTGGCTCCTTGACTTATTTCCCAAAATATTTATCTCCCAATTTTTCTGGAATTTTTGGAGCTTCCGACGTCAGGTATCGTGACATGTACTTTTCCAGCTGATTCCGGGCTCCGACAGATGCATCCCCAATAATGGCAAAACATGCAAAATAAGGTAAAATAACATAAGTATTGCATCATAATATGAAATATGTCAATGAATAAAGGTAAATTATGATGTAAAATAGTGATGCAAAATGGACGTATCAACTCCCCAAGCTTAGACTCCGCTTGTCCCCAAGCGAAAACTGAGCTCGGTAAACATGACCACAGGTTTATGGAGTGAAGTGTCGATAAATAAAGAATACGAACATGAAGTATCAGTATTTACTCATCAAACACAAATATATTTTAAACAACAACCTTTCTCTCATAAGGCTTCTCGAAGACAAGTAATGTAACTATAACATGTTAAGGTGAAGTAAAACAGAAACTTATTAAGCAATGGCAAACTGAGACTTCGCTCAATAGAAAATTATACTTGTCAGCTCATATTTCAAGAAAGATCCATTTAAATGCTTCAACCATCAAGTCATCTTTCCACGAGTTGCAAATCATCAAGGCTGTATTCTTATGATAGAAGAGTTAGAACTGACATGAGAAAAATGAACAACTATCATGAGACATAAAAGACACAATGTAGACGGAAATTCACTTTGGAACCCGAGCTCATATGCTCCTGGTCAAATAAAAAAATCATAAAAAATGTAAACAAATTCAAAAATTCTGAATTTTTTGGTGATGAACATATACATGTTTTATACATACTTGCAAAATTTCGCCATGAAATAACATGTCCTCTGTCCTGTGCAAAAAAGACAAATTCACTGCTCTGCTCTGATAACATATTTTTTAGATCTCATTTTGGTCACTGGATTTGTCGTTTTTGCATAGAACAGCAGAAATGTCATTTCATCACGAAATTTTGCACGTATGTAAAAAACATGTATAGTTCATCACCAAAAATTTCAGAATTTTTTGAAATGTTTTACTATTTTCCCGAATTTTTTATTGGACTAGGAGCAGGTGAGCTCGGGAGCCAAGACGCCTCTCTCCAATGTAGATATCATACTTGCTAACATCATTGGTCAACACTGTAAGTTTGCTTGTGGAAGATAGAAGGAAAAAGGAAACTGACTCAACATTAAAAGTAAAAGAAAGGCCCTTCGCAGAGGGAAGCAGGGATTAGTCATGTGCTAGAGCTTTTATTTTTATAAACAGAAGTAAAACAATTTGAGACATGCATGCTTTCGTCAACGACTTCACAACAGAGAAGCTATCTAGTCCCCCATAACAAGCAAGGCTTTTAGACTTGTGAGAGCAGCTGGTTTTTAGGAGCGAGTACGCTCCTCTTTCTCCTTGGTTTCACCACTGTCCAATGTTTAGAGCTGATTTCTCAGATTTTCATTGCGCGGAGGAGAATGGTGGTTATATTTATATTTTGCTTAAGCTGCTCTCGGGTTGATTCAAGTGAAGACGTAATCCATCGACACCGGGTGAAAGGAGGGATGACCTTGCTCGTCACAGTTATATCTAGCTCTCCACTGCTCCCTCATGAGCTTAAAAACAGAGGCACAAAAGGAGTATTTTGAATTTTTAAAGATAGCACATGACAAATTTACTTGGAATGGCAAGAAATACCATGCATAGGTAGATATGGTGGACTCAGCTGGCAAGATAGTTTGGCTTTGGGATTTGGATGCACGAGTGAACCATACACTCAGTACGAATTTTTGGCTTAGCAAAGAAGGTATTTGAAGCAAACATACAGTGTTGAGAGATGTAAACCAAATATGTTATCTAGAACAATATGCCAAACATGCAACATAAAGCTTATCATCACTGTCAGAAATAAATCTAATACAAAAGTATGCAAGCTAGAGGGTTCACAAGCATGTAAGATATAAAGGATAGTATATTTGCAATCAAATTCCTCTTCTCTACTCAAGCATCAATGTAATTATTGCAAGTTAAACAAAGTCATGCTTGCCAATACCGAATAAACTTCTACTCATACACCCAATGTCAAATCATCACTTACCACAAGACCAGCAGATGAGAGAGATTGCCATAATAAAATATAAAGTGTAGAAGAATAAAAGATGCTTCTCATTTATATTCCATTATAGAAAACCACACACCAACGGATACAAAGAACTCACAAGGAGCGACAGACACATTGCAAAACCATACTACATAATCTTCTCTACTCATGATACGACTCACATGACTAAAAAAAAGATAAAAGATAAAGATACCGGGGCACTCCCCCAAGCTTGGAACAAGCCAAGGGAGTGCCATTACCCAATAGGCTCAAACTCATGGTGAAAATCCCATCTTCGTCACTTGTCACCAAATTCCGGAAGGGGCTTCCCATCGACGAAAGACGAACGAGTCTCCTCTGACCTGAAACTTGCAGCAGAGCTTATACGCTTAAATCTAAGTTCATACTCACACATTTGATTGTGAAGGTCATAGATCTGTGCTTGCAAATTAGCGGTCTCATTCTCCAATAGAAAGATCTTCTCCCTTAATTCTTGGTCTCTTGATTGTGAAGAGTAATAAGCTCAGCAATGATGCGGTGATTGGCGCTCACTCCACGCTCGATCATCTTCTTGTACTTGAAAACCTCCTGCTCAACCTCTCTAACCTTGTCTTCTCGTCCCTCCTTCTTAGGGCCTTGAAGATCTTGCTTATGAAGCACGTCCTTGAGCTGAAGAACTTGAGGATGCATCTTGACCTCAGCTAAGTAGGGGTTGATGACGTTCTTGACGAAATCATCATTGGAGTGCTCGGAGAAGTCCATGGCGGCTAGGGTTCAGAGAAAGCAATCTGCCAGAAAAGCTCGAAACGAAAACACGACGAAAAACACAGGATACGCTCCTCGAAAAATTCGGGGAAATTTATAGTCGAGATTTTGCAATAAAGGAAGATAACGAGACTAGGCGGAGTCGGAGGCGGTGTCCAGGGGCCAGGGGCGGGTCCCCACCACGCCAAGGTGGGGCCGCACCGAGGGTCGCCCTGCCTCCTGGACTCCGTCTCGTACTCCGCCGGTCTCCGAATTTTCCTAATTTTCTAAAAATAAATAATATAAATTTTCTGGAATTTTCCGAGGCACTTTCTTACCGAAACAGTTACCTATTCGTTTCTGACTCTGGAGTCTTCCGGTATTTGGTTTCAATAAATTCTTCCGGAGAGACCACTTGAATAACATCGGCATCTTTCTCCAAATTTACCGGAGATATAGTGCTTGAGTCGCTGACCATTCACCACTTGAGGCTTGTCTCCGTCAAGACTGTTAATCTTTATAGCACCGGAACGATAAACTTCCTCAATAATGAATGGTCCTTCCCATTTAGAGAGCAACTTGCCTGCAAAAAATCTGAGACGAGACCTATACAAAAGCACTTTGTCACCAACATTAAATTCTCTTTTCAAAATTCTCTTATCATGCCATCTCTTTACTTTTTCCTTAAACAAACGAGCATTCTCATAAGCTTCATTTCTCCACTCTTCCAAAGAACTTAATTTAAGCAATCTAGTTTTACCGGCAAGAGTAGGATCAGAATTAAGTTGTCTAACAGCCCAATAAGCTTTATGTTCTAATTCAAGAGGCAAATGACATGCCTTCCCATAAACCATTTTATAAGGAGACATGCCCATAGGATTTTTATAAGCAGTTCTATAAGCCCATAAAGCATCATTAAGTTTTTTAGACCAATTCTTCCTAGACTTGTTAACGGTCTTTTGCAATATTAGCTTAATCTCTCTATTAGTTAACTCAACTTGCCCACTAGTTTGAGGGTGATAAGGTGAAGAAACTCTGTGATTAACATCATATTTAGCTAAAACCTTTCTAAAAGCACCATGAATAAAATGGGACCCTCCATCTGTCATAAGATATCTAGGCACACCAAACCTAGGGAAAATAACTTCTTTAAGCATTTTTAGAGAGGTCTTATGATCAGCACTTTTAGTTGGTATAGCTTCTACCCATTTAGTAACATAGTCTACAGCAACAAGGATGTGAGTATTGCCATGTGAAGTGGGAAAAGGACCCATAAAATCAAATCCCCAACAATCAAAAGGCTCAATAACAAGAGAATAATTCATAGGCATTTCATTACGTCTACTAATGTTACCAACCCTTTGACACTCGTCACAAGACGAAACAAACCTTTTAGCATCCTTAAATAAAGTAGGCCAATAAAAACCTGATTGAAGAACCTTATGTGCAGTCCTTTCTCCTGCGTGATGTCCTCCATAACCACTGTTGTGGCACTTCCTCAATACTTCCTCCTGTTCATGCTCAGGAATACATCTCCTCAAAATTCCATCAACCCCCTCCTTGTATAAATGTGGGTCATCCCAAAAGTAGTGCCTCAAGTCATAGAAGAATTTCCTTTTCTGTTGATAAGTAAAGCTTGGAGGCAAAAACTTTGAAACGATGAAATTAGCATAATCAGCATACCAAGGAGCGTCATGAGAGGTTACCTTAACGACAGCAAGTTGTTCATCAGGAAAACTATCATTTAAAGGGATAGGATCATGAGGTATATTTTCCATTCTAGATAAATTATCAGCTACAGGATTATCTGCACCTTTTCTATCAACAATATGCAAATCAAACTCTTGCAGCAAAAGCACCCATCTAATAAGCCTAGGCTTAGCATCTTTCTTTCCATAAGGTACTTAATTGCAGCATGATCAGTATGAATAATTACTTTAGAATCTACAATGTATTGTCTAAATTTATCACAAGCAAAAACTGCTAAAAATTCCTTTTCAGTAGTTGCATAATTCTTTGAGCACTATCCAAGTTTTACTAGCATAATGAATGACATTTAACTTCTTATCAATTCTTTGGCCAAGAACAGCCCCTACAGCATAATCACTAGCATCACACATAATCTCAAAGGGTAAATTCCAATCAGGCGGTTGGACTATAGGAGCGGTGATTAAAGCTTTCTTAAGTATTTCGAAGGCTTCCTTACAACTTCATAAAAACAAATGGAACATCCTTTTGAAGAAGATTAGTAAGAGGCCTCGAAGTCTTAGAAAAGTCTTTAATAAACCTCCTATAAAAACCAGCATGACCAAGGAAACTACGAATACCTTTGATGTCCCTTGGATAGGGCATCTTCTCAATTGCTTCAATTTTAGCCTTATCAACTTCAATTCCTCTCTCAGAAATTTTATGTCCAGCACTATGCCTTCATTCACCATAAAGTGACACTTCTCCCAGTTGAGAACAAGATTAGTCTCCTCACATCTCTGCAAAACTTTATCAAGATTATAGAGACAATTGTCGAAAGAAGTTCCATAGACGGAGAAATCGTCCATGAAGACTTCCACAATTTCCTCACAAAAGCCATGAAAAATAGCAGACATGCATCTTGAAAAGTAGCAGGTGCATTACACAAACCAAAGGCATACGTCTATAAGCATAAGTTCCATAAGGACAAGTAAAAGTAGTTTTTCTTGATCTTCATATTTAATATTTGCAATTTGAGAGAACCAGAATAACCATCAAGAAAACAAAAGTGAGTGTTCTTAGACAATTTCAGCATTTGATCAATAAAAGGCAAAGGATAATGATCTTTTCGAGTAGCCTTATTAAGCTTCCTATAATCAATGCACATTCTATATCCTACAACCGTTCTCTGAGGAATGAGTTCATTATTATCATTAGCAACAACAGTCATACCTCCCTTTTTAGGAACACAATGAACAGGACTAACCCATCTACTATCAGCAATAGGATAGATTATACCTGCATCGAGAAGCTTGAGTATCTCATTTCTTACCACATCCTTCATCTTTGGATTTAATCTTCGTTGATGGTCAACAACGGGCTTCGCATCAGGTTCAAGATTAATTGTATGTTGACAAATAGATGGAGAAATCCCTTGAAGATCATCCAAAGTATAGCCCATTGCAGCTCGATGTTTCTAAGAACCTCCAATAATCGCTTCCTCTTCTCTTGCTGAAAGGTTAGAATTGATAATAACAGGATATATTTTCTTCTCATCTAAATATGTATACTTGAGAGTATCTGGGAGAGCTTTTAATTCAAAAACAGGATCTCCTTTTGGAGGCGTGGGCGTCCCCAACGATTCCACAGGTAGATCATGTTTAGAATAGCCGGCTGTCTAAAGAAGACTTCATCAATTTCTTCCCTTTCCTGCATAAACATATCATTCTCGTGCTCCTCCATAAATTGCTGCAAAGGATCGTTAGGAGGCACAGCAATAGAAGCAATTCTTTCAATAATAAGATCCTCATTAGGTAATTCTTTATCATAACGATGTCTAGCAAATTTGGAAAAATTAAATTCATACGGTTCTCCAGCGAATTGAACAGAGACCTTTTCTTTCTTAAGTCTATAACAGCACTACAAGTATTTAAGAAAGGTCTACCAAATATGATAGGACAAAATTTATCTTTAACTGACCCCAAAACAAGGAAATCAGTTGGATATTTTACCTTACCACATAAGACTTCAACGTCTCTGACAATTCCCACGGTGGATAACATCTCTATTAGCCAATTTAATCTCCAAGTCAATATCTTCAAGCTCACATGGTGCAATCTCGCGCATTATTTCTTGATAAGTGTATAAGGAAGAGCACTGCACTTGATCCCATATCACATAGTCCATAATAGCAAGATCACCTATTGTGACAGAAACAACATGAAGTACCAACAACTTTTGCACTCTTATCTTGCCTAACAATGTTAGTAGCAGCTTCAACAAAATTAATAGAACCTCATCGACGTTCTCAGTTACAAGATCTTTAACCAAAGCTACTGGAGAGGCAATTTTCAAGTTGTTCATCAGGTTCATAAGCTTTTCTTTCACTTTATTAACCACATTAGCACAATTGAGTGTTCTTTAATTCTTATAGGAAATGGTGGTTTTTCAAAGTGAACAGCAGGTAAACAGATTCAACCTTGTGCACAGGTATATCATTACTAGCAAGCACATCCTTTTTACAAACATCTTTAAAACGTTCATGGTACTTATTTCACTTTTCTTTTGGGATATTATATGATCGCAAGGATTTATAAAGATCAACAACAATTTGAGAATCGAGCCCAAACTTAGTACTAAGCACATTAAAACGTTCAGTTTCCATGAAAGATTTAATGCAGTCATACTCATAATTTATACCTGATTCTTTACCTTTGTCGATCTCCCAATCCTCCGCATTGCGATAAATCCTTTCAATGAGATCCCACTTAGCATTAACCTTCTTGTTTGTAAAAGATCCGAGAGAAGAAGCATCAAGCATATCCTTATCACGACGTGATAGCTTTGCATAAAAATTGTTAACAATTATATCATTAGGAAGCTCATGATTGGGGCATTTGAGCATTAGAGATTTCAACCTCCCCCAAGCTTGAGCGATGCTTTCTCCTTCACGTGGCCAAAAGTTGTAAATATAATTTCTATCTTGATGAATTTCATGAAGAGGATAAAATTTAGAATAAAAGAGAGACATAAGCTCTTTCCAATCCATCAAATGAGAATTATCCAGAAGCATATACCAATCCATAGCCTTATCCTTTAATGATATTGAAAATAATTTCCTCATCATTACCTCCCTTGGCATACCTGCAATCTTAAATAGCTCACACAGTTCTTTAATATAAAGCAAATGATAACCCGGATGGACATACCCATCCCCTGCATAACGATTACTCATAACATGAACAATAATACCCATAGGTATTTTAATGGATCTATTTCATAGAGTGGAGGACTCTTCTCCACCATGGGTGTGGTGGTAGAGTCGCTCCCGAACAGCATACTAAGTGAAGAGTGCTCCATAACGAAGCAAAGTAACAAACAGAAATAAAAACAGCACCTACAATAAAAGCGTTCATTACCAATAGCGCTTCACTCCCCGGCAACGGCGCCAGAAAAGAGTCTTGATGACCCACAAGTATAGGGGATCTATCGTAGTCCTTTCGATAATTAAGAGTGTCAAACCCAATGAGGAGCAGAAGGTGTTGACAAGTAGATTTCAGCAAGGTTTCACTGCAAGCACTAAAAGAGAAATATTTTTGGAATTTTGATATAAAGAACAAGTAAATAAAATAGTTGCAGAAAATAGCCCAATCCTTTTAGGCTCAAAGGACAGGCTGGTTGTGTTACTTATAATGATTAAAACGTTCTCGAGGACACATGGGAACTTCTGCCTAGTCATTTTCATTGCACGCCGGTGATTAATCTTCAACGTTTTGATAAAGTGCTGTGTGGGTGGACCTATGCTAATGCACCGCTCTTACTTGGACAAATACATACTTGTGATTAAACCCCTTGTAAGCATCTGCAACTACAAGAAAGTAATTAAGATAAAAACTTAACCACAGGCTTAAACTCTGAGATCCTACACTCCCTAGTGCACTAGTTCGCGAATTGGGGTTTAGGTTTCTGTCACCTCCTGCAACCCTACCATAGGCAAACTAAATACACCATGCAATTCCCCTAGGCCCTTTGAAAGGTGAAGCATCATGTAGTCGACGTTCACACGATACCACTAGAGGAATAACACCACAACATAAATCAAACCATTGAATATTGCTCAACATTATGCAATTACTAGCAACTAGGCTTTCCCCATGTCCTCAAGAACCAAACGAATTACTCACAAGACATCATATAGATAATGATCAGAGGTGGTATGAATATGGGCAACAATCTGATTGTAATGATAATTCACCGATAAAACTCTCAAACATATACTACAAGTGGTAATAAACGCCCGGGATACGATTCTGATGAACTAATAGCAACACAATGATAATTGTTACAGCGAGATGAGATGGGATGACGGCGGTGATGATGGTGCTTATGGTGGAGATGATGTTGATGATGATCCCGATGATGCTTGGTGTGATGGCGATGACGATGGCGGCGATTCCCCCCCTCCGGGAGGAAAATTCCCCGGCAGTTCTCTCCCTACCGAAGCTCTTCTTCTCTCTGTCTAGTTTCTGCCTCGTGGAGGTGGCGGAAAAATTATTCGTCGATACCCCCGATGGTTTTAGGTCAAAGGGAAGTAATACGCCGAAGGGGAGCCGGGGGGGGGGGGGGGGGCACAGGGGACAGGGGTGGGTCCCACCCGCGGCCTGGGGTGGACCCGCGGCAGGGGGCCGCCCATGCTCCCTAGAGCTCGCCTCCGTGCGCCCTTTGGCTCCTTGACTTATTTCCCAAAATATTTATCTCCGAATTTTTCTGGAATTTTTGGAGCTTCCGACGTCAGGTATCTTGACAGGTACTTTTCGAGCTGATTCCGGGCTCCGGCAGATGCATCCCCAATAATGGCAAAACATGCAAAATAAGGTAAAATAACATAAGTATTGCATCATAATATGAAATATATCAATGAATAAAGGTAAATTATGATGTAAAATAGTGATGCAAAATGGACGTATCAACTCCCCAAAGTTAGACTCCGCTTGTCCTCAAGCGAAAACGGATCTCGGTAACCTGACCACATGTTTATGGAGTGAAGTGTCAATAAATAAAGAATATGAACATGAAGTATAAGTATTTACTCATCAAACACAAATATATTTTAAACATCAACCTTTCTCTCATAAGGCTTCTCGAAGACAAGTAATGTAACTATAACATGTTAAGGTGAAGTAAAACTGAAACATATTAAGCAATGGCAAACTGAGACTTCGCTCAAGAGGAAATTGCCGCGGTCACCGCGCCAGTCACCACGATCACCACGCCAGTCACCGCGGTCACTGCGTCAGTCGCCGCGGTCGCCACCGCGGTCGCCACGCCAGTGGTCTCCTTGTGGTGGACGACGATCACCACCGCCATAGCCACCACCATCATCATCGTGATTGTTCTTTTTCTTCTTGTGGTCACCGCGATCATCAAGTTACACGGCAACAAATCACACCATATATACTTTTCTCGTAATTTGCATGTACAGCTTTATTTTGAACTGAATGCTAGATCCGGAATTAACCAGGGATTTTTCTGGCAACTAGCGCTAATTGTGTGGGATTCCACATTAACTAGTCCGTTTTTATTTCTAGATGGTAATTTTGGAAACTAATTTCGGATTTTGAACCAAATCTTTGCTACTTTTTATTGGGCTTTACCTTAATACAAACAGAAATTCCTTTTAATGCAATTCAACATAATTTATTTCTCGTTGATAGGAAAATTTTATTCACCCTCGATAAATTTGCTTTGATTTAATAGAAATTTGTGTTTTACGGGAAAAATCAACACAACATCCTGCCGGAAACCAGCTTTGAATGTAATATATGAATTTCTTTGAGAAATAATGTTTCACTGTCACACTGACACATGCTTCCAACGAACCGGCATGTACATCTACGAACTAAATAAATATTTGCTCTTATTGAATAGAGAATTTGCTTCAAAGGAGGAATTTATTTCAAATTAATCATATGTTTTACAAAGATCAGTAATGACAAATGTCTCCATTCATTGTGCTATTTGCTTTCTGCATGCTTTCGTACGACAAGATGCTTCCATGCATGCTGCTGCTATGGATGAATCATTTAGAAGATCAGTGGGCTCAAAACTTTTCTTCACACTTATTCAATCTTTCCTTCCATACAACAGAAAACTAGCATTGGCGGTTAAGTTTTGTGCCTTCAAGGCACGCATGTGGCGATCGTAATCATGCATTTTGTGATGATGCATGCTCTTGCTTCCTTTAGATGACACTGCTGACTTTGACCTTGCTTCGTTCCGATGGTGTCACTTCGTTCAGATAGTCATGGCGCTTCTTGCGAAAGGTGGTTGTGCTTCCTACCGCCACGGAACGGTTTACCGGGTCGGAATGACATGCCCAGAGAGAAGCTGCAGCAAGGACGTACACTTAGCTAAGGACTTTGTTGACACTCAAGCAGGTCAAGTGAGGAACATGAGGCGCTGTTTCGCCACTGCTGCCGAGAAGGACCGATGCGTAGACCTGGCCATGGGCAGCCCGACACGGTCGGCCCGTCCGTGCCATCGGTTTGAGCTCCGGCCTGACTTTTTAGCCCGCTAGTCCGGTCAGGCTTGGGCCTGCCAGAAACAAGATTTTAACTGGACTCAGACCATGCCGGTCAGGTCTAATCGGGCTTCTTGGGCTCTGGCCCATTTTTTGCGGCTTGATAGTCGGGCCGGGCCGGGCTTGGGCCTGGATTTTGGTGTCGAGATTGATGTAGGCCCGGCCCGAGAAATGCCCAGGTCTACCGACAAGCAAGTGAGGGCATCAAGATGTTCCGTGCCCATGGGAGGACTCACCTATCGCCGTGTCTCCCCACTCCATAGACGATGACGTGGGTGACAAGCAGTGGCGGAGCTAGGAAATTATCAAAGGGTGTGCCACCGGCGATTTTTTTTTGACAACACATGTAATCCACAATTGTACGGAAAGAACTATATAAATAAGTTGAAGTCTCACAATATTTGGAGTGCCTTCAGCTTGCAAATCAACCACAACTGATTGGGATTCAGAAGAAGCAAATTTCTTTGCTTCATATTTGCCGAAAAGCGCCGCAATATGGCCACTTCCTCTCTTCATGTTTGACAAATCTACAACAAACATAACAACAAACTAGATCAAAACTAGTGTATTGACAGAAAAACACAGCCTAATGTTGTACTGGATGTCTTGGATTGATAATTAGATAGGAAAAATAGCTGACAGGCTAAAATCTAAACAGAAGCTAGTCCAACGCAGATGCAGTCCATGGAAGTATGAAACATGGGAACTACCCTCGATGCCTTCCTGGCTTCCTGTGGAATCGAAGCTCAGGCGCTCAGCTGGCCGTCCCCGACTCGCTGGTGGCCCGGTCCCCTGACTCCCGGAGGCTGGAGCAGTGGAGACGTCGGCGGTCGGTCTCGACGGCGGCGCGGTGGGACGGCGGCGCCCGGTGCCGCTCGGCGCTCGCGCAGGTGGTCGATGCAGAGGGATCTCAACGCCGGTGCACGGGATCGCCTGATTAACTGTGGTGCGCCATGGATTTAGGGATCGAGCTCGAGCACGACTGGGCGAGGGAGGCAGGCAGCGAGGAGCGAGCGCACAGAGAGATGCGACGCGAGGAAGGCAGCGAGCACGGGCCTGGCTGCCCGTGTGGACTTTTCTTATTCTTTTTACTACTATTTGATTTTTTTTTACTAGGTGTTACGTGCAGATGAATACTACAAAAAGAAATCACATAATTTCTGGGTGTGCCAGGGCACACCCGGCACACCCGCTGGCTCCGCCAATGGTGACAAGGTGTGGGTGGTGGGGACGGTAGGGGCAGTGCACTAGTAGAAACAAGGGCTTTGGTCCAGAGGGGCTCTAGTCCCGGATGTGTTCTGGACCAGGAGTAAAGGCACTAGTAGAAAACCCGCATTTAGTCCCAGTTCGTTTGAGCCATTAGTCCCGGTTCCCGAACCAGGACTAATAAATCGGGACTAATGTTTGTTCCGGTTCAGCCACGAACCGGGACTAATGTGGTACCACGTGGGCGCTGGGCTGGAGGACCTTTTAGTCCCGGTTGGTGCCAACCGGGACTAAAAGTCCTATTTTTCGATTTTTTTTTTATTTTTTCGAAAAAAAAATTGAATTTTTTTTTTGATATTTCGAATTTTTGAATTATTTGTCAGTTTAATCTCGAATCACCCCCTAATTTCACACTGCTCCACATTAGTCCACCCATCCTCACACTTGTAGGCAAACTTCCCGATCGCTCACCCATCTTCACACTGCTCCACCCCAGCACGCTTAACTTTTGAATTCCTTCCCAACTAGCTTCCATAATTGCATTGAGTATATCTTGATAATACTACGCTATCAATCTTATTATCCCCTACACTTTGACGAGACATGATATTATTTTTTGAATTCCAAATCTATATTAACATAAACAACAATGATTAAGTAATACTAATCTTTATATAGAAATCAATTATTAATTCCAAGAAATAAAATAATTTAAAATTTCCGACAAAAACTTAAATCTTCCTGCACGATAGCACATGCTATTCTTTTTTGAATTCCAAACCTATATTAACATAAACAACAATGATTAATTTAAAAAATTAAAATAATTAAAATAATTTGAATTTCCGCAAAAACTTAATTTGAATTTTAATTTCCGGCAAAAAAAACCTTTAGTCCCGGTTGGTATCTCCAACTGAGACTAATGATACGTACCGGGATCTTTAGTCCCGGTTTGTAATACGAACCGGGACTAAAGGTTCTCGCTCTGCGCAACCCTGATTAAAGGTTCCTTACGAACCGGGACTAAAGTTTGCCGGCGTTCTGGCAGTTTGAACCGGGACTAATGCTTCCATTAGTCCCGGTTCGTTAGGAGACCGGGACTAAAGGTGGCAGAGCCTCTGGACGAAAGCACTGTTTTCTACTAGTGAGGGGGGACTAGTCCCGGTTTATCAGCTAGGAGGCAGGCAGTCTCTAGTCCCGGTTCGTGGGGAACCTTTAGTCCCGGTTCGTGATGCGAACCGGGACTAAAGGGTAGCGGCCGAGGTGAGAAAAATATTACGGTACATGAATCAAGATGTTCATTTAATGTTTGTGAATCCTTGACCATTTTTTATTTTCAACTAAAGTATTCAAAAGAGGACATGCCACGGAGCAGAATCAGGACTGTTAATGTCTAATTGTCTCTACATTTGTTACTTAAGGAAATCAAAATCCCAAAACGACCAAGTGTTTGCATAAAAGAAATATTCTAAAGTTCATCAGCCATCAGAAACTGAATGTCTACAAGACTAGGGCCGCATTTCACAATTCCACAATCGTGTTGTAGCAAACACATAGACAAACCCAAGTCACATAACAAGTCAAAACTTAAGAGCCAAGAAAACATATTACTCTTAAGCGACATAGTTTTTTTCTTCAAACTAATGATTTGTAAAGCACATAAGTAGTTTTTAGTGACAAATCTAATAATTTCATTTGATCTGGAACAGTATCTACCAATGATAGTCTTATAGCATGCACGGAGCGCCATGACGTATCCAAAGAATCCCATGAGTGACATTGTTCCAATCCATAAGAAGATGATCGCCACTAGGGGTGGGCAAAAAAACCGAGAACCGAAGACCGGATCCGAATAAACCGAGACCGAATCCGAACAAACCGAGGACCGAGAATTCGGTGCCTAAATCGGTTTGTAGATTTGAGAAACCGAATTTTATATGGTCATTTCGGTAATGATCAGCGATTAACCGATTATACCGAACTAACCGAACTAATGGGAAAAAGGTCCATACATCGGTACAACTCAACAAAAGCCCAAGTGAGCAATCGTTGACTAGTCTATAAGGCCCAAAATATCTACGGACGTGTGTGGCTTTGCGTACTATGTTTAGTAACTAAGTACTAGTCCACGTAAAAAAAAGGTTTAGTACGTCTTCAACCTTGGGACTTCAGAGTCGCCGCGCACATCTGTGATCTGTCGTTCTAGTTCTAGTCGAGAGAACCAAGCGCTGTCGCTCCAGATCACCATGTGACGCCATGAACTCCGTCGCCTCGACGGCTCCACTCCCTCTCTTCCCGACGCTCCTCCTCTGCACCTTCCTCCGCCTCTGCCTAATCTCGATCTGGATTCTGGAGCTCCTCCTCCGCGTGTGCCTCATCCTCTTCTCATGTGCAAGCCACATGACTGCGACGTTGTCTAGATATTTCTCTGCCCTCGCCCCAACCCTGAAATTATCGCTCCCCAAATCATCCTCTAATTGATCGGTCAGTTTGGTTTAAACCGAGACCCAACCGAATGTTTCGGTGGACCGAATCTTCGGTTATTGTTTTTACAGAAGACCGGTCGGTCCTTAATTTTAGGAAACCGAAATTTTCAATTGACCAAGAAACCGAACCGATCGGTTCGGTCTAACCGAATGCCCAGCCCTAATCGCCACTGTATCACCAATGGTTAAGAAAAGAAACACATAAATTAACCAACAGCCCGCCGCATATAGAATAGCTCCTCCCAAATCAAACTGGGTGATTTATAGTGTCCACATTCCAAAGGTACCACATATAATCAAACACGTCGAAAAACGTCCGATGACTAGTATATGGTGCCGGACGAGAATCAGCCATGCTATATATACGCGCAAAGCACACAAGCGAGCACGCGGTGCTAAGGCTGCAGATAAGGACGCACCTACCTCGTCATGGCTTGGACTCTTAGCCTTACATGTGAACAGAGCAATCTCCAATCGCTGACAATACCCGAAGGTGATGTCGCCTAGTAATCCTGCAACATATAGGGTACTCATGTATATGACCAACATACCGTTGATTGGTCTGAGAAAATGAGTTCCAGCACAACTTAATAGAAGCATGTAACTAAACGTGAAATGACCATCTGGCACCTATTAGAATCCAACATCGTCCAGATGAAATACAGAAGTCATAGCAGCAGAGAGATATTCTAGAACAGGTCAGTGGGCTGGTTCAAGAGGCACCACACGTGCCAGGATGCGATGAGAGCATACACCATCTATACCAACCAGAGTAGAAGAAGCAAATCCATTGGGGTCCAACCGTACCATGAGTTCGAAAAGTTTCTCACCGGAGGAGACCTTTGGATGTTATAGTATTACACTTTGTACTAAACCCTAATCCAACCCTGATGTTTTCAATAGTTGATAGATTCAAAATAAATCATTCGCCTCGAAACCATGGATTAACAAAAATTGAATACACATTGTACTAAATTTTTATACATCTCTAGATCTTATTTTTAGCATGTTATATTATTACAAGTATAATTTTAATTTTGTTGGCATTTTAACCATATAACAGAAAATGTTACTAAATATTGTTTGGCTCTTTTTTTTTGTACAGAATATCATTGAATTTCATGTCAATAAATATTAGTTTGTGCTTTTTGTTTGTACCGCAAATATTAAACTGTATTTTGTAACATAAGTCTATTCTAGGACTATTTTTGATAATGCATAATCGACATAATTTATACATATTTGCGGTAAGAATTTGTCAAGAGTATGATCTAACAAATATCTCAATAGTGAGTTTTGGTGTATGAAACTTTTAGAGTACGTATCTTTGCTCCTTTTTCATGATCAAAACTGCTAACAAGTTAAAATTTAAAACGTATGGATGTGTTGTACTTGATACTCCCTCCGTTTCGATGAGTAAGGCTTATGTTTTTCTTTGGAAAAGTCAAGCTAAGTAAACTTTGACCAAACTTTTAGAAAAATCTATCAACAACTATAATATTTAGTGGATATCATACAAAAATATATTTCGTGATGTATCTGACTATGTTTATTTTGTATTGTACATATTTACAATTTATTCAAAAACTTTGTCAAACTTCACATAGTTTGACTTTTCAGAAATAATATAGGCCTTATTCATTGGAATAGAGGTAGTATAAAAACAAAATTTCTTGGAGTAATCACCGATGAACATAAAAAGGTGTGGATTTTATTGGATTTATATTATATTATTTCTTGATTAACGAGTTGATAAACTTGGAATCGTATATTTTTATGCTCAAATATATTTCATCTTCTTGTACTGACAAGGCATTCGAACAACAACAATAAAAACAATTAGATATGTTTTAGTTTACATAATTAACTATACTCTCTGATAAGCCCGATATCGGATATGCATAATCCAAACCGATACAAATATATATGATATCAGATAGTTTGAATTTCTATGAGGATGTAATCTTCTTCGAACTTAGTGGCTGCATGCTTGAGCTCAAATTAGAGTACCCTGAAAGTCCTACTCTGCTAGATCATTAATTTCATCATCATGCTCACCTTGTAGAATCATGTTGTGTGTGATCATGTGTAGTCATCACCTCCCACATTGTGTCCACATCTCATGTTCTAGCAGGGTGCCAAACAGTAGCTAAACGAGTTTGAAACACATCAAATGGTTGCTTCACATTCTTTCTACAACTTTCTTATTGTTTTGCAAAGAGAACTATTTCGTTACCTCATGGGTTGGAGATTATTTTCAAAAATGTAGACCACTGGGATAAATACCATCGGCTATTACCCCTTGTTGTATTCGTGACCATTAATCTCCTAGTTACATTTTGGATTATTGTCTTTCTCAAGCCTTGAGAACAACTGACTGTGTATTGAAACACGTTGTTATCACCATGGGATCCTATCATGATGAAAAAAGATGGTCAAAATCCAGGGATAATGTGATGTTCCATATTCAAGTATGATTGTACGCTCTACAATGTGTTCTTTATATTGCCAAGCAAATATACAATTCTTTCATTACTAATACATGCAATCGATGCATCATAAAATTACAGAAAACCTAGCCGGGCTGAACACGGCCACCACCGCTTTGCAAAAGAACCTTATTATGTAAGTATTTATTGGTAATGCTCCTCCCATGGTGCTAGTTTTTTTACGGCTAGTTAATCGGAGCCAGCGAAAGCCCGTATCATTTTGTAATCAAGCACTCATTTGTAAGCTAATGCGCGTCGACCAACATTGCAATTCATCACATGTTTAACTTCGTACCGATCTAGCAACGGTAGGTAGTCGATCGATGCGATGCATACATATTATTTCAGCAAGGGCAAAGATACGATATCATGTTGAAATCTACAAGCATGTGAGTGCAAAATCTGTCTACGAGGAATAAAATTCAATTACACTACATGGCTCCACCCGTGCCCATGAAGAAGTAGACAGTAACTATCATGTTCCTCATAAACCCATTTGGAAAACAGTTCGTGTCAATCATTACCTACAATATTTCACTAGTTCAATTATGTATTTGTATCATCAATGTTACCGACTTTCAATCGGTTGAAAGTGATCTCCCAGAAAAATCGCAGTCCAAATCAGAATATTGGAATATAGGAAAATTGACAAGGGAAATACATACATCTTCAGCAGTTTAACATACATAGAGAATATAGGAACGATCATCTAGTCGCCGACTGTAGTTACCTCTAGTAGGGTATTTAGTCTTACTATGAGTAACCAACCAAAGAAGCTTGACCTCTATGGGTGCAGAGATAACTTCAGGACTGCACAATTGACGTTCCAATAGAACACTAACAGTTGCATTCAATCTTTACTATTTAAGCTGTATTCGTGACGGTGTCACATTTCTCACTATTTACACATCAAATGTCACCGCACTAATTAACTTTTTTGTCAACTTCGATTTTGCATGCAGCTTCCTCGTCTATCCTCCCCTTCTCATATTCGTTTTTTTGGAAAAAGGGAAGAGAAAAACAAAAGCCTCGCGCGCGCATTGCACCACCGAACACTTTTTTTTTCAAGAACATGCACGGGAATCGCGTTCTTATGTATTAGGATAGAAAAGCATCCATTTACAGGCAAGGAGTTCAGGACTCAAGCCACAGGCAGCGGGGTCCATCCACTAACCCTCTCCTCTACACTACTCTACGAAGCTACGGGACCTCTCTCGCTCGTCCTCTCAAGCCCGCCAGCTTCCACAGCCTGAAGTCAGCTTTGATGCACCTGCACACCTATGCTGCTGGTGAGGTCACGCGATCAAACACACGGCTGTTCCGCTCCAACCAACAAATTAATCTTGCCGTCAGCAGGATGAGGCCATTGTGTTACATCTCTATCAACTAGTCTAGATCAATTACGGTCAAACCTTTTAGGGTTTAGCCCTATGCCGATGCGAATGAGAGGGAGAGAATGAGAAAGAGAGATCGGAGAGACTACCTTCTCCATGTGGTGTCGAGCTTGAGGAGCCGGCCATTGTGGTAGTGGCCGGTGAGGTGAGTGAGGGGTGAAGTGGGTGGTGGAGTTGGTGAGTGTGGCGATGGCGGCAGCGGTGGAGCTTCCCGTTGGCTCACGCTAACCCTGGATCGGTAGGGATGTTGGTGGGGGGTGACGGCGCACGGTCAACCTCGTGAGTCGTGCAGGCCACCCCCCCCCCCCCCACCCTTTATGTAGCGCAGCGACAGGGGCCCACCGTCCATAACAGAACGGGCGCCCCCGATCAGGGCACGGTCATGGGTTCGTGCGAGCCATTGGGCTCGTGCGGGTGGAGATCAATCCAACATTCTCTCCCTTGATCTCAACTTTACTTTTAACTTTTACTTTGCTCGTTTCATCACAAGTCGATACATAGAGCATGTTTCATCGTCTCAGCTCAATTGCCGAGAATCAGACAGCTACAATATACCTCTTTATTTTGAAACAAAAACTTTTACTTTTGGGTCTCTTATGATCCAGGAATTATAGGCTCTACCTTAAACCCATGCCGGCTAAGTGTTCCTTGAACACATTGGGAGGTAAGACTTTCGTTAGCGGATCCGCAAGCATATCCTTTGTCCTTATATGCTCGAGACTTATAGTGTGATCCTGGATTTTGTCTTTCACAACATAATACTTTATTTCTATTGGCTTTGTAGCATTACTCGACTTGTTGTTGTGAGCGTAAAATACTGCGGGCTAGTTGTCACATTATATCTTTAGTGGTTTGTCAATACAATCCACCACTTTCATGTCGGGTATAAATTTCTTTAGCCATATCACCTGCCCCGTGGCGTCATAACATGCAATAAATTCTGCATACATCGTGGATGATGCAACTATTGACTGTTTGGAGCTTCTCCACGAAATAGCCCCTCCTGCGAGAGTAAAGACGTATCCAGACGTGGATTTTCTATCATCTTTATCCCCCGCAAAATCTGCGTCTGAATACCCTCTTATCTCTAGGGAATCAGATCTTTTATATGTTAGCATGAGGTCCTTTGTGCCTTGCGCATAACGCAATGCTTTCTTTGCCATCTTCCAGTGCTCTATGCCTGGATTTGATTGATATCTACCCAGTACCCCGGTAACAAAAGCTAAGTCAGGGCGAGTGCACACTTGTGCATACTGTAAGCTTCCAACAGCCGAAGCATATGGTACTGCTTTCATTTGATCGATCTCATATTGTTTTTTGGGACATTGAAATTTCCCAAAAACTGTCGCCCTTGACTATAGGAGCAAGTGTGGCATTACTCGCATGCACATTATATTTCTTTAGAACCTTTTCTAAATATGCCTTCTGCGGTAGTCCTAACACTCCATTTTTCCTATCTCGGTGAATTTCTATGCCCAAAACATATGATGCTTCACCAAGATCTTTCATATCAAAATTTGAGGACAAGAACTTTTTTTTCTCTGTTAGTAGACTGACATCACTGCTAGCAAGCAGAATATCATCCACATATAGGATTAGGAAAATATATTTCCCACTTTAAACTTTGCATAAACGCAGTTGTCCTCAACATTCTCTTTAAATCCAAATCTCTTAATTGTCTCATTAAACTTCAGATACCACTGTCTAGAGGCTTGCTTTAATCCATAAATGGATTTCTTTAGACGACATCCCATATCTTCCTCGCCTTGCATGATAAAACCCTTGGGTTGTTTCATGTAGACAATTTCTTCTAAATCACTTTTTAGAAATGTCGTCTTTACATCCATCTTATGCAGCTCTAAATCAAAATGTGCAACTAGTGCCATTATGATTCTGAAGGAATCCTTACATGAGACTGGAGAAAAAGTCTCATTATAATATATTCCTTCTCTTTGTGTAAAACCTTTTGCCACAAGACGTGCTTTATACTTTTCTACATTCTCATTAGAGTCATACTTTGTTTTGTAGACCCATTTACAGCATACTGTTTTGGCTCCTTTAGGAATCTTTTCTAAGTCCCAAACATCGTTGGAACTCATCGACCTCATCTCATCTTCCATAGCCTCCTGCCACTTCGATGAGTGAGGACTTCTCATGGCTTCTTCATTTGAGGTGGGATCACCTTCCATATGAGCTATCTCTGTATTATAAACATAATCACTAGAAATAGCTGGCTTTTTAATTCTTTTAAACCTTCCAAGGTTTTCAGCCTCTGGTGGATTCTCCACAGTTGGCTGCTGGAGCTCCCTTTTATGCTCAACAATGGGTTCAGTCCGTTCCTGGCGGGCAGGCTCCGGATCTTCGCCCATTGTCATCACGGGTGGAGTTACAACAGGTGCTTGTACCGCAATCTCAGGGATTGTTGATGCAGGCACAACAGGTAGCGAGAAAAATGGCTCCTGAATGATCGGATTAGGTGCATGCACCCTCTTCTCCTCAAGATCAATTTTTCGAGCTACCATGCTCCCCCTCATCAGTTCGTCTTCTAAAAATACTACATGTCTCATTTCTACAAACTTTGTGTATCTGTTTGGGCAGTAGAAACGAAAACCTTTTGACTTTTCGGGATAGCCAATGAAGTGGCAACTGACTGTTTTGGGATCTAACTTTGCAATATTTGGATTAAACAATTTTGCCTCTGCTGGGCACCCCCCACACCCTGAGGTGTTGAAGAGAGGGTACTCTTCCTGTCCACAGTTCGTACGGTGTTTTGGGCACTGACTTACTTGGCACTCTGT
The DNA here is from genome assembly GCA_012064385.1 of Puccinellia tenuiflora. Classification (NCBI taxonomy): domain Eukaryota; kingdom Viridiplantae; phylum Streptophyta; class Magnoliopsida; order Poales; family Poaceae; genus Puccinellia; species Puccinellia tenuiflora. The sequence goes on along the minus strand of QRDG01001227.1, from coordinate 138,697 downwards.
TGAGAATATGAACGGCGGTTTTAACCGCCTCCATCCATAATCCCAATGGCAATGTGGAGTAACTCATCATACTGCGCACCATATCCATAAGGGTACGGTTGCGCCTTTCAGCTACTCCATTTTGCTGAGGCTCGCCCGGCATTGTATACTGAGCGACTATTCCAGTCTCCTGCAAAAACCTCGCAAAAGGTCCAGGGACTTGACCATATGGAGTGTGCCGACCGTAGTACTCCCCCCACGGTCAGATCTTACTATCTTTATTCTTTTATCATGCTGATTTTCAACTTCAGCTTTGAATATTTTAAATTTATCCAATGCCTCAGATTTTTCTTTGATTGAATAAATATAACCATATCGGGAGTAATCATCTGTGAATGTTATGAACGAGTCATAACCATCCACACTTTTCACTAGAAATGCTCCACAAATATCAGTGTGAATAATTTCTAGTGTTGCTGTGCTTCGGTTTGCACTCTTTTAATTTGTTTTACAAATTTTCCTTTTATGCAATCGATGCACTGCTCTATGTGTGAGAACTCTAACAGAGGAAGAATTTCATTTTTAACTAGTCTTTCTATTCTCCCCCGCGAAATGTGGCTAAACGACAGTGCCATAATTTCGATGAATCATGAGTTCTCTTTCTTTTCTTTTGTTCCTTTTCCGACGCAGAAATATGCTCATTCACATTATACACAGAATAAACTTTTTCACGCAAGGATAATAAATAAAGCTCATTGTGAAGGAAAGCAACCCCCACATGAGTATTATTACACCATATGGCACACTTGCCATGTCCAAAATAACACTCATAACTGTCTTTGTCCAAATGTGAGACACTAATCAAATTTCTATGTAACGAAGGAACATATAAAACATCTCTAAGCAGAATCGTGAATCCATCAGCTAACTCTAGGGAAATATCGCCGACAGCTTCAACGTCTGCTTGGACTCCATTTGCAACTTCAATGCATCTTTCGTTTCTTTGCGTAGTCTGCGTCGAATGGAATCCCTGTAAAGAATTTGCAACATGAACAGTTGCACCTGAGTCAATCCACCAAGTAGATTTCGAAAACTGTGTATACAAGGATTCATTTTTAAAGGAAACAATATTGTTACCGTTCTTTGTCATTATTGACTTCAGCCATTCAGGGCAATCTTTCTTGTAGTGCCTAGTCTTCCTGCAGTGGAGGCAAGTGTCTTTGTCCACTGGGATAGCCTTTTGCTGACTCTGATAATGAGAGGGAGCTTTACCATGTGGCTTTGAAGGGGAACCACTTTTGCTTTGGTTGTAGTTCCTCTTCTTGTTGTCCTTCACATAGTTGATGGAACCACCATGTGAGGCTTTAAGTATGTCCTCTTCTTGGACACACATGGCTATAGTCTTTTCTATTTCCCACTTTTCAGGGGACATGTTGTAGTTGACTACGAAGGTGTCAAACTCTTTTGGCAGTGAAGCCATGACAAGGTGAACAAGAAGAGCAGGCTTGAGCTCCAGATCAGCATCCATGGGCTTAAGCTTAGCTGCCATGTTGCTCATCCTCAGGATAAGCTCCCTTATACCATGTCCACCTCCTGTGTACTTTTCTTTCACCAGCTGCTTCAGCAACTGGGTAGCATATATCTTTAAAGAACCAGTGAACTGGTTCTTTACCTTTTCAAGGAACTCCCCAATGGAAGCACACTCTGTAATTGAGCCCACAATAGCGTTTTCAATTGTGTTCTTTAAGAAGGCCATGCACTTCTTGTTGGCTGAAAGCCACTTTTGCTTGCTGAGGGAATAAGACATCTCCAAAGGAGCATAGTCCCTCTTCTTTTTCTCCCAATCATCATCAGAATCTTTTGCCTCTCTTTCAGGTTCTTTTGGCATGACTGGTTGTGGAGTTTCCACAACCCAGTCCACCTCGGCACAAACAAATGCCAGATCAACTTTCTTTCTCCACTCGGAGTAGTTGTCACCTCTGAGAGTAGGGACATCTTTGAGGCAGCTCATCAAGAGGTACCCTCCTGAAATAATCACAATGAGGTGAGAACTTTACAACAATTGCATGAAATAATCCAACGTTGGTCAAAATTATAACATGCAACTATTTATGCAATTTAAAACTATATCACCGTTGGGCAGAAATAGAAATAAATGCATATGACAAAACAATAATAAATCATAATTATGTCATTAATAACGTTGGTTATAAAAATAACATAATTACAATTATCACAACAATTTCTTTAACATGCTCCTTTAATTATCACTTTTAATTCTATTAACTTTTGAATTTAAAAGAGCACACTTGCAGCGGAAGACTATGAATAAAATTCTATCAACTTTATACTTTTTCAGAAGCATTTCTTTTACTTTTCTGTTTCCTAAACAAGAATTTCGTTGGATAATTTTTGAATAGGAAAAACTGGATTAAATTTGCCTAAAAAAATAGATAAAAACAACTAAAACAGCTTCTGGAAAAAGAAAAAAGTAAAATAACAGAGAAAAAACTCTGTCTGAAACTGCGCGGGCCAGCCCACGGCCTGTAACTTTCGGCCCACCGCGCGGTGCGCAATTCGGCCCAGCAGCCCACGGCCGCTCTACTTTTTGGCCCATTGGCCTGTCAACGACCTAGGGTTAGCTCCTGGCCGTTGGATGGAGATCCAACGGCTCTCCGCGCTCATCGCCAGAACAAAACGGCCGACCGGCCCGGGTGAGAGGAAACCCTAGGTCATTCCCCCCTCACCCGCCGCTCTTCTCCTCCTCCCCGATTTGTTTAGGGTTAGGGTTCCGGCGGTCGCCGCCGGTCGCCGACGACTGCGGAGGACGGCAACATCGGCGACGGCCACCCGCACATCTCTTTCCCCATCTTTGCTTCTCTTCTTCATCCCCTTTGCCGGAGCAAAATGACCAGCAGGCCGACGAGGAAGAAGCTGTGGCCCCTTTGCCTTCCCTTTCACCGGTCGCGCGTCCCCCCTTGCGGTGAGCGCGCCGCCGTCGAACGGAGAGGCTACGGGAGCCCTTTGCCCCTTGCGGGGTTGATTTCTTCTTCCAGATGCCCCAGTTGGTGTGCATCTGGATCGAGAGGAATGGGGCGGCCGAGACAGCGGCGCACTTTGCCGGCGAGCGCGAGGCCCTCCTGTGAGCTTTCTCTTCTTTTCCCTTTTCCTTTCGAATTAGGGTTTTGGGGAGGGTTCTTTTCGATTTCTTCTCTTTCTGTTTCTTTGCTACCGAAGAGATCTAGATGCTAGCATAGCTCTGATACCAATGTTACATCTATATCAACTAGTCTAGATCAATTACGGTCAAACCTTTTAGGGCTTAGCCCTATGGCGATGCGAATGAGAGGGAGAGAACAAGAGAGAGAGAGAGATCGGAGAGACTACCTTCTCCATGTGGTGTCGAGCTCAAGGAGCCGGCCATTGTGGTAGTGGCCGGTGAGGTGAGTGAGGGGTGAAGTGGGTGGTGGCGTTGGTGAGTGTGGCGATGGCGGCGGCGGTGGAGCTTCCCGTCGGCTCACGCTAACCCTAGATCGGTAGGGATGTTGGTGGGGGTGACGGCGCACGGTCAACCTCGTGAGTCGTGAAGACCGGCCCCCCACCCTTTATATAGCGCAGCGATAGGCGCCCCCCGTCCATAACAGAACGGGCGCCCCCGATCAGGGCGCGGTCAAGGGTTCGTGCGAGCGGTTGGGCTCGTGCGGGTGGAGATCAATCCAACACATTGATCTCCTTCTTGTCGTTCTTAGGCACCGCCCTGTCCAGTTGCTGCCACCAAAGAATTGGGAGCGACACTTAATGTTCGTGTGAACCGATGTAGCCTGTACAGCAGGAGAATGGAGTATCAAAGCTCCCTCGCAAAGACGCACTGATCGAGCAGATGGCTGCCAGTTTCAGGTTCCTGGCAGCATAGCGGGCACACAGGCGGGTGTTGCACGCCGCGTTTGAAATCTATCCGCCGTGTGTTAAATATATTACGTAACTCTTTCTATCAGTTCGGACTTTTAGATTAGTTGAATAACGCATCAATTCAATATGGTAAGAGAGCCAGGAGGTCTCAGGTTCAAGCCCTGGCTTCCGCACAATTTAATCTAAAAATAGTGGCGGCCTCCCAGCTATCCCACATCTACGGTATTCCCGTATGTCCAGCCTAGACGTGAGGGCAAGCACATGTGCATTTTGTGGATCAGAGGAGAACCAGCAGACCATAGCTCCTTCGCGCATGGGGCCAGCTCCCTGTTAGATTGGTTGAAGCGTTCTACTCGATGGTACACATCGAGCCGCATTGCTTTATTTATATGGAGGGTTTCTTGTACAAAAGGTTGGACTCCCGTGGAGTCCTAAAACATCTCTAACCGAATTGGTTTATTTCACCATATTCGGTTTACATAATATTCTATCTCTAATACCCTCCCTTAATCACAACTTGCTCAAGTTGAGATTACACTTGAAATTTTCAAAAGCTCGAAGAGGAAGAGCTTTGGTGAAACCATCCGCCACCTGATCCTTGGAAGGAATAAACCGAATCTCCAGCTTCTTGTTTGCTACTCTTTCTCTAACAAAGTGAAAATCTATTTCTATGTGTTTAGCTCTAGCATGAAAAACTGGATTGACTAAAAGATAAGTAGCTCCCAAGCCTGTATCTAGTGTTGTCATCAGGTCCAAGCGGTTCTCCCCCTCGCGCTGATATTGTTTCAGAGGAGGAGAGAGGCGTCGGAAAGGACTTGCAATCCTTCATGCCGACACGCCTAAGAACATCAGCAGCATACTTGGCTTGATTCAACACAATCCCAATGGAAGTCTTTTGCACCTCAATGCCGAAGAAGTAATGCCAGTTAACCAAATCTCTAAGAGCAAAGTCTGCACTAAGATCCTTCAAAAGAGCATCAGTAGCACGTTGAGAGGAGATGGCTACTATGATATCATCGACATATATGAGCATATAGATGGTGACTTGTAACTTGTTGTAGATGAATAATGATGTATCAGATTTGGACATAACAAAGCCCAAAGAATATAGCTTAGTGCCGAGGCAAGAGTACCATGCTTGAGGTGCTTGTTTCAAGCCATATAGAGATTTGTCCAATTTGCAAACAAATTTACTCATACAATTGTTCTCTTACCCAGGTGGTTGTCGCATATCGACCTCCTCTTCCAGAACGCCATGCAAGAACGCATTCTTTACATCTAGTTGTCGAAGATTCTACCCCCTGGACACAGCAAGTGAGAGGAGAAGGTGAATAGTAGCAGCTTTAAGAACGGGACTGAATGTGTCCTCATAATCAATTCCATAATGATGTTTAAAACCTTTTGCTACCAATCTTGGTTTATATCTGTCAATAGACCCATCTGACTTTTTCTTGATTCTATAGACCCATTTGCAGTCAATCACATTCATACCTTTCTTTTCTGGAACCAGGTGCCAGGTCTAATTCTTCTTAAGTGCAGAATACTCTTCGTCCATGGCTGCCTTCCAATTTGCATCGGCCATGGCATCTTGAAGGTTAGTCGGTTCTCCTGTGGAGACAGACATGCACCGGCGAACGGTGCCATCAGTATATTTTTTTGGTTGAACGATACCTTTTTTTCATCGAGTTACAACCCCAGAAGGAGACTGTGCAGGAGCAGCTGTAGAGTGGTCGGCCGCAGTGGATCCGGCAGGATCAGACGTGTCAGGGGACAGCATCGGACTGTAGCCGGACGGTGATTGGAGCGGGGCATGTGCCGCGGGCGAGACGCGCACATGTGTCTCTGGCGGGACGTGCGACGTGGCATGCGAGGGTTGGGTCTGACCGCGCGCTCCAGGATCCGAGGATGATGCAGGGGATCGCTGCGTCAATCCCGAGCCTGGAGGTGGGGCCGAATCCTCCTCGGTTGTCGCGCCATGCATGTCGCGACGCGGTGGGGTGCCTTTGACGTCATCGTCCGTTTCAGCACTGTTTGGAGCATAATTTTCATCATTTGGAGCCAAATTTTCAGCAGCTGGTTGCTCTTGGCGTGCTGCTTGCTGATCCTGCACATAAGCATGAATGTATGCAGGAGTGGTGTTTGGCATGAAATCATCACAAAGTTCGTCCCCGTGTGTAAGATTGCAATTTTGTGAGCGGAGCAAAAGAATTTGACTTCGAAGGAGTGCACCGGCATTTTTGTGGAGAGAGGCAAAGGGATAAACAGTTTCATCAAATACAACATCTCAATAAATATAAACTCGTCCACCAAGTTGAGATTACACTTGAAATTTTCAAAAGCTCGAAGAGGAAGAGCTTTGGTGAAACCATCCGCCACCTGATCCTTGGAAGGAATAAACCGAATCTCCAGCTTCTTGTTTGCTACTCTTTCTCTAACAAAGTGAAAATCTATTTCTATGTGTTTAGCTCTAGCATGAAAAACTGGATTGACTAAAAGATGAGTAGCTCCCAAGCCTGTATCTAGTGTTGTCATCAGGTCCAAGCGGTTCTCCCCCTCGCGTTGATATTGTTTCAGAGGAGGATAGAGGCGTCGGAAAGGACTTGCAATCCTTCATGCCGACACGCCTAAGAACATCAGCAGCATATTTGTCTTGATTCAACACAATCCCAGCGGAAGTCTTTTGCACCTCAATGCCCACGAAGTAATGCCAGTCAACCAAATCTTTAAGAGCAAAGTCTGCACTAAGATCCTTCAAAAGAGCATCAGTAGCAGGTTGAGAGGAGCTGGCTACTATGATATCATCGACATATATGAGCATATAGATGGTGACTTGTAACTTGTTATAGATGAATAATGATGTATCAGATTTGGACATAACAAAGCCCAAAGAACATAGCTTAGTGCTGAGGCAAGAGTACCATGCTCGAGGTAGAGAAGTGAGCCTAGCTCACTTGGCTAGTGGAGTGGATGTACAACCCGGCCACCCAGGTTCAAGTCCTCACGGACGTGAATTTGGGTTCTCATTATTTACAAAAAGACTCGCTGTGGGAGCCTCTCCTACCGCTTTCCTTTCAAAAAAAACCATGCTCGAGGTGCTTGTTTCAAGCCATATAGAGATTTGTCCAATTTGCAAACAAATTTACTCATACACTTGTTCTCATACCCAGGTGGTTGTTGCATATCGACCTCCTCTTCTAGAACGCCATGCAAGAACGCATTCTTTACATCTAGTTATCAAAGATTCCACCCACTGGACACAACAAGTGAGAGAACAAGGCGAATAGTAGCAGCTTTAAGAACGGGACTGAATGTGTCCTCATAATCAATTCCATAATGTTGTTTAAAACCTTTTGCTACCAATCTTGCTTTATATCTGTCAATAGACCCATCTGACTTTTCCTTGATTCTATAGACCCACGTGCAGTCAATCACATTCATACCTTTCTTTTCTGGAACCAGGTGCCAAGTCGGATTCTTCTTAAATGCAGAATACTCTTCGTCCATGGCTGCCTTCCAATTTCCGTCGGCCGAAGGTTGGTCGGTTCTCCTGTGGAGACAGACATGCACCGGCGAACAGTGCCATCAGTATATTTTTTTGGTTGAACGATACCTTTTTTCCGTCGAGTTACAACCACAGAAGGAGACTGTGCAGGAGCAGCTGTAGAGTGGCCGGCCGCAGTGGATCCGGTAGGATCAGACACGTCAGGGGATAGCATCGGACTGCAGCCAGATGGTGATTGGAGCGGGGCGTGTGTCGCGGGCGAGACGCGCACATGCGCCTCTGGCGGGACGTGCGATGTGGCATGCGAGGGTTGGGTCTGACTGCGCGCTCCAGGATCCAAGGATGATGCAGGGGATCGCTGTGTCGATCCCGAGCCTGCAGGCGGGGCCGAATCCTCCTCGGTCCTCATGCCTGCATGTCGCGATGCGGTGGGGTGCCTGGGACGTCATCATCCGTTTCAGCACCGTTTGGAGCATAATTTTCATCATTTGGAGCCAAATTTTCAGCAGTTGGATGCTCTTGGCGTGCTGATTGCTAATCCTGCACATAAGCATGAATGTCTGCAGGAGTGGTGTTAGGCATAAAATCATCACAAAGTTCGTCCCCGCGTGTAAGATTGCGATTTTGTGAGGGGAGCAAAAGAATTTGACTTCGAAGGAGTGCACCGGCATTTTTGTGGAGAGAGGCAAATGGATAAACAGTTTCATCAAATACAACATCTCGAGAAATATAAACTCGTCCAGAAGAGACTTCCAAACACTTAACTCCTTTGTGACGAGGGCTATATCCAAAAAAGACACACCGAGTGGATCGAAAAGCAAGTTTGCGTTTGTTGTAGGGACGCAAATTGGGCCAACAAGCACATCTAAAAACTCGAAGAGAGGAATAGTTTTGTGTAATATTAAGGAGTCGTGTAATAGGAGTATCAAAGTTAATGACTTTGCTAGGGGGCATGTTTATGAGATATGTGGCTGTGAGGAAAGCTTCGTCCCAAAATTTTAAGGGCATCGACGCATGAGCAAGCAAGGCTAAGCCAACCTCAACAATGTGACGGTGTTTTGGTTCTGCCGAACCATTCTGTTGGTGGGCATGAGGGCATGACACGTGATGTGCAATCCCTTGGGTTGTCGGTCTGCATGGCAATAATTTTGCGATCAAGGCATCGCTCAACAAGTTTCTGAAAGTTTTTGAAAACTTGAAAGACATCAGAAAGACGTTTGAGAAGATAAATCCATGTGAATTTGCTGTAGTCATCAATAAAACTCACATAATACTCATGAAGGCCAACAGATTTGGGTGTCGGCCCCCACACATCAGAGAAGATTAATTGTAACGGAACAGTGGAGACACTTGTAGAAATAGGATACGGTAGTTGATGAATTTTGGCTAATTGACACGAATTACAGATAGACTCAGGATGCAAATCGTTTACATAAGAAATTTTATTTTGACTAATTATTTTCCTAACAATGACCGACGAGGGATGACCAAGACGACTATGCCACCGTGCTTGCGAGGGTTTGGAGGCGAAGAAGACTTGCTTCTGTTGTGTGGAGGAAGTTGTTATGGGAGGATAAAGGCCACCAACGCATCGTCCTCTATGAAGTATTCTCCGTGTGACCCAATCCTTAATAAGAAAATAGAAAGGATGAAATTCAAGGAAGACATTATTATCTTTGGCAAGACAGTGAACAGATAGGAGATTTTTAGATGCCCTAGGAACATGAAGAATATTTCTAAGATGCAAATCTTTAACAGAGTTTCAAACTATTGTGTGACCAACATGACTAATAACCATACCTGATCCATCAGTTGTACGAACACGATCCTTGCCGCGGTACTGATCATGAATGGTCATCTTTTCCAGCTCCCCTGTAATGTGATGTGTCGCACTGGTGTCAGGATACCAGTTGGTATCAACACCGTAGGAGGCCCCATGAGCCTCCTTGTCATCGTAATCATCATCATTGTCCTCAAATCGCCACCAGCAGTCACGAGCAGCGTGTCCCTCCTTGTTGCAGATCTGGCACGTAATGTCCATCCAGGGAGTGGTGCGTGCACGGCCGCGGCCACGGCCACAACCACCAGCTGGCGCAGTGTGCCCTCCTCTGTTGCCGCGATCATCTCGTCCGCGGTCACGGTCATCACGGCCACGGTCAGCACGGTCACCAAGGACACAGTATGAGGCTCGGTCACTGACGAGGTTGGGACTCGGCAAATACCTGGGTTGAGCACCCCGGGTTGATTGAGGGGGAGAGAGATGAGCGCTGGTGATCACGACGGCTAACAGGCAAGGTTTTACCCAGGTTCAGGCTCCCGGAGGATAACACCCTACTTCCTGCTTGTCTGGTATTGATGTTGAGCGTGGCTACAATGGCGAGATGGCGATCTCGCTAGGGTTTGAGCTGGCGGCTATCAGCCGGAGTCGAGTTTCCCTAGACGAGGGACCCTCCCATCCTTTATATCATAGGCTGGGTCTCGGGTGAACGGTGCCGATGGCACTTACAGGACGATCAGGGCTGATGACCTAACGTCGACTATCTTGGGCCGCACGTCGTCCTTGGGCCTTCCTTGGACCCTCGCCATAGGATTGATGGACTCAGCGTGACCCAGGTATCACCACCGTGGGGTAGTCAAAGAGTAACCCCACGACAGTAGCCCCCGAGTGCTTTAGTCGAATCGTAGAGTCGGATAGAGGACTCCTTCCTTCTGGGCACGCCACCGGGTTCCTGAAAGGAACAAACAAAATGGTCGACTCCAGGCCGTTCAGGGCTTATGGAGGATTTCTTAGTCGAAACATCGACAGCAGGGTGAAAACTACGAGTGTTGTTCTGGTCGGTGATTTTTCGACTGCGATTGTTCTGAGTCATTCGGGAGCGCGAACAGCGCTCCCGATGGGAGTAGCCCCGATATTAAGCTGAATTGCTTGCAATTGAGGTTAAACTCAATTTTTCCTTCAGTCGAAAAGCCCGCTCCCGATGGAAGTGAAGAAGGGACTCGAATTGACGGAGTCGCAACTTGCTTTGCATGAATTACTTTGTACTCGGCCGGATTGGCTTACTGCTTAAGTTTGCTCAGCTTGTGGAGCTTACTGTATTTCTTTTGCACTCGAATGAACTTGTCGAGTCGACTCAGCTCTTAGAGCTTACTGTATCTTTGTTGCACTCGAATGAACTGTCCGGGTGCTCCATCAGCCCATTGGCTTGCTATGCCTCCGCGGATGACGTCAGTGCTGACGTTTTCGGCATGCTCTGCATCCGATGGGATGTGACATGGTGGTCCCAGTGCCAGCATTGACTGATCTGACCGTTGGGCGCGAACTTATCGCGGCGTGATGAAGACGCCTCGATTCCCGCGCGTAGTGGGCGGCGTGGGCGGCGACGGTTGGCATCTCTGCGCGACGCGTGGACGGCCAGATGAGGTTGTGGAGAGCGGTTTCACAGGGAACGGCCAGGATGAACCGACCCCGCGGTATATATTTTTCAACGCGGTGGGGAACAGTTCATCCCTTCTCCATTTCGCCGTCGTCTCAACTGCTCTCTCCTCCATTACTGCTCCTCTGCCAGATTCTTCTCCACCCACCATGAGCAAGGTCACGATGAAGAGGGGAAAGTCTGCTGCCGGCGCCGTCGCCGCCACCGAGGCTAGCGTGATGAAGAAGCCCGAGGGCGACTGGACGAAGTCGTCGGTGAAGAAGGCCGATCTTGAGGGCCTCCGCGCGCAGGGGCTGCTGCCGCCAGCGGACCAGGCGGCGGTGCGCGCTCCAGGGAAGGAGGTATTCCCTGCCCCTCGCGAGGGGGAACGCGTATGCTTCGTGGATTTTCTTCCGCGGGGTTTTGGGTTCCCCCTCCACGATTTTGTTCGTGGTCTTCTGTATGCTTATGGGGTTCAGATCCACGATCTGAATCCCAATAGCGTCTTGAGCATCGCGAGCTTTATCGTGCTCTGCGAGTGCTTCTTGGGGATCGCACCCCATTGGCCGCTGTGGAAGTCGCTGTTCCTCGTCAGGAGGAACGTGGGGAAGAGCGGGCAAGTGTACCCGGTGGGCGGCTTCGGCATCCAGGTGCGTGGCGACACCACCTTCTTCCAGATGAAGAAATCCGACTCCGTCCAAGGCTGGCGGAAGAAATGGTTCTACGTCAGGTGCGACCAGGAAGGGCTTCTTCCCTTCGCGGCTGATCGCGAGTTGAAGAAGACGAAGGCATGGGCGCACCCGCTGTCGAAGGAAGACAGGGAGGCGACTCAACCCTTGCTGGCGCTTCTCAGTGGCCTGTTGAAGAGCCTTGGGCGCGAGACAGGTGGGGTGCATCTCATTGCCACCTTCTTCAGGCTTCGGGTGCAGCCGCTCCGTGCTCGCGTCCACCCGATGTGGGCGCTTGAGCACGGCAATGAACTCGGCGATGACGAAGTTGAGTCGAAAGTGAGGAGCATCACCAGTCTCCGAGCCGCCGATCCGTGCAACGTCAAGTGCCCGGTCCAGCCGTATGGGCCGAACAACCCTGTGCCTGAGGTAAGCTTCCTTCTGCTTTGCTTCTGTCTTGTATGTTTTGTCGAAATCTTCTTTTGTCTGACCCGAATTTCTTGACAGGGTCGTTCCAACATTGTCAGCCTTCCTCCGTTGATGGAGAATGGACCTCATGAAGAGGCAGAGTTCCCTGAGGATGAAGAGGTTGATGACGATGAAGTTCCCTCCGCCACTTCTCGGAGTGAGACCTTGGAGGAGGATGACGAGGATGAGGAGCCGCTGCTGAAGCGGCAGAAGCGAAAGAGTGGCGAGTCTGCTTCTGCTTCGTCACCCGCAAAGCAGGTGGAGGTGGAGAACGTGGCCGAGGCGAGCGGGTTGTCCTCTGGTGCCAGGCACGCGAGCGACCCGACGGAGCCTTTGGCCGTGCCTCCCCTTAGCTCTGCACCGCTGACTGGATTCGCGAGGATGCCCTCCGTCTCCCTGGGCAGCGATGATGATCTGGACGTCACCAGGTTAGTCTTACAACCATCACCTTGTTTTGTTGAGTACCCTTTTTTCCTTTGCGAGTATTTTGAATTGAATTATCTTGTCGCAGCGACCGTACTGGCGCTGTCGGTTCTTCGCCTCCAGAGATGGAGCACACTTCTGCTCCCGTGTTCGAGCAGACCGCGAAGACGACCGAGGAAGAGCCGCAGGCGGGTGATGCGTCGACCTTGAAGGCTTCGACCTCCTCCGTGCCAGAAAAGACTGCTGATGCGACCTCGGTGGACGCTGGATTGCTTGAGCATGTAAGTGTCCCTTAACTCAGTCTGCAAGATCTGTATCGGGTGCGCGAACAGCGCTCCCGATGGGAGTAGCCCCCGAAGATGTGCGTGATTAGAATAGTCGGGCGCAGATTGATGTCTTGATCTTTCCACAGGCGTTTTGTCGCCAGCTGATGGAGGGAGCCACAGCCTTCGTGCGAATGGAGAAGGAGGGGGGTCGACTCCGCACTGCTCTAGAGCAAGCAAACAGTGAGTACTAGCCCTTGCGTTCAAGAGGTGCTTCGACTATCTTCATTTTTAACTTTGCTCCGGTGATCCGAAGGCGAGAGGGAGAGCCTGGCGAAGCGGGTCGTGGAGCTGGAGAAGTCACTGGGCGAAGCTCAAGAGCGTGAGCGAGCCCGGGATGAACTAGAGAAGGCCCAGGTTGAGCATTTGCTCTCACTCGCCGATGCTACTGGAAGTAAGTATCTCGGCTGTTTGCCTACTTTTTCTTGTGTCGACTTCTGGTGTCTTATCAGTGTGGTCTTTTTGGAGCAGAGACTTACGGAGGTGCTCCACCCGAAGGAACTTCCAGTGCCAATGTCAGCTTAACGGAAGTTGTTGGCTTCATCGATCGCGTCTGTGCATATACCTTGACGGCGCTGCAGAAGTCGACAGGCGCCTTGGCGACTGTGCACCGGAGCATCTTCCCCAATCAGCCATCGCCGGTCGCTGTTGACGCGCTTGCGGCTCCGTTTGAAGGCGACGCGACCACCATGGCGGACTACACGCGTGCTCAGACGGTACTTGGTCACCAAGTCGCAGGTGACTTTGAGAAGGTTGTCAGCGACTTCCCTCGGAGGCCTGATGGCAAAACCGCGTCCCTTAGCGGTGTGAAGGTACGGGCGAGTCAGCTGGCTGCGAAGCTGATTGCCACCTTCGAGAGGAAAATCGCCAAGGCTGCAGAGTTGGCCGCTAGGAAGAGCCGTTCTCGGTCGGAGTCTGCGATGTAGACTCTGTTCCTTTAGGATTCTGCTTGTCATTTGGCCTGTAATGAACTTATGTATTTTGCGGGTCCTTTGGCCGTGAATCATGCTAATGTTGAAAATGTGAATTTTGCCCTCGAGTCTTCTTTCATATCCATGTTTGAATGTCTTCCTCATTTGCCACTGTCGAATTTGGCAGTCTGAGATGGGCGAGGCTCCTGAGGTCGCTGGAACTACTGGTGCGGGCGAGGATGATGACACCTCTTCGGCTGCACCCACTCGCCATCGTCGTCGAGCTTCTCCAGCCCCTGTACGAAGCGTGAATGATCAACGAGTGTTCACCTACATGAGGAACAAGATTGTTGAGCTTGAGTCGAAGCTGAAGGTTGCCGCGTTGGAGTTGGAGCGCTTGAAGTCTCGGCCCACTGCACCGTTCTCCCAGCGTGAGGAATTCCTTCTTGGCCAGATAGACTTGATCAGTCGACAGCTGCAAGGTTGGTCTTCTGGCGCTTTGCTCCGGCTTCTTTATGCTTTCACTGTTCTAAGTGCTGGGTCTTGATGCAGATGTGAATGCTGACTGGAAGGCCGAGCAGAGTCGAGTGGACGAGCGGGTGGATAGAGAAGCCGCCGGTGACTCACTCGAAGCTCGTCAATTTTGGTCAGACAAATCCAAAGGCAGTGTACTGGCTAGAATGCTGGATCGCACCTGGCGGGCTGCTTTGCTCCTGGAAGGTTGTAGAAAGACCCTCTTGCAGATCAACAGGGTGTACTTTCCGCACAACGAGCAGCCTAATGGACTGGCTGCACTGCTGGAGAGATTCCGCGAAGGCAAGGCGTTGAAGGAAATCGTGCACACCCAGCTTGTTGGCGGGGCGAACGTGGCGTTGGCGTACGTTCGAATGCACCGGCCTCACCTTCCTTTGGACAAAGTACTTGACGGCTTGTCTGGAGCAGATGACTACGCCGATACCCTTGCGGCTGCGCGTCAGATGATTCAACAGGTCCAGAGCTTCAGTGAGCAACTTGTAGGGCCACTCGATGCGCCGAAGGATGAGCCTGTAGAGTAAGACTACCAGATTGTTGTTGTATAGCGTTAGCTTGTAAAAGACATTTTTCCAAGTGGAAATATGAGTGTATGTGTCCCGAGGTCGTCGAAGCCTCCGAGTTAATAAGTCGTATATTGTAGATTTCTGTAAACCCGTATGGCGCAGCCCCCGAGCGGGTCGAGTGCGGCCGGGGTGCGTCGAGTTAGGCCTGTGCGGCGCAGCCCCCGAGTGCTTCGAGTGCGACCGAGGCATTTTCGAGTCAGGCCTGTGCGGCGCAGCCCCCGAGTGCTTTAGAGTACGGCCGAGGCGTTTTCGAGTTAAACATGTGCGGCGCAGCCCCCGAGTACTTTCGAGTGCGGCCGAGGCATTTTCGAGTTAGACCTGTGCAGCGCAGCCCCCGAGTGCGTCAAGTGCGGCCAAGGCTTTTTGTGTTAGACCTGTGCGGCGCAGCCCCCGAGTGCGTCGGGTGCGGCCGAGGCTTTTTGTGTTAGACCTGTGCGGCGCAGCCCCCGAGTGCGTCGGGTGGCGTCCTAGGTTGACTTAGACCTGTACGGCGCGGCCCCCGAGTGGTTCGGGTGGCGGCCAAGGATTTTCGGGTTGAGCCTGTATGGCGCAGCCCCCGAGTGGTTCGGGTGGCGGCCTAGGTTTTGACTTAGACCTGTACAGCGTAGCCCCCGAGTGGTTCGGGTGGCGGCCGAGGATTTTAGGGTTGGACCTGTGCGGCGCAGCCCCCGAGTGGTTCGGGTGGCGGCCTAGGTTGACTTAGACCTGTGCGGCGCAGCCCCCGAGTGGTTCGGGTGGCGGCCGAGGATTTTCGAGTTGGACCTGTATGGCGCAGCCCCCGAGTGGTTCGGGTGGCGGCCTAGGTTTTGTCTTAGACCTGTACAGCGCAGCCCCCGAGTTGTTCGGGTGGCGGCCGAGGATTTTCGAGTTGACCTGTATGGCGCAGCCCCCGAGTGCATCAGGTGGCGGCCTAGGTTTATGTTGCTTGCTGACAAAAGTAGAGGGGAGAATTTGTTCCTCAAATCACTTTATTGATTATTGCGAGCAGGCCGCCTCGTTAAAACCCTTCCAGTCCCCTCGGGTACCCTGGCGAGGGAAAGAGTGCGTCTGAAACCTGCCGCTTCTTGACATTGTACTGTTACAAATTGGGGTCGATCAGGCGTAGAATCGGTGCAGTTGCGCAACGTTCCATGGGTTGTTGCAGACTGCCCCTGTCTTCGAGTCCTTCAGGCGGTAAGCTCCGCCGCCGATTGCCTCTATCACGATGTACGGACCCTCCCACGGGGAGGCAAGTTTGTGCACCTTCTTCTGCTTGAGACAGAGGACAAGATCACCAGGGACGAACGCTCTGGGCCGGAATCGCCGCCCGTGATAGTTGCGCAGGTCTTGCTGGTACACAGCTGTGCGGGTAAGGGCGATGTCGCGTGCTTCGTCCAGGGGAGAATTTGTTCCTCCAGTGGGTACGCGGGTTCGTCGCCATTGGCCCGCGACGGGCCGGCCATGTAGACTTGCGCGGGGTAGATTCGGGTAGTGGGACTGATGCTTCCACTGCTGCTTCCTTCATCCGAGCCGTGCTCGGAGTCGAAAATGGCTCCAACGTGGTGGGTACCACAGTTGTCGTTGAGGTTTTTTCCGTAGAGTTTCGCGGCCTTCACGACGGATGCGAGGAATGGAGTCGCTGTCGTCGACGCGGGTGCGATTGGCTTGCGGATGACCTCGCGACGCGGGGGCGTGGCCGACGTAGTCGTGGTCGATGTAGATCTTGGCCTTGCGCGCGACTCGACCAAGGTGGTCGAAATAGACTTGATCCGCGCAGGGGTCACCGCCGATGCGATCTTCTTGGCAGCCGGAGATGCGGGTGTCTTGGTCGCGTCAGGCGCGATCTTTGCCATGGAGGTAGTTGGTGCAGTCGAGACGCGCGCGATCTTCACGGCAGTCAAGGATGCGATCGTCGCAGTCGCGGTAGATGCGATCACGGCGGGTGATGACGTGGTCGTTGTAGTCACAGCAGATGCGATCTCCACGGCAGGTGAAGGCGTGGTCGACGTAGTCGATGCAGACGCGGGTGTCGTCTCCACGCGTAGCGCGGCCACCGTAGATCGGAGTGTTCTGTAGCCGTTTATGAGGTAGCGCATGGTACCAAAGGTGATCCACGTACCTTCACTCAGTTCAGCGTACGCCGAGCGATGAGCCGGCGGGTGGCTGACGTACTCGAGGGAGCCGGACTGGATTGGCTCCCCGGTGCAGGCGTCGGTCTTCAAGGTTGATGGAGCCGGAGCGACCATGGTTCCAACACTCGTTCTTTCCCACAGACGGCGCCAATTGACGAGGTTGGGACTCGGCAAATCCCTGGGTTGAGCACCCCGGGTTGATTGAGGGGGAGAGAGATGAGCGCTGGTGATCACGACGGCTAACAGGCAAGGTTTTACCCAGGTTCAGGCTCCCGGAGGATAACACCCTACTTCCTGCTTGTCTGGTATTGATGTTGAGCGTGGCTACAATGGCGAGATGGCGATCTCGCTAGGGTTTGAGCTGGCGGCTATCAGCCGGAGTCGAGTTTCCCTAGACGAGGGACCCTCCCAGCCTTTATATGATAGGCTGGGTCTCGGGTGAACGGTGCCAATGGCACTTACAGGACGATCAAGGCTGATGACCTAACGTCGACTATCTTGGGCCGCACGTCGTCCTTGGGCCTTCCTTGGACCCTCGCCATAGGATTGATGGACTCGGCGTGACCCAGGTATCACCACCGTGGGGTAGTCAAAGAGTAACCCCACGACAGTCATGGTAGTTCCTGCCACGGTTGCGGTTCTGACCGCGATAGGCTGCATTGGCGGAGGAGCTGAAGCCGCCATCGCTGGAGTTGTTGAACCTCTCTTGGCGCTCATCATACTGGATGCACTGTTGATAGAGGTCAGACACCGTGACGACGAAAGCCTTGGGAAGTGCATTGACGGCGGCAACAACCGAGTCATAGTCCTGACCCAGTCCGGCGATGAGGAAGGAAACCATCTCGGCATCTGAGAGAGGGCTTCCTGCTACTGTGAGTTCATCGCGGAATTTCTTCATCTTGGGGAAGAAGGCATCGATAGTCAGCTCACGCTTCTTGGTGTTGCCAAGAGCGATGCGCAGATTCGTGATCCGAGCACGAGCTGGAGAGGCAAACATGTCTGCCAGAGCCGACCATACCTCGACGGCGTGCTCTTTGTCGTGGACATGCAGCAGGATGTCCGGGGTGAGCGACTGCAGCAAATAGCTAAGGACATGCTGGTCACGTGTGTCACAACCTAGCTAAATATTCCTCAAATCAACCGATAATTCACAGATCATGAGGTGAGAAATTAGAAGCAATTGGATGAGAAATCAGAGAAGGGGCTGAGATAAGCCGGGACGATACACGGCGGCGGTGCTAGAGATATATTATCTTCAGAATATTCGATGATCCATTAGGGTTACAAGTTGGAGCTCATAAAGGCTCGATTACACGGAAAATAAACGGAAAGCGGGAGCTAACGGAGACAGCGACAGGTCTTCAGAGATAGACGACGAGACGGCGTTGGCGTGATGGATGGTCACCTGCTACTTGAACTTGGGCCGTTGGATGGCACTTTAAACGAACCGGTACCAACACATGTAGGCCGTCCGGTAACTGAATTGTTCCCCTCCCTTGCACTTGTCATATTCAGAAAACAGGGTTGTGACAATTGCCCCCAGTAGATATCATACTAGTCCCTGAGTATGGAAGTCTGGAAAAACCTTGGCTATGAAAGCTTCATCTTCCCAGCTTGCAACTTCCACAGGTAGATTATACCACTTGATTTGCCACTGTACCACTGGTTCATTATTCCTGGGTATAACTCTCATGGCAAGAATCGCTTCAAGTGCAACTCTGATGTTTACTTCTGCATCAACTAGCGGAAGATTGGGGCTGGGGACTGCCCTGGGCCCGATGTGCTTCTTGAGCTGGCTTACATGGAACACTGGGTTGAGCAGACAGTGACCAGGGAGGAGCAATCTATAAGCCACTTCTCCAGTTCTTTTAAGCAATCTGTAAGGACCATAGTACTTGGAGTGTAATTTCAGAGACCTCTGCAGGCTAAGTGAGGTATGCCTGTAGGGTTGGATCTTGAGATACACCATATCTCCTTCAGAAAATTCTCTCTCTTTCCTTTTCTGGTCAGCATACTTCCTGGTGCGGTTCTGTGCCTTTTGGAGATTTTCCTTGATTATCTCCACAGCTGCTTGCCTTCTTTGCATGATGTCCACTACCTCTTCACTAGAATCTTCAGATAGGACAACCTCTGTCACTTGAGGTGGGGGAATTCCATATAGCGCCTGAAAGGGTGTCATTTTTAGGGAGGTGTGGTAGCTGGTGTTATACCACCACTCTGCTAGAGGCAGCCACTTTCTCCATTTCTTTGGGCACTCAAAGGCCATGCACCTGAGGTAAGCTTCTAGGCACTGGTTCACCCTTTCGGTTTGCCCATCAATTTGGGGATAATAGGCTGTGCTCATATTCATTTTAATGTCCATTGCCTTGAGTAATTCCTACCAGAAGATTCTTGTAAAAATTATGTCCCTGTCAGAAACTATTTCAGAGGGCAGACCATGCAACTTGTACACATGCTCTATGCATAGTCTGGCAACTTGCTTGGTTGTGTAAGGGTGATTCAAACCAATGAAATGGTAGTATTTGGTGAACCTATCCACCACCACCAAAATCACATTGTTCCCTTCTGAATTGGGCAACCCTTCAATGAAATCCATGCTAATATGGGTCCAAGCATGTTCTGGTATTTTATGGGGTTTTAGCAAACCAGGATATGGTGTGTGCTCACTTTTGTTCTTCTGGCAGGTAGCACAATTTCTGACAAACTCCACTACATCCCCCTTCATGCCTCTCCAATGGAATATGAGTTTAATCCTTTGATAAGTTGCATGTTCCCCTGAGTGTCCCCCCAGAGCTGTATTGTGGAAACAACTGATGATTTGCTGCCTGAGCTCAGTGTTCTCCCCCACCACTATATTCTCATGGAACCTCAATATCCCATTTCTGAGAGTGTAGCCTGGTTCAGCTGCTGGATCAATGCTCAGCTTGGCCAATAGGCCCTGGCAGTAAGTGTCAGTAAGGTAGCTTTCTTGCACTTCAGTCACCCATTTTGGTGTTACAGTGGATATAGTAGCTAAATTCTCACTCAGAGGTGCTCTTGACAAGGCATCTGCTGCTTTGTTGTCTCTGCCCTTCTTGTACTCTACCTTATAGTCATATCCTAGCAACTTGACTACCAGCTTGTGCTGGATTCCTTCTGTAAGATTCTGCTCTTGAATGAATTTTAGGCTCTGTTGATCAGTCCTAATTATGAGTGTTGAGCCAACAAAATGATGCTTCCATTTCTTTAGTGCCTCAATTATTGCCAGTGCCTTCTTGTCATAAGCAGATAGGCCAGCTGCCTTGGGTCCAATGGCTTTGCTCATATAAGCAATGGGCCTGTGATCTTGCATGAGGACTGCCCCCACTCCATATCCACAAGCATCTGCTTCCAATATGAAAGGTTTCTTGTATTATGGTAGTGCCAATACAGGAGCCTTTGTCATTACTTCCTTGAGTTTGTCAAAAGCTTTTTGCTGCTCCTCTCCCCATATGAATCCATCCTTTTTCAAAACCTGGAATAAAGGTCTGCAGATGATTCCATAATACTGGATATACCTCCTGTAATACCCTGTTAGCCCCAATATTGCCCTTAGCTGACACAGTGTTGTAGGCATAGGCCACCTAACCATTGCTTCTATTTTCTGTGGGTCAGTGGCCATTCCATTACTGCTTATGATATGCCCCAGGTAATCTACCTGCTTTTGTCCAAAAGCACACTTGCTTTTCTTTGCAAACAGCTGGTTATCCTTCAACACTTGTAAGACCTGGGTCGGGTGTTCCTTGTGTTCTTCCAGGGTTTTGCTATAGATCAATATGTCATCAAAGAACACCGATACAAACTTCCTAAGAAACTTATGCAGCACATTGTTCATGAGTGATTGGAAAGTGGCTAGGGTATTTGTAAGCCTAAATGGCATTACTACAAACTCATAGTGCCCCAAATATGTACTAAAAGCAGTCTTCTCCACATCTTGTTTGTTCATTCTCACTTGGTGATAACCAGACCTGAGATCTACCTTGGAAAAGTAGCTTTCTCCATGAAGCTCATCAAGCAGGTCCTCTATGACAGGTATAGGATATTTATTCTTGACGGTGTGCATGTTCAGCTGTCTGTAGTCAATGCATAGCCTCCAGGTCCCATCCTTCTTCCTGACTAGTATAGCAGGTGAAGAGTATGGACTGACACTGTGTCTAATGAACTTTGAGCTGAGCAATTGCTCTACGATTCCCTCCATTGCATCTTTCTGGTAGTGTGGCATTCTGTAGGGTCTGATGTTCACTGGTCTTGCATCAGGTTTTAAGGGGATAGTGTGATCACAACTTCTCTCAGGTGGCAATCCCTTTGGTTCCTCAAACAATTCCTGGAACTGTTGCAGTACTTCCTCAATTTCAGGTACTGTAGCTGTCACAGTATTGTCGGAAGGCCTTATCAGATCATGTCTTACAACTGCACCAACTGCCCCTTGCTTCATGAATTTCTGTAGTTTTTTCACTGGTATCACTCCATGTTTTTGACTAACTGTTTCATCTTTAAAGGTGATTTTCTATTTGCCATAGTGGTTAATAGTTACTCCTCTGACTCTGGCCCTAAAGTCAAACTCAGCTGGACTATGAGTCAGCATCTAGTCAGTCCCAAATATCATGTCATATCCTTTCAACGAAATGGCTCTGAAACTTGAAGTGAATTTATTTCCTTGTATACTATATGCACAATCATGGCACTGTGATTTGCTAATCATTTCCTGCCCATTTGCTGCTAGCACTCTAAGGTCTGGGGCACTGCAAAGTGAAATATTGTGCCTGGTGGCAAACCTGGAGTCAATGAAGGTCCCAGTGCTTCCGGTGTCCAGTAATGCAGTTGCCTTGATTTTACCAACATAAACACTGACCACAAATGTATTGATAGAAGAGCTGGTGCCTTGCACAGCATGCATGGACAGTTGGGTAGTTTCTGTCTGGTCCTCTCCCCTTGCTTATTCTTGCTCTGGCTCGGGTGTCTCCTCCTCCTCAGTGTCTTCACTGTCATCACTCTCCAAGGTGATCATTGCTCTAATTTGCTTGTTCATCTTGCATTGGAACTTGTGACCAGGGAACCATTTTTCATGCATCTAAAACATTTATCACTCTTCTGACCAGCGGTGTTATTGTCAGTCCTAGCTTCTGTTAGTGACACCATGGCCTTGACTAGCTTGTATGCATTTGTCTTGAAGGAAACATTTCCACCACTCTGTCTGAAACCACTGTTGGTCCCATTATGTGTAGCTGGGGAGTAACTGGTGTTGCTCTTCTTGAAGGGAAAAGACTATTCATATCTTCTTGCTAGCCAGTATGCTTCATGCAAGGTGTTAGGTCACTGGACTTGTGTTAAATTTTGTACATACTCCTTAAGTCCTGCCACAAAGCTCTTAACAAAAGTAGTTTTCTGGTAGTGTAGGATTATCCTTCCTCACTCCTCTGACAGTCTCTTCAAATTTATTTATGTAAGCATCCACTGTTGTGGTCTGCTGAATTTTGTGAAACACTGACACCAGGTCATATTCAGATTGTTCAGCAAATCTTTTCTTCAACTTCCTACAGAAGCTTGTCCAGGTTATTTCTTCGGTTTCTATTCCTGAACCATCCAGCCATGTGTCTGCCCTTCCAGTGAAGTATAGGGTTGCAATTTCCACTTTTTGTTCCTCAGGCACTTGAGCTAGCTTGAAATACTTATCAGCCTTCTTGATCCATCCTTCCACATGATACCCAGAAAATTCAGGAAAATCCATCTTGGGTCCTTTTGCAAAGTGTCTGTGTTGGTGAGTCTGTACCTCTGGACAGTGTTGTCCGTTGCGCCTCCCCATGGGCTCACCGTTCTAGCAGTGTACGTATGCACTCCTGCCTCTATGGTACTGATATGTCCCCCCGGCCAGGTCCATTTCCCCCATGGTATTGTCCCTGCTCCTGTTGCGACATCAATTGTGCTTGCACAGGAGGTCCTGAGTGAGCAAGTGGGGGCCTTTCACCGAACAAACCTCCCCCCACGCCTCCTAGCATGTTCACCATCGGGTTGTTCAGTAAAGGTGGGGCGGTGGTCGCCATGAGCACAGTCGGTGGCCTGGTAGATGTGGTGTATACTGGTGTACAGAACCCTGCAACCACAGTGTGATTCACCAATTGATTCTCAGTCGCTGTAACATGAGTAGCTTCACCGGCGGTGCTAGCTTGAAAGACTGGGCTGCCTGGCACATAGTTGCCCTGCACGCTCGATCCCATGTCACCTGTGACTCCTCTTCTCTCGTTCGGTGGGGTGACTTCTCTCCCAACCAGCCTTGCCAACATTTCTTCCAGTCTATCCAGTTTGGAGTTGGTTTCTGCTTGTACCCTGTTAAGATTTTCGCTTGTGTCCGCTTGAACGTTCGCCATCTTCATCTGGGTGTGTGCAAACGCGTCCAGCCTCTTCTGCACTTCAGTGGCAAAGCCCTCGAACTCCTTGCGAGAGACTGGCTCCACCTCGGGTTCGCCATCCACTGCAGCGTTCTTCGACCTCACCATCTCCTCGAGTCCACAGACGCTTAGGTTTGGGATTTTACTAGAAGAACAACTTGTCCTTCCAACCAAATCTTCACTCTGGGTCTCTTCGCCTCCACACTTCCCTTAGCTTGTCGATCTACTCGAACTGGCTGCGGAACTTTACAAGGAAACAAGTCCCTAAACCCTCACCAGATCCGATCCAAATCCTCAAGCCAAGGCCAAGATTCACTGCTCTGATACCACTTTGTCACAACATAGCTAAATATTCCTCAAATCAACCGATAATTCACAGAGCATGAGGTGAGAAATTAGAAGCAATTGGATGAGAAATCAGAGAAGGGGATGAGATAAGCCGGGCCGATACGCGGCGGCGGCGCTAGAGATATATTATCTTCAGAATATTCGATGATCCATTAAGGTGACAAGCTGGAGCTTATAAAGGCTCGATTACACAAAAAATAAACGGAAAGCAGGAGCTAACGGAGATAGCGACAGGTCTTCAGAGATAGACGACGAGACAGCGTTGGCGCGAAGGACGGTCACCTGCTACTTGAACTTGGGCTGGTGGATGGCACTTTAAACGAACCGGTACCAACACATGTAGGTTGTCCGATAACTGAATTGTTCCCCTCCCTTGCACTTGTCATCTTCAGAAAACAGGGTTGTGACAATGCACAACCCAGGAATCGAACGCCGGGTTTGGTTGCGGCGACTGGTCCTTGTCTGCGTTGTCCTTGTCGGCCGGCGGCAGCGTCTCGGACGGTGCCGCATCTTTTCCATCAAGCAGCCCCATGAGCCGTGCACCACGTATCGTCGGAAGGACATGCGCCTTCCAGAGGGTGTAGTTTTCGCGCGAGAGCTTCATGGTGGGCGGCGATCCCAGGTTGGGAGCCGCGGTAGCCGATGAGGATGCCATGGGTGGAGTTGGGTTGGTAGATTGGATCTAGAGTTTTTGTTTCTAGATGTAACGGAAGAGGCCTGCTCTTGATACCATGTTAGATTGGTTGAAGTGTTCTACTCGATGGTACACATCGAGCCGCATTGCTTTATTTATATGGAGGGTTTCTTGTACAAAGGGTAGGACTCCGGTGGAGTCCTAAAACATCTCTAACCGAATTGGTTTATTTCACCATATTCGGTTTACATAATATTCTATCTCTAATACTCCCTGTAAACGAATATAGTCGGGCTGCAATTTGTGCACGCCTCGGTATTGTATTGATCAGTATTTATACACAGATTACAACTTGTAGTACAAGAAGGTTAGGTTGGTTTCCTAAAACCCTAGCCAACCGACGGTAGAGATTTGACGTGCCTTCTCGAGTCATCTAACACGCCCCCGCAGTCTGAGCGAGGTGACGAACCGTCGCTGATGTGAAGACTGGATCGGAAATCCATGAACAATGGAGTTGGCAGTCCTTTGGTGAAAATGTCTGCAAACTGTGAGTTGGATGGAACGTGAAGAACACGAAGTGCGCCAAGTGCAACCTTTTCCCTGACAAAGTGGATGTCCAGCTCAATGTGTTTGGTGCGGCTGTGTTGAACAGGGTTGGCAGACATGTAGACGGCTAATATGTTATCACAATACACTACCGTGGCACTGTCAAGAGGACAGCGAAGCTCGCTCAGTAGATGGCGCAGCCAACAAGTCTCGGCAACAGCTGTAGCAACGACCCTGTACCGCTTCGGCACTGCTGCGAGAAATTGTGGGCTGACGACGAGACGACCAAGAAATCAAATTGTCACCCAAGAACACACAAAACCCGGACGTAGAGCGACGTGTATCCGGGCATCCTGCCTAGTCAGCATCCGAATAGGCAACAAGGTTATGAGAGGAAGAAGAATAAAGTGTGAGGCCATGATCAAGAGTCCCTTTGAGATACCGAAGGATTCGTTTAATGAGAAGAAGATGAGGCTCACGAGGGTCGTGCATATACAAACACACCTGATGAACAGCATAGGCAATTTCAGGACGAGTGAGGGTGATATATTGAAGGGCTCCGGCAAGACTGCGATAATGAGAAGGATCAGAAACTGGGAGACCAGCGGAGGCAGAGTGTTTGGACTTAGTGTCAACGGGTGTAGAGGAAGGGTTGCAATCATGCATCCCAGCACGAGAGAGGACATCGAGAATGTATTGACCTTGAGATAAGTGTATAGTGGTAGGTGAGCGAACAACGGATATTCCAAGAAAATGATGAAGTGGACCGAGATCTTTCATAGAAAATTCAGCACTGAGATGCTTGATGATGGTTTGAAGGACTTGAGGAGAAGAAGCTGTTAAGATAATGTCATCGACATACAGTAAAAGATAAGCAGAATTGGAACCATGAGAAAGGACAAAAAGAGATGCATCAGATTTTGACTCAAGAAAACCAATAGATTTAGCATAGGAAGCAAAACGATGAAACCAAGCCCGAGGAGCTTGTTTAAGACCGTAGAGAGATTTGTGGAGGCGACAAACGTGATTAGGAAAATTAGGATCAACAAATCCAGAAAGTTGAGTGCTATAAACCTCTTCATCGAGTGTGCCATGTAAGAAGGCGTTTTTGACGTCAAGTTGATGGATTGGCCATGATTTGGAGAGGGCAAGAGATAGAACAACTCGTATAGTGGAGGGTTTAACAACAGGGCTAAAAGTTTCATCAAAGTCAATACCGGGTTGTTGAGTGAACCCCCGAACAACCCAACGTGCTTTGTGACGAGCAAGGGATCCATCCGAGTGAAATTTGTGGCGAAAAATCCACTTGCCACTAACGATATTAGCGCCTGGTAGTGGAGGAACAAGAGACCAGGTGCCGTTGTCCATGAGGGCGTCGTATTCTTCCTGCATGGCTTGGCGCCAAGAGGGATCACGAAGTGCAACAAGATAATTATGAGGGATAGGAGAAGAGACCGTGGCAGTGAGATTGAGACGGTCACACGGTCCAGGTTTTCGACCGGTGGTAAGACGAGTGCGATGAATTGGGGAAGGAGGTGGTGGTGGTGGTGGTGGTGTGGGAATTTTTGGGGAAACATGAGAAGAGGCTGGTGAGTCAGGAGTGCCAGGGGAAGGAGGATCGGGCATAGGCGAGTTCGCGGCAGTAGGCTCTGCCGCAGAAGAAATTGGAGTGGTTGTGGCTGCCGTGGTAGAAGAAATTGGAGTGGTTTTGGCTGCGCTGCTGCGGCAGGATAGAGTGGTGCTGATTCGATCATGACGGGATCAAAGATGTCGAGTTGGACAAGTGTGGTAGGGGTTGGAGGAGTAGCATAGGGAAAGGTTGACTCATCGAAGGTGACATGACGAGAGATGAGGATGCGTCTTGTGGAGAGATCAAGACATCGGTAGCCACGGTGTCGAGAGGGATAGCCGAGGAAGACACAACGAGAAGCACGTGGAGCTAGTTTATGGGGAGAGGTGGACGATGTATTGGGGTAGCAGAGGCAGCCGAACACGCGGAGATTGTTATAGCGAGGATGATGGCCGTGGAGAAGAAAATATGGGGTGTGGACGTGTGATTGGTTGGTAGGTCGAATGTTGATTAAGTATGTAGCAGTGTGAAGAGCCTCGGCCCAAAAAGAAGATGGGAGAGAGGCTTGAAACATAAGTGTGCGAATTACATCATTAGTGGTGCGAATAGCGCGTTCGGCCTTTCCGTTTTGTTGAGATGTATAAGGACGGGAAAATCTGAAAAGAATGCCTTTGGTGTTACAAAAAGCGTCAAGTTTGGTGTTGTCAAATTCCCGGCCATTATCACATTGAATAGATTGAATAGAGAGATTGAATTGGGTGAGTGCATAAGCATGAAAGGCTAGAAAAGTAGCATAGACATCAGATTTTTGTTTGACGGGAAAGCTCCAAAAATAATGAGTAAAATCATCGACAATAATTAAGTAATAGTGATAGCCAGACAAGCTGGGTACAGGAGATGTCCAAAGATCACAATGAACTATTTCAAACGGACGAACAGTAAATGACTGTCAAGGAAAAAACGGTGACCGAACATGTTTTCCTAATTGACAAGCATGACATATGGTGTGGCCGGCTTTATTGTAGGGAATGTGATGAAGATGATGAAGACGCGTCATGGTGTGGTTGCCGGGATGACCGAGACGACGATGCCAAGTATCTGATGGAGAGGACGAAGTGTGGAGGTGGGCTTCATGGTTGGAGCGGTAGATGGGGTATAGGGGGCCCGAGCTATTGCATCGAAGAATCACGGTCCTGGTGGAAAGATCCTTCACAGAAAAACCAAACGGATCAAATTCAATGGAGCATGAGTTATCAGTGGTGAATTGGCGAACAGAAACAAGATTTTTGATTATTTGAGGGACAATAAGAACATTGCGTAGATGGAGGGGAATAGATGTGCTAGTGAGAGAGAAAGAGCCAATGTGAGTTATGGGGAGAGTTGCACCATTACCAATAGTGATGGATTGATTTGAAGAAGAAGGAGTGAGAGTTTTGAAGTTACCATGATCGGATGCCATGTGGGACGAGGCGCCGGAGTCCATGTACCACTCGTGTGTGCTAGGGATCTGCATGTTGTTGAGTGTCGTGATGAGAGTTGGATCGATCGCCGAGTTGGAGGAGGTAGGCGGCTGCGTGTTGTTGCGCTGATTGTTGTCGTTGCCATAAGCAGGGTATGCCTGCGGAGCCGTCAAAGGACGAGGGCCAAGGAGGCCTGGGGCGGGAGCCTGCCACGGACGTGGCTGCCACGGTGCTTGGTGCTGCTGCCAGGAGGCGGTGGACTGGTACTGCTGCTGGAGGAGGTAGGCACGCGTGGGCGCGCCAGTCCACAGATTGAACTGCCATGGGTCGCCGCGGCCGCGTCCACGTCCGCCACCGCGACCACGGCCGCCGCCGCGGTAGTTGTTGAAGCCGGTGTTGGTGGAGACGTTGCCACGGCCACCGTCGTAGCCATATGGATGGGCACCCCCGTTGCCAGATGGTGGGGCACGCTCAACGACCGTGCCCCCGTGGCCAGATGGTGGAGGCGCGCGTTCACCGCCTGCACTTGGGTTGACGTTGTTCCCGCAGGTATAATACAGATCCGATCACAAAGATCGGTCCCCCATCTCTTTATGAGTCGGTACGAGAACGTGATCCAGATGATCACGGTACCGCCGCGATGCACCAGTTGTGCGACGCGCCGTCTCGATTCCAGATGAACGGACGATGAAAATTGACATCCGAGACGTTCTCGCCGGACGGCTGCCGTCCGCGTGCTCGCCCGCCTCCCGCTACCGCATGACGAGCAGTTGGACGCCGGCCGCACGCCGTAGCAGGACGGCCGCCGGCCGCGTGCTCGCCCGCCTCCCGCTGCCACATGACGAGCAGTTGGACGCCGGCCACACGCCGTACCAGGACGGCTGCCGCCCGCGTGCTCGCCCGCATCCCGCTGCCGTATGACGAGCAGTTGGACGCCGGCCGCACGCCGTCGCAGGACGGCCGCCGCTCGCGTGCTCGCCCGCCTCCTGCTGTCGCATGACGAGCAGCCGGACGCCAGCCGCACGCCGCGTCGCTCGTCACCGGCTATACGTTGCGTTGCCGGACGGCCGTCACGCACCGCACCATCGCCATCGTTTTTACGAGCAAGCTACATCGTTCGCGTTGTTGGCATCACGAACGCCCGCCGCACACATGCAGTCGGGCCGTTGAGGATGACGCTGAATAGCACGAGCTCCACATCGCTCACCCCCGCCGGTCGACGCACCCGCCGTCGCGCATGATCGCCTGCTGCGAGCTGCCGGCCGCCGGCGCGTGCTCCGTGACTACAGCGAGCCGCCAGCCGCTGCAACACACGCTTGCCTGCTGTGACCGCCGATCGCCACCACGTGCTCCGCGCCCCCCGCTTGCCGCCGGCGCATGGACTGCGCGCACTCGCCTGCTGCGAGCCGCTGGAAGCCGCCGGGTGCCCCATGCGAGCTCACCCGCCGCCGCATGCTGGTCGCGCCCGCGCGTACCGCACCATGGCCGGCTACACACTACCGCGCACCGCCGCCGCGAGCGGGTCGCCATCGCGCCGTCTGGCCCTGCTGGCCGGACGTCCCGCCGCTCGCGCTACCCGCTCGACGCGCCGCCCGCGCCTCCGATTGCCGCACACCCAACGCGTCACCTTGCCCTGTTGGCCGGCCGCCGCGCACCCTGCTAGCCCGCCGCCGCTCCATCCCGCGCCGCCGCACCCGCGCTCGGTGCCCGCACGCCGCATAGCCCCGACCTAGAGCCGATGGCAGCCGACTGCCGCCATGGCTCGAGCCCCTGGCTCGCCCTGAGCGTGCGGCCGCCGCCTAGGGTTTCGGCTGGGCCCATGCTGGACCAGTGGGCCAGCCCAGTCAGGTGGACCGCGGCCTTGTTTCAGCCCAGTTTCGGCCTGCTGCCATTCGGGCCGGACTGCAAAGCGGCTGCGCGTGGAAATTTGTGTTTTAGCCCTCAGTTTTTCGAGTTTGCACGTAGTTTTAATTCCTTCTGAATTATTGTCGCGTGTAAGCCCCTGAAACTGTCTGTTTTTGCTAAAATCGCACGCTCAGGCTCAAACGATCTCGGAAAGCCAATTTTGTGCCAATTTTTCACGTTTGTGATGCGCTTAACATGTTTCCGTCATTACCATGCTAATGTAAGCATGCTTTTAAATATTGGAATGCCATGTTAATGAACAAATGTATCTTCATCGCATTTATGCAATGGATTACCTGCTGTAATCTAATACATCTTGCATAAATCGCAGATGGCCAGAATCGTCAACCGTGAGTTCACCGAGCTAGCACAAACCGGGTTGAACTACCTGACCTGGGCATCGGATGTGGATATCTTCCTCACGTCCAAAGAGCTGAAGCAGGCTATTAGCGTGGGAGCTGATGGCATCAAAAGTGATGCCACCCCCGCTGAGAATGCCCAAGCTCTGCATTTTCTGCGTCACCATCTCTGTGGTACTCTGAAAAACGAGTACATGGCTGAACGGAGTGCTTTGGACCTCTGGAATGCTCTCAAAAAGCGTTTCGAGCGACTGAAGTACACTGTTGGCCCGCAGGCAGAGGCGGAGTGGATTTGTCTGAGGTTTCAGGACTTCAAGACGGTGGGAGAGTATAATTCGGCTCTGCACCGGATTTGCACCTCTCTTCAGCTGTGTGGTACCACGATTACCGACAGCCAGAAGATTGAGAAAACTCTCTCTACCTTCCACCCCAATGCTGTACAGTCCTCGCGGAATTACCGCCAGGGGAAGTACACGCAGTATGCAGAGCTTGTGGATATACTCCAGGTGGAGGAGGCGCAGGATGAGCTCTTGCGAAAGAACTCTCTTGCGCAACCACTTGGGGCGAGTTCTCGTCAGGAGGCCCATGCTAATGCCTTCAAGGTCCGCGCACCTCTTAAGAAGAAAAGGGGCAGGAAGGGCAAGAAGGCACCTCACCCTCCTTGCCAGGCTCAGCAACATCAGCCAGGCAAGGGGGAGCAGAGGCCCCAGGACTGCTATCGGTGCGGCTCTACAGAACACTTCTCACGTCAGTGCCATGCGCCGAAGGAGGTTGTGGCTGCATACAAGGCTAGTAAGAAGGTGCGTGAATCGCACCTCGCCTCAGTTCAGTGGGACGCACCACTGGTACCCCCGACGGCGTCTGAGCTCCTTCCACCGCCACCATCTTTGCCTGCGGCTGCATCAACCATGGTGCCCATGGAGACGACCCCGACGGTCCCGTCGGATGTCGGCATCTCTATGGAGGTTGAGCACATGGTGCTCCCTAGCGCACCAAGGGTTGGCACTGATGATGATCCTATACTCACTGAGGAGCGGTTCTCAAAGTTGGAGATTGAGTGTGAAGTGAACGACGCGTTCTCTTCGCCCGTCTAGACTCCACTCGTTTTATCTATCATGATTCCTTAGGCTAGTTGAGATACATTTGGTTTTGTAAGCTCTATAAGAGCAAAACATATTCATTATTTCGGTGCTTGAATGACATTTGGTTATTGTTCATTAATTCCTCTATTTGAATGTGATGGCATGTTATGTTCTGAGATATGTGTGCATGTCTTATGTAATGTCGCTACTTCCTCGCTTCATTATGTTAACTGAATGCAAATATTTTAGAACACGTGTGGCACCCCCAATGGAGGAAACGTGCCTTGCGGACAGTGGATCGACAAATACCATCTTGAGAGATGATAAGTACTTCGAGTCAATTCAAAAGTCTCCGGGTAGTATTATGACGATCGCCGGCTGCGGTCTGAAAATAGTAGGCTCCGGAAGAGCCACTATTGTACTCCCCATGGGAACGACTTTGGTCATAAATGACGCATTATTGTGCCCATAGGCTACTCACACTCTCTTGAGCTTCAAAGCTATTCGCGCCAATGGCTTCCATATTGGGACCGATGACAAGGGTGGTAAGGAATACCTCCTCATCACAAGGCGTGATGAAAATGGTACCCATGTCCTAGAAAGGCTTCCTTCATGGGACACGGGGCTCTACTACACGAAAATTGTAGCATCGCCCGTGTACACTACCTTAAAGACTGTTTTCCGAAGCTCTGAACTATTTTGCCTATGGCATGATAGATTAGGCCATCCCGGTCTGAGAATGATGAGGAATATAATTAACAACTCGAATGGTCATAATGTTAATGTGAAGAACTTCCCAAATCCTGATGATTTCGTGTGCTCTGCATGCGCTACGGGGAAGTTAATCATTAGACCATCCCTTTTAAAGGTGAAGGATGAAATCCCCGCGTTCTTGGAACGTATCCAAGGGGACATATGCGGTCCGATTCAGCCCCTCTCAGGGCCGTTTCGATACTTTATGGTACTCATCGACGCTTCCTCTAAATGGTCCAATGTTTGCCTGCTGTCAACACGGAACCATGCATTTACAAAATTGATCTCGCAGATCATACAAATGAGGAATAGATTCCCTGATTATCGTATTAAGTCCATCAGAATGGACAATGCTGGAGAATTTACTTCAAAGGCATTCGATGATTATTGCATGGCAATGGGAATCGCAGTCGAGCACTCAGTACCGCATGTCCATACGCAAAATGGACTTGCAGAGGCTTTGATTAAAAGGATTAAATTCATTGCCAGACCGCTCCTTCAGGGTTGTAATTTACCAACTACATGCTGGGGGCATGCTGTGTTACACGCTGCTAAACTCATAAATTTTCGACCATCGGCCTACAACATCCATTCTCCAATGCAGCTTGCGCAGGGGTCGGCACCGAAAATTTCCCACCTTCGCAGGTTCGGTTGCCTAGGTATATGTACCGATACCACCCCCCCAGCGATCAGCAATGGGCCCGCTCCGTAAGTCGGGGATATACGTTGGTTATGAGACTATGTCCATAATCAGGTATTTGGACCCCATGACAGGTGATTGTCATACGGCCCGCTTTGCTGATTGCATATTTGACGAGGATCTTTTTCCGACTTTAGGGGGAGGAAATCAACCCCTTGATGATAAAAGTCGAGAAATCACGTGGCAAGCCACGGGGATCCACGCTCATGACCCACGCACTGCTGAGACAAATAAAGAAGTCCAAAAGATAATAGATTTGCATGCATTAGCGAATCAACTGCCTGATCACTTTAGTGACTTGAAAACTGTGACAAAGTCGCATGTGCCAGCGCGCAATGCACCGGAGAGGGTTGAGATACCGAAGTTAACTAATGGTACACCCGCCCCCGTCCAAAGGCCTAAAAGGACGCGGAATCCGGATTCTCAAATCCCAAGTACTCGGGGACGCCCGGCGAAAAAGGATAAGAGAGATTTATCACAGCCAGTCACCAAAGCCCCTAGAAAGAGTAAGGGGAGCCACTTGAGACCTGGCACAAGTACGGAAAATCCTGTGCACGGGATTCCGGACTTGAACGTCCCTATTGAGGGAACATCCAGCGGAGATGTGAGTACACACATCGGCGCGGAAAAGCTAAAGGACCTCGCTCCTGTAATGGGAAATACGGTAGAGCAAGAGGCAGCACCAGATGCGCCCCATGATGAAATGGCCATAAATTATATCAGTACGGGAGAGTCAATGAACCGAGCAATGGCAATTGTCGACATTAACTTTGCTAAGAAAATTGCCTCAATCATAGATACTGACCCTGAGCCTAACAGTCTCGCTGATTGTAAAAGGAGGTTGTATTGGAAAGATTGGCCGGAGGCAATTACCTCAGAATTATTATCTCTCAACAAGAGGAAGGTGTTTGGACCGGTTAGTCTAACTCCTCCCCACATTCGACCAGTTGGCCATAAGTGGGTTTTTGTTCGTAAGAGAAATGAAAGAAATGAGGTGGTTCGGTACAAAGCAGGGCTCGTTGCTCAAGGGTTCACTCAACGACCAGGTGTCGATTTTGAGGAAACTTACTCCCCGGTCATGGATGGTATAACCTTTAGATACTTGATCTCGATGGCAGTAAATCTGGACTTGACAATGAAATTGATGGATGTTGTCACTGCTTACCTATATGGTAACCTTGATTCGGACATTTACATGAAGGTACCGGAGGGTAGCCCCATTCCGAATCAAGATAGAGCAAATCGGGGTCTATACAGTGTTCTTCTCAAGAAGTCACTATACGGACTTAAACAGTCTGGTAGGATGTGGTATAATCGCTTAAGCGATTTCCTTCATCAGAAGGGCTACACGAGCAATGAGGACTACCCATGTGTCTTTATACAGCGATCCCAAGATGGATTCTGTATAATCTCAGTGTACGTGGACAATTTGAATATAATCGGTACACCTAGAGATATTGAGGAAGCGAGTTCCTACCTGATGTCGGAATTCGAGATGAAGAATTTGGGTAAAACCAAGTTCTATCTGGGTCTGCAACTAGAACATTCCCCTGCTGGGATTCTAGTGCACCAGTCTGCCTACACCCAGAAGGTGTTGGAGAGATTTGGATTTGATAAGGCATATCCTTCTAATACCCCAATGATCGGGAGGTCTTTACAGCAAGATAAGGACCCGTTCAGCCACAAGGAAGACGGGGAGGAAATTCTGGGAGCGGAATTCCCCTATTTG
This sequence comes from Puccinellia tenuiflora, assembly GCA_012064385.1. Classification (NCBI taxonomy): domain Eukaryota; kingdom Viridiplantae; phylum Streptophyta; class Magnoliopsida; order Poales; family Poaceae; genus Puccinellia; species Puccinellia tenuiflora. The sequence continues at coordinate 104,403 of QRDG01001227.1, read as the reverse complement.
AGCGCCATTGGTTCACTCATGTACCTCGCGAATTGTACACGGCCGGATATTGCTTTCGCTGTCAATTTGCTTGCTAGTTACAGTTCTGAGCCTACCAATAGACATTGGAAAGGCATCAAGGACATCTTCCGATACCTGCAAGGGACCAAAGATCTTGGGCTGTTTTATAGGAGGAATCAAGACCTATCATTGGTAGGCTATGCTGATGCAGGGTACCTGTCGGACCCGCACACTTCCAAGTCACAGACTCGGTATGTTTTTCTTTGTGGCGGAACTGTAATTTCCTGAAAATCGTCTAAGCAAAGTCTTGTATCGACTTCGACGAACCACTCAGAAATCATAGCGCTATATGAAGCATCACGAGAGTGTGTGTGGCTTCGACGGATGATTCACCACATTCAGCGGACGTGTGGATTGAACACCGTACAGATCCCCACCATTATCTATGAAGATAATGCAGCCTGTGTTGCACAAGTATAGTCGGGTTATGTGAAGAGTAATCTCACAAAGCATATCAACCCCAAGTTTTTCTATGCACATGAACTGCAGAAGATGAACGAAGTGAGGATCTTGCATACTAAGTCGTGTGAAAATCTTGCTGATTTGTTCACTAAATCATTACCGGCATCATCTTTTGAAAGGTGTGTTCGTGGAATCGGTATGATGAGACTTAGAGAGATGCTAGATTCAGAGGGAGATTCTTCACACCCCGACCTGTGAATCTCGATCCAGATGATCGAGTACTCAACCTGATGTTGAGTGAATTGTACTCTTTTTCCCTTATGTGAGTTTTCCAGATGTTTCTCACATCGAGGTTTTTGATGAGGCAATTCGTGCAACATGAGGAGACGTATACTATGTGCTCTTTCTCTATATTTTTTTCACTGGGTTTTTCGGAGTTTTGAGACATAGATAATACGGGACGTTGGACCAAGGGGGAGTGTTGGGAAACCTCCCGTACGGCACGTACGGGCCCACCCTTTCTTGGGGTGGGGGTTTTCCCTCTAGTTGGTCCACCTCCATCTACCCCCTCTCTCGCCTATATATACCCCCTGTATTGTATGGAGAGAGAGATATTAATGAATAAAGATCAGTCCAGACTATATTCCTGTGTCTCCTTTTACTTTTCGCATCTGTGATTGTGCCGCGTGTACGACTACTTCGACTACGCTCTCGCTCCACGACCTTGGACCGGACTCGCCGGCAAAGGTTGTGCAACATACATAACCACATTTGACAAATATGACAAGCAATAATTCAAGTAAGCCGGACAACCGTACGTACATCATAATATCAGGCTAAATGGAAATAAGAACCAACCATGTCCGAAATTACCTGAAAGCCACAAGCCGTAAAGTCCAAACTTGTCACAGTAGGAATAAAAGTTGAACAAAATAACCAACTAACACGACACAAGTTGTTCGACAAAACATAACCTAACACGGTAGGCATCCAAGATACCAGTTAATTTCTGAGGCCATGCCTCACAAATTACGTAGAAGCCGAAGTGTGTCATGCACGGAGTTCCTCCTACGAGCAGGGCGGTCATGTTCTTGGGGAACACCAGATGCCTCTTCAACTACCCTTGCACCGATGTTCTTATCCATTTTTTTCCTCATAGAAGCAAAGAACTTCTTGAATCGCTCATAGAAACCAGGATTTTTATGAGCATACTTCTTAAGTGACATGTACCCTGGCAGCGTATGATGCCCCATCAAAGACTGAGCAAACGCAAAGGTTATCGGTGCAAAATATTCAGCGCAGGCCATAGCAGCATCGACCTCAAGTTGCTCTTCTTCACTTAAAGGTTCTAAGTTATAAGGCTTTGGCATTCCGTGATACTTCCAAGGGTTTGCTTGAATCTTCCTGGCCATTGCACTAACAGTTGCATCGTTGAATTTTTGCATATGATCTTGTATGGATTTCCAGCAGTCCATACTCTTCATCTCTTTAACGACAGCATGAGTGGTAGTGATCAGGGCTTTCTCAGCAGGAGCTACTCGGATCCGGCGACTGAAAACAGCAGGTATTGCGTCAACCCCAACCTTTCTCTGAAGGACCTTCATAGGGATCCCGACACCGATCCATTGGAGAGCAGGACCATAGAGATCTTTACCTGTCAGGTAAGATAGAGACGGACGAACGGATTCAGAATCTGCAAACTTTCTTGCTCTGCCTTCATATTCTATTGCCTTGGTGGAACTCCATGTGCTACCAATGGTTCGGAAAGCAAACTCGTGGACAAACGGCAGGTAGCAGACAAGCTTCCACGCATCGGAAAGATGCTTCTCAATAGCTCCCAGGTCGTTGGCATAAATCTCAGCTGAGTTTATGGGAGGCGAACAAAGCCTTGAATATTTCTGTGCATGGTACCAGCCAGCTGAAAATGCTTGAGTACGCAGAACTGCCCACTTAATTTTTCTGTCCCCAGTAATGCCAAGCTGCAGCGCCTGTGCTTTAGCCAGGGCGTATACCTGAGAAACTAGCTTCCTATCAGGTTTCCAGAATGCAGCGCCTCTGCAAATGTTATCAACTCCGCATGGTTCAAACTGAATAGTATCTGGCATCAGGAAGTATTCTGCTTTCTCCAATGAACCTAGGGCCAGGCTCTCAGCATCATAACATGGAGCGCCATTTACTTCGTAGAAAATCTCCATTGCCTCGAGTAATACTTGGTGCTCCTCAGGGGTAGCTGCATCTTCTAACAGTTTACGATCACTTTCAGATATAAACTCCGGATAAGTAGGAGGTGTAGCAGATTTCCCTTTGGCGTCTACTTCAGGGTGACCTGTCCTGTAAATTTCTTCGAGATCGAACTTGGGCCTTTTAGCAATTCTGTCCTGGAGTGAACACGAAGCACCAGAAGTATGTACTAGATCTCTGGGAGTAGGATTTTCTGTCAAGTCTCTACTATTTTTTCTTCGTGCACCAGTGTTATCAGAAGTATGGCTTTGATCACCATCTTCGTGAGTTGGTGTGCTGCCAGGTACATACGGATCAGCTGCCTTCAACTGTGTTTGTGCCCTATAAGTGAGATATTCCTTGTGATGTTGCTTGATGTATTCAAGCGCTGGTGGTGGTATAGGATACCCATGTGCATTAGCACTAAGCAGCCTTCTGGCTTGAACTTCTCTTGTCTTCGTAACGAACTCCAGCCCTGCATTGTTCTCAAGGATTGTGACTAGCTCGGGCGCGTTAATGTACACAGGAACAATCATGCTGGACATCCTGTCGACAATAAAAATTCCAAGTTTCTGATGAAATAAAAAGGGTGCTGTAATTAGAGGTAAATAGACATGATATGCGAAAACAAACCTGAGGTCACGAGTAGGGGTGTAGCCTGTTAGGAGATGTGCGCCTTTGTTTTTATATCGTTTTGCTGCTCGAAAAAATGAATGAGATGTCAATGATTTGGCAACATAAGAATATTACGACAAACAGCTGATCGAACTAGTTTATTATTCTTTTTTAAACGACTACTTTATTAGTCATTAACACGTATGCATACACACGATGAGCACGAGAACTGATTATCGTTCATTGAATAAGGAAGCCCGAGCAACAACCAAAACAGTGAGCACAAATTAACAAAGGACAGGGGAAAGGCTTTGATTCTATTCTTCTGCTTACTCGTCTCCAATTTCACTGCTTGGAACATGGATACAAAGTTTGCTCCTGCCAATTTCCGCAGTGTTTTCTGTCTGACTAAAATCCATTAGACTTATCTGTTTTGTGGTGAGAAATGCTGGTTAAGATTATAGATTATTTCCCTTATTCATGGTCATTTCCTTAACTACACACACCGAACAAACTAGTACATTAATTTGGCGTTTGAGTAAGTGAGGTTTTTTTGCTTCCATGAAACTACCTTCACACCAAACAAAACAGTGAGCACAAATTAACAAAGGACAGGGGAAAGGCTTTGATTCTATTCTTCTGCTTACTCGTCTCCAATTTCACTGCTTGGAACATGGATACAAATTTTGCTCCTGCCAATTTCCGCAGTGTTTTCTGTCTCACTAAAATCCATTAGACTTATCTGTTTTGTGGTGAGAAATGCTGGTTAAGATTATAGATTATTTCCCTTATTCATGGTCATTTCCTTAACTACACACACCAAACAAACTAGTACATTAATTTGGCGTTTGAGTAAGTGAGGTTTTTTTGCTTCCATGAAACTACCTTCACACCAAACAAACTAGTAGTACAAGAGATATGTAGCAATTACTTTTGTCTGCACTCATATTTGGTAAACATGCACCGAGCTTTCTAGAAAAATGTAACTGTAAATCATGTTATGACTTACGAACGTGCACATGCCAAAATTGGTGCAGAAAATATGGCTATTTGTCCAACCTTCTAGAAGAAAAAATTGGAGATGAAGAACTACCATAGCAATTATACGAAAACTCCAAATGGAGATCGGGCTACAGAGAGCCCGGTTTTGAGAAAGAAAATAAAAAAATATTCTGAAAGAAAACAAGTACATATAGATGTGTCTAGCATGCATGTATGTACCGATTTTCATCAAAATATCTGTAATTTGTGGTCTACAAAAAACCGACAAACCAGAGGAGCAAAATTGAGTTTTTCCCCTATTTATAGCCATATTTTTTTGACTTTTTGTGTGTCCCAAAATTCAACGTTGTATATAACAAAACTGTACATTTTCGCAGAAAACATCGGCATGTATCGGTGCATAACAATTCAAATCTTTTTGAAATTTTAAAAGAGCATATTTTCGATTTTGTTTTTCAAAATATCAAGCTCCTTGAGCAAGAGAGCTCGGACTCAAAGACGCCACAGTCAGCAATTAGAGTGCAAAAAGAAGTACAGATGTATTGCTTTCAGCATATGTCATGTAAGAAGGGAAGCCAATGTAAAATGTGCTTCAGATCCTAATCCGGAGTGTGCCTGGATACATTCAGTGTACTGAATACGATTTTAGTGCTGATACTAATTTTAAGATCTTGTATGATTTGCAAAAAAAAAAAAAATGCAACACATAATACTTCAACTGCAAGGTACTGTCATGCTCTAAAAAAGAAAGTGTAAGTGTTCGTGCATGCTCTAAACAAGAAGGGAGATTAATAAGTAGTACTAGTATAGAATTTATGCGGTGGACACCCTGGGACGCATCTTCCGCCGCGCGATTGAACTGAAGGTGCTGCAGGATCTGCACCCGCGCCGTGCGATCCCTATTGTCTCCCTCTATGCCGACGATGTGATCCTGTTCTGCCACCCTTCACCTGACGACGTCACGGCAGTCAAGGAAATTCTGCACCTCTTCGGACGCGCCTCTGGCCTATGCGTCAACTTCCACAAGAGCACGGCGACTCTGATTCGATGCGACGCCGCCGAGGCGGAACCCATCGTTCAGCATCTAGGCTGTCCCATCGTCGATCTGCCCATTACCTACCTCGGGATTCCGCTGACGATTCGCCGCCCAACCGCCGCCCAGCTTCAGCCAATGGTTGACAAAACCGCCGGGAAGCTGCCCACCTGGAAGGCGCAGCTCATGAACAAAGCAGGACGCCTCGCCTTCGTGAAGGCAGTGCTGAGCGCGATTCCCATACACCAACTGCTAGTGCTCGCGCCTCCGAAGAAGGTTCTAAAGCTACTGGAAAAGATTCAGAGGGGTTTCCTTTGGGCCGGACGAGCTGAAGCGAACGGCGGCAATTGCCATGTCAATTGGCGGCGCGTCTGCCGGCCAATCTCGCTGGGCGGCCTCGGCGTTCATGACCTAGCGCGCACTGGCCTCGCCCTGCGCACACGATGGCTGTGGTTCAGCCGCGTCGATGACAGCAAGGTCTGGAGTGGGCTCGACTTACAATTCACGTCTGAGGAACGCGCCTTCTTCTTTGCGTCCACCACCATGATTATCGGAAACGGTCAGCGCGCTCTGTTCTGGGAAGACCGCTGGATCGGTGGCCGTTCAGTCTCTGAGATTGCACCAGACCTGTACACATGCATCCCGAAGAGACGCCGGAGAGCCAGGACGGTTGCAGATGGCCTGCACGCACACAGCTGGGCAGCCGACATCCGCGGCAACCTTGGCCTCGACGAGATTGGGCAGTACCTAATGCTCTGGCGTGCGATCGAGCACACAATCCTCAGCGCCGAGCCGGACCACCTCCACTGGAAGTGGAACGCGACGGGGATGTACTCTGCTGAATCTGCCTACCTGGCAACATTCCTGGGCTCGACCTCTTGCCAAGCCTGGAAGCTTACGTGGCGAAGTTGGGCGCCGCCGCGGGTGAAGTTTTTCCATTGGCTGGCCAACCTTGGTCGCTGCTGGACTGCTGATCGCCTGGCTCGACGGGGGCTGCCGCACCCACCGCGCTGCCCGCTGTGCGACCAGGCACCGGAGACGATCCACCACCTGATCCTCGGGTGCCCATTCTCCAAGCAAGTGTGGCACGAAACCCTCTCATGGCTGCGCCTCCCTTGCCGCGCGCCAAACGACGAGGCAACCTTGACAGAATGGTGGCACGCCGCGAGACAGGCCACCCCGAAGCCGACGCATAAGGGCCTGGCATCCATGACCCTGCTCATCCCCTGGATGACCTGGAAGCACCGCAATGACTGCGTGTTCGATGGCGCCCGCCCATCGTCGAACGACCTGGGCACCAAGATCAGAGACGAGGCCGCCCTTTGGGCACGAGCTGGTGCTCTTGGCCTACGAGTCATTCTGCCCCAGGCCTGGGATGTACACTAATTTCTGTGTGTTTCGCTTGTAACCGGCCTCCTAGAAGGAATGTACCAAACTCTGTCTTTCCAATGAAATGAAACGCAAAATCTCTTGCGTTTTCTCAAAAAGTATAGAATTTATCCCTATATTACTAGTAGTTTAGTACCACTTCAGATAGGGTTCTCACAGTCACAGTAGATACTTTTCCCTGAATTAACAGGTTGATGCAAAACTGTCCGCCGCCGGATCCAAAATGTTTTTACAGCACGATGCGCCTGCGTTATTTTTTACTTATTTTATACTCCGTATAAGAAAAATGGACAAGGTGAGTTTTCCAGTCGGACTGCAGACGCTGGTTCGATTTGAAATAGGGAGCACCAAACTTTCCTGGATCTCGCAAAGAAAATAAGCACAAAACTGAAAAGAAAGCATTGACGGGCACGCATCTACTAGCTAGCCTCGACGCCGTCTCAAGGGCAGCCGCCATGACAACATCTAATTTAGTTAGGATCCTAACGAAAGATGTGAAAGCAAGTAAAAAATCAACACAAGAAGATAGGTAGATGAGCTTAGTGAACGTACGCGCGCGCAGGGTCCGGGATTGATGGATGTTCTGCCGATGAGTGATCGCCGATGAAGCACAGAACGCTCCTCCGCGGCTCCGCCCTCTGCTGCTAACGGAGACTGGGACTGGGACTGGGAGGAGTAATGTTTGGAGGAGGAGGAGTGGAGAGGAAGACGAGGGGACAGGCCACGGAAATAATACATTTATTTTATTCTTTTTCGGAAATAATACGCGTTTTGAAAAAATCACAGAAATATTACACCCTCGGCTTCCGGTACGCCAAGCAGGCCCTGTCGGCTTCGTCCACGCCGAGCAGGTTTCAGTCGGCTTCGCCGAAGCCGACGAGCTTCTTGGCCTGCCGACCTGCCGGACGGCAGACCTGGTCGGCTTGGAGGACGCCGAGCAGTCATATCGGCTTCGCCGAAGCCGATTAGTTCTTTTCGGCTACAGCCACGCCGAGTGCTGCATGTCCCGCCCTTTTCCTTTTCTATCTCCGTTCCAGTTTTAGATGCCAAATAAAAATATCTCCATTTCAGTTTTAGATGCCAAATAAAAATTATGAAATATATGTTATATTTTTGCGTCCACCGATTCACCCGCCTTTATTCTCCCGCCATTTTCTCCCGCCCTTCCTGATTCCCGTCATTATCTCCCGTATTTCCTCGTTCCCGCCTTTATTCTCTGCTCTCCACATTTTCTCCCGCCATTTTCTCCCGCCCTTCCTCGTTCCCGCCTTTTTCTCCCGCCCTTTCACTTCCCGCTATTTTCTCCCGCCATATTTCTTCCCGCCTTTTTCTTCGCTTCTCGGGCTATAAAAGTCGTTGCTCAGTCAGGTTGATAAGTAGTCCAGGGAATTCACTCATCGATGTCGGGTTTTCGTCCTTACCGTAGCTTTCTTCGACACCAGGCTGAGCTCCTTCTTGCATGTGTCGCCGAGTTTAGGGTAGACAATAAATTAGTTTCATGGGAGGAACTCATTAGTAGTGATAGTTTGCTCACTGAGATAGACGCGACATTGGTCAGCAGATCAACAAGTCTCAAACCATATTGGGCTCATAGGACTCCACGGGAAATACGACAGGAACTTCTCAGCCTGCATGAAAAGTGGATGAAGGTGGAGCAAAGAACTAGGGACGAGAAGTTCCTCGATTGGTTAGGAGATCATCCGTGGTCATGGGTGGATGAGAGCGAGGACGAAGATGACATGTTCATGCCTACCATCACGGCCAAGAGAGCAGCAGCGTCGAAGGGCAAGAGAGCGGCATCGTTGAAGGGCAAGGGAGCGGCATCGTCGAAGGGCAAGAGTGGCCCATCGACGGAGGCAGGAGGATGCGTGGACGGGAGATGAAATTTATGTTAAGTGTCGCATGTATCTTAATTTCAGTTCTAGCTATTAATTTAAGTGTGTTTTTAATGAAAAAGTTGTAATCTCGAAGTTTCTTAATAAATGTCGGAAGCATTGTCTGATCAAATATAGATAGGAATATGTCTCATACAAATATAGTGTTTCGTACATAGATAAGAATAGAGTTTTTTTTTAAATATTATTATTTTTAATCGAAATTTCGAAAATAATACGTCGATTCAAAATATTTCAAATCTATTACACCGTCGGCCTTCCACGGGCCGAAACACTCTTTTCGGCCTTCTACGGGCCGAAACATTCCTTTCGGCCTACCTCGGGCCGAAACATTCTAATTATATGTTATTAAGTATTAATCCGTTGGGCTTAGCTTGTTTCGGCCCGCCGCCGGCCGAAACGTTCTTAACCCATCCGAATTATATTGTAACATGAATTGATGCCTAGTCTAGTGGTCATGCCTTACTTGTCCACCTAGTAGACCCAAGTTCAAGTCTCACTTAGGACAAAATGGCATATTATTTTATATTTTTATACTAAAATCCAGAAAATATGTTAATAAATTTTATATTTTTTATTCTAAAATAATAAATTTAAATAATAAATATTTCAATCTATAAATCTAAATAATACAAAGTAATATGTATAGAATGAATTTGTTTTATAAATTTTGTATTTTTTGAAGCCAATTCTAAATAAAATGTGTATATTTTGTTTTATAAAAATAATATGTCTCGAATTATTAATATTATTATAAATATAAACAATAAAATAACATGTGTAGAATTAGTAATATTATTATAAATCTAAATAATAAATTTAGATAATAAAATAATTCATGTTAGATTTAATAAACAAAATATACACATTTTATTTAGACTTGGCTTCAAAATATACACATTTTATAAAACAAAATTCATTGTAGACACATTATTTTATATTATTTAGATTTATAATAATATTAATAGCTCTATTATTTTTTGGATTTTAAAATAAAAGGACAAAATAATTTACCAATTTGTCCCAAGTGAGACTTGAACTTGGGTCTAGAAGAGAAAGAAGGCATAAAAAATATAAAATTTATAAAACAAATTCGTTCTATACATATTACTTTGTATTATTTAGATTTATAGATTGAAATATTTATTATTTAAATTTATTATTTTAGAATAAAAATAAAATTTATTAACATATTTTCTGGATTTTAGAATAAAAATATAAAATAATATGCCATTTTGTTCTAAGTGAGACTTGAACTTGGGTCTACTAGGTGGACAAGTAAGGCATGACCACTAGACTAGGCCTCAATTCATGTTACAATAGGATGGGTTAGTAATACTAAATTAAATGAGGTGGCGAAGGAATTTTGTAGAACCGCGGCCCGTAGGCGACGGTCCGTGTTTTGCTTCTATTTAAACCGATAAGATAGGTCTCACACAATATGATGTCTCGTACATAGGTAGATCGTAATATCTGTAGTAATAGACAAAGGTGTCGCTACCTCGCCTGCCCACGACGCGTCGGATTGACGAAGAGGGGTACCGTCCTCGTTAAACTGTTGTTCCCCGCGTGGGTTGCGTCGGCTCGGGTGGGGGTGTGACTGTGTTTAGTCATACATGTTTATTCCAACTGTGATCTCGTCATCTGGTTTCCGCTTCCTGATCACTCCCCCACGCGGATCCGGACATAGACGACGGTTGCCCGTACATGAAAGCACCTGCAACGCACTAATTTAAGTATTCACTTCGTTTTTATGGGCAAATAGTATACATGTATGTACATACCCTGTGGCTGTGGTTGCGGCCGAAATTGGAAGCTCGACGTAGGGTTGTGTTGCGTATGCTACCACGCCGAACCTCCAGGCTGGTCAGGAGGAGGAGGTGCGGGCGTCCGCTGCGGTGATAGGCGAGGTCGCGTGTGCTGTCGCTGCTCGGGCTGCTGCTGCGTCGACGGACGTGGGGGCCGCTGCTGCTGCGTCGACGGACGTGGGGACCGCGGTGCACCCTGCTGGTGAGCAACGTCCGAAGTGCGAGTGCACGTGATAGTCTCGTAGATATGCCGTAACTTTTCCTCCATACGCCTCAGCCAGGACACATGGTGGTCTCGCTGTAAAAGAGGCCCCGTAGAAAGAGAACGTCCGTACTGAACGAACTCATTGTGAAGCTCCAACGTCAAATCTGCCTGAAATTATCACGTACAGTATTAAGGACATGTGCCTGGAATTAAATAAGAAAGTTTTGATAATTGACGTATATTTACCGCATGCTGTCTGGAGCCAGAAACAGACTGGCTCGGGTACAAATCCCAAGTAGATGGTGCTGGGATCTCGTCCGGATGAGGATGATTGATGATGCGTAGTCGTGTCGCGGACATGTACCGCCGTAAATACTCGTTGAAAAGCGAGAGATCAAACACGCGATCCTCTTCCCAGACCCGCATATCCGCAGTCTCCCACTCTGTAACGAATGGCTGAAGCCTCGTGAGCCATTGTTGAGCCGTCCTGTTAGTACCCTTCCTAGACAATCTAAAAAATAAGGTGTGTGTTAGACAATTAATTATTTAAACATTTCGAACTAATAATCATATATGCGTTACGGTAGTTTAAAATACCTATGGACGATGGCTGGCACATGATGTTCCGTAGGCGGGGGAAGGACCTCCTGGCGAATACCAAATTGTCTCATTACCCTCTGTTGGGTCATTTCCTCAACGGAGACATCGAAGATGATCTTCGATGTTGTCATCCAGTATGCGCGATCTCTGGTGCAAAGACGAGATATACCGCCTGGGTACTTAGTGTCTATAGTATACTCCGTGTATGGCTGCCAGATGACCTGATCTGCGTTCAACACGTCGAACTGCTCGTTGAATGACTTATAGGCATTCCTGACCTGATCTTGCGCATAGCGTCTCTGTGGAAAAAATAACGAGTTAGTTTACGTACATATTATTACAATGCGTAGAGTTAGTGTACGTAACATATCCAACATACCCTGCGACGTGTCCAAAGGGTGCCGAACGTAGGCATGTCAATGTGCTCCGCATCAAACATCTTGTCCAACGGGTAAGGCTGCTCAGCCAGTACGTCTGGTCGGCCAATCGGGAACCTCTCCCATGACCACAATTGCAAGAATAAAGGGCATCCAAGCAGGGCTGGCCTAGACGTTACGAGTTGACAACCATTGCACATACCTCGATATGTAGCTGCTAAGACTGCAGAACCCCAACTCCTCTGTCTGATCTGGGCCGGGTGTGTGGCGTTGGCGATCTCTACTGCAATAGGGATGTATCGCGCACTAATAGTGGTCATGTGGTTCTCCGTGAACATCACCTTTCCGAGAAGCCAAATGATGTACGCCTCTAGACTCCTTGTGATCTGAGGCCCTGAAAGCGGGACGTTCGGAAAACCTGGAAAATTCTGGATCTACATTCATAAATTAAGAAGTGTTAGTAAAATGATGCCTGAAAGCTACTTACCTGAAAATACGAGATATGACTACGTACCTGAAAATCGAGCAGCCATCAAGCTTAGGTCTGTGATCCTCTGAATCCAAAGGCACAGCAGTCGGATTAATACCATGAAAACGAATCATCATATCGGCCTCCCAATTTGGTGGTGCCTGCAACGGTCCTATGGGACGGCCCGCTAACGGGAGACCGAGCAAGTACGACACGTCCTGCAGAGTAGGCGCCATCTCTCCCCATCGAAAGTGAAACGTGTGTGTCTCTGGCCTCCATCTGTCCACTAAGCAGGTGAGCAACGAGTGGTCCATATTCACACGAGAAGACCTTTCAGTTCCCTCTACTAGACGCGCGAAAGGTAACAGTCCAGCCCACTTAAGTCTGCACATTAAAAAACAGTACCGATGTTTTTTGTCCTTCATCACACATCAAATAACACATGAGATGGAGAACTAAATAAATAAACACATACCTATCAACCCAATAAGGGTGTATCATCCAGTTTTTCTTTGGAGTACGAGTAACCAGGGTCTCCAAATCCTTCTCCTGCATTATTGCAGATCGGTGCTTACTATCAATATCCGCGTCGAGTAGCGATTCCATCTTCATTTCTGCCAATATTAAGACATGTAATACAAATTAAAATAGTAGCACACTTCATAAAAATAAAATCGAGTTCCTCACTTATTACAAATTAAAATAGTAGCACACTTGCTAAAAATAAAATCGAGTTCCTCACTTATTACAAATTAAAATAGTAGCACACTTGCTAAAAATAAAATCGAGTTCCACACTTATTACAAATTAAAATAGTAGCACACTTGATAGAAATAAAATCGAGTTCCACACTTATTTCAAATTAAAATAGCCTAGTTACGTCCTCTCCCTCCTCGTGCTCGATTACCTCGTCCCCGGTTGCCTCTTGCAGTAGCTCCGCCTGTGCCAAATTATGGACAACGAGTGTCTCTATGTCCGTAATTGTTGCATAAGAAACATTGCCTAATTGGGCCACCGGCTTCAGATTCATCCATGTCATTGCGGATGCGCTTAGACTGACGCCTGCCTACACCTGTCCGCAGTAGACTTGGGTCGGGGATGTATAGCCTTTCAGAAGGGACAACGGTGTTAAAATTACCCATTGCTCGAAATCCCTGCATCTCACCTGTCCAAGTATGCAAGACGGCCTCTTTCATGTAGTAAGGAGAAACAAACGAGGTTGCATCCAGGCCTAACTGTCCGCAAGCAGCAAGAACATGTGAGCAAGGCAGGTGAAGCAACTTTGGTTTGTTGCAAGTGCACTCACACGTTGGCCATTGTTCAAGACCAATTTTCACCTCATGCGTTCTCAACTCATTTCCACATCCAAACTTGTCAGTAGGTAAACGCACCTCAAATCTCCTTTCTGCATTTCCAATGGCGACACATGTGTGTGTCCTTGCTTTTTCCATCTTACTATCCATGTACTTCATAATCTTGTCACAGTAAGGTGTGTTTGGGTTGTTTACCATATGCGTGTGAGCTTTCTGCCGTCTATCTCTAAAATAATTCAAGGTGCCACGAAAAATACCCTCGACAATGGCAGTCAGTGGTAAAGCCCTACTTCCTCTCAGCACAAAGTTATATGTTTCAGCCAGGTTTGTAGTCATGACGCCGTACCTAGCTCCATGTGTGTCGTGAAGCAAAGACCACCTCTCCAAAGGCTCATGCTCTATCCACTGATCAAAGTTTTTAATCCGTCTCCCAACCTTCCTCCTTGTACCGGGTGCGTCAAATCCTGGCAAGTCACAAAGCCCAACAGGATCCGGTATTAGTGGTATTGCTTCTGTTGATTGTTGTGAAGCCACTGCAGCTGCATGTGCTGCTACAGCAACCTCTTGTGCATGTCTCCTCAATCTTGCATGTTCCTTAGTGAAGTCATTTAAATACCCACGGATAACATTGTACTTCCATTCTTGGTTCTGCTTGCACAATTTTTTGAATAAATTCATAAGGTTCTTATGTCTGAACTGTGAAAAAAAATTTGCCCCCAAATGACGCATGCACCAACGGCTCTGCAAGTCCAGCCATGGAGTTTCTTCCTCAGGACTAGGATTTGTCAGTGCCTTAATCGCACTCAGTATACCTGCATGCCGGTCATGAAGGATGCAGACATTCGGCTTGTCATGCACAACAGCTATTTTCAACTGTCTAAAGAACCATAACCAACTTGCAGTGTTCTCACTCTTCACAAAGGCAAATGCGAGTGGGACGACCTGATTGTTCCCGTCTTGACCAATGGCTGTCAAAATCTGACCTTTGTACTTGCCAGTGAGAAATGTCCCATCAACGCATATCACAGGTCGACAATGACTAAAAGCTTCAATGCATACACCAAAAGACCAAAAAACTCGATGCAGCACCTTCACCGTTGGGAACTCAGGCATCAAAAAGTGTTGGATGTCTACATAGGTACCTGGATTTCGGGCCTGCAGTGTGTGCAGAAGACGAACCACAGAGTCATATGAGTCAAAGAACGACCCAAATCTGCTCTCAAGCGCACTCTGCTTAGCCCTCCAAGCCTTGTCATACTCAATTTGGTAACCCCACCTTACCTTCACTTTATGCATAATAGCCCTAACTTCCATGGTTTTGCTCTCCACAATCTCCATGTACAGCATCCGAGAAATAAGAGTGGAAGACAAGTTGCGATGATCTTTGGGGATACTTGTAATACGGCATGTGTGCAGTACCAAGTCAGTCACCACCCATGTTGTGTCATACTTAGGGATTAACCCGTGCACCCTTCCGGGACAATTAATGTCTTCACACTCCATTGTCAGATATCGCTTACTTGACACAGTTGTTTTCAAAACCCTGTTAGTTGAAATTGCCCACTAAATTATGGCGTCCTTCAGATGTTGCTTGTCCTGATATCTAGCACCTTTGGCCATATTGTTCTGGTGATATTGCCAGGCAGAATCGTGGCCATCGTTCACATTCATTGAATTAGTGAAGTCCTGATTCCAGGCATGAAGCAAAGGCAACTCCTCTTCTTCACTACCCTCCGCAGATTCATCACCACTACCACTTTCACCATATGTATCTTCTTCTTCCATCTGGTTCTGCATTTCCCCATCTACCTCGTCCCCATCTACCTCGCCACTAGCTGCATCGACACTGACTTCCTCGCCAACATCACCATGTCCTCCAACTCTTGACTGCTCTGCCCTAATTCATAACCACCACCCCCATAATTTGACTCAGAAGTATACATATACTCACTATTTTCGCCTGGATCGTACGCGCCCTCTCCTTCAGGGGGGGTGATCTCCTTCTCGACGGGAAGCAGTAAGGCCGTAGGGGTGATTCCCCTTTTTTCGCAGCCTTGCAACCATCGCACCCACTGAGAGGTGTCCTGTACGGGCCTCAAAATAAAGAAGACGTTGGTTCTGGGCTTCGTCCATAGTGCATGCACACCGACGGTGTATATTGACGGATTAAGGCCTAAACATCATGTCAACCACTCTTCAGCCTGACTAATGGACCATGTGGCAGGAGCATTCATATCCATGTCCACAAACTGAAACTCACTCAGATCAACTCCCTGATCATTTGTTTGGACAGTACCCGAACCATAATAAAATCTAACTAAAGTAGACATCTCTGCTGACCTAAAAAATAATAATAAGACTAGTCAACTTCCATATCGTAGTATAAAAATAATTCCCAACGAGTACTAAATATTACTACCGGACCAATTAATTTATACGACCAACTCTACATATATTACTATACGACTGTTGCCCCCAAATATCAGACCGACACTAACACATTATTTCCTCTACTAATTATAGCACTATACTACACGACCGTTGGTCCGACCGGCACTAACAAAATATTTACACCTAACAAATATTCTATTTTTAATCTAACATAATATAACCAATCTATAAAAAATATTACCCTTGAAGCGTGCAGAACAATCACCACCAACAACACCACGCAGCAGCACCGGGCAGGGAGCATGAACCTTCCCCAACACCAAGCTCCTACTCCAATACCAAGCTCCACCGGATCTCCACCATTGCCTCCTAATAGCACCTCCAAATCGCCTCCATGAACTAGCCCATCAACGATCGAAGCTTTTTCTAACTGCTACATGCTTTGGGTATGATTTTTTGGGTGCAAAATCAACTAAAATGGAGTGTACAGGAGGTAGGAAATGAGAGGAAATAGCAGGTCCGTCGGTGGAGGAAGGAGGAAGAAGAGAGGAGAAAGAGTGTGCAGGGGAGAAAGAAAGAGGAGCGGGCGGCCGATACAATCGAGGCTGGTCGGCTTCGGCGAGGCCGACAGGCCTATCGGCGTGGACGTGGCCGATTGCAGGCCGCGCAGGCCCGCGCAGGCCGACAGGGTGCGGTCGGGTGCGGGCAGACTGGGGCCGGCCACCTGCTCGGCGTGGGCTAAGCCGACAGGACCCCGTCGGCGTGGACGAAGCCGACAGGGCCTGCTCGGCGTACCGGAGGCCGAGGGTGTAATATTTCTGTGATTTTTTCAAAACGCGTATTATTTCCAAAAAGAATAAAATAAATGTATTATTTAAAAAAATCGAGCATTGAAATGAACCGGCACGCGTGCCGCCCTAGCTTCTCAATACACACGTGTCGTTTCGGGTGCAGGAAAAGAGATCACTAGAATATTATCTATTAACATTAGAAAAAATTCACTAGAATATTTCCAAAATCTTACAAAAAATATTATTGTCTCTGGAATATAATTTCAAAACCTAGAAAAATATTAGTTTCACTATTATTGCCTAATAACTTTAGAAAAATATGATTATCACTAGAATATTATCTAAACTGTTATAAGAATATTACTGTTAATAGAATATTGTCTAAAAATCTTAGAAGAAAATATTATTTTCACTAGAATATTATCTAAGAATCATAGAAAAATATTGTCAATAGAATATGGTATAAAATCTTAGAAAAAATTATAGTCACCTGAATATTATCTTAAATTGTTAGAACAATATTATTGTCGTTAGAATATTTCCCAAATATACTACAAAAAATTACTAAGAAATAATCTTAATTCAAAGAAAAATATTATTGTCACCACAATATTAGCTAAAAAAATTAGTAAAATATTATTGTCGCTACAATATTATCTAAAAATCTTAGAAAAAAATTATTTTATTAAAATATTGCCTACAAATTCTAGAAAAAATACTATTGTCACTAGAATCGTCGCTATAATATTGCCTAAAAATACTAGAAAATATTATTGTCACCAAAATATTATCTAATAATCTTAGAAAAACTTTTATTTTCACTAGAATATGGCGTAAAATTCTTAGAAAAATAGCTCTTTTCCTAACTTGTATGCCATTTTGTTCTTGATATTTGGGGTCCAATGTTGTCACTAGATTTTTTGGATAAAGGTTTTTTTCACTGAGTGATGGCCATGTAAGAAATTGACTCACTAAATGGAACATCATATATTGTCCAAAGGATCAAGGTAGTCTTAGGGTGGAGGTTTTAGAGATTAAAAAATACATGTTTAATCAGCAAGCGGTTTATAAAATGTTAAATGAGGAATGTGTGGTAAGAGTTGCAACAATGACACTAAAGAACTCTATCTTAGGTCAAAATGAATCCAACAAAATCTCCTATTTGGAAAGGGATATTGAAAGTTAGAGAAGAATTCCTTTTCAGAGGTTGTTTTGTGGTTGGAAACAGTATGAACATATGGATTTTGGAAGGAAAGCTGGTTAGGTGGCATGTCGCTCACATAGCAATATCCATTACTCTATAACATAGTACGCTCGGTAAATGGGAGCAGCCCCATTAAATATAGCAGTTAGAAGGGCTTTGACTAGGAATAAATGGATGAGTTGGTTAGATTTAGCCCAACGTTTGATGGGTGTTGAGTTGTCTGGTAACCAGATGTCTACAATGGAGATTAACATCTTCTGGTATGTTCATGGTTAAGTCCATGTATGTTGATATTGAACGGTCATACTCGATTTCTGCGCAAATATATTTGGAACATGGAAGTTCCACTGAAAATTAGTTTTTTTATGTGGTTCCTTCATCGAAAAGTGATTCTAACAAAGGGTAACTTGGAAAAAGAAATTGGCGGGGTAGTAAGAAATGTTATTTTTGTGACAAAGAAGGAACAGTAGAATTATTTGGAAACTAGTTAAAGGGGATTTCATTGATAAGAAAGTTAAACTTCAATTCCGAGTGGTTGTTTGCGCTTTACTTTGGTCCATATGGAGTATAAGAAATGATCTCATTTTTTAACTGAGTCAAGCGCTTTCACTTTTTCCAGGTTATCCACTGGACCGTATCTAGTCCTATCTTCTGCTAATGGCGGAGTGCTAGGTCATGGATTATGTGTGCAGTGATTTCGAAATGGCTGCACGGAGTTTATTAAGCCGGTATGGATTGACTACAAGATTACATGTTGAATTCCCTGATGCCTATCTTTATTTTCTCTGTTCGGATGGTTGGTAAATGTATCGATCTTATGTGATCCTTGAGCTATATTTGTTCTTTGAAAACCAACATATGATAATGTAATAAAAAGGCTATATAATCAACCGATGCAGAGGCCGAGGTCTTCCCCCTTTCAAAAAAGCTAATCTCAAATGCAGGAACTTCTAGTGCAAATTGTCTTTACACTCTCCGTCACCCATAGAAAGAGACGGCAGACAAGATGGAAAAGCCCAGAAGAAAACTGGGTAAAGGTAAATGTTGATGCTTCTTTCTTAAGCAGTGGCCAGACTTTCCATGGAGACATTGCCGAAATGGAGACGTTCTGCTGGCGGCCGGACATAATAATACGCAGAGATGTGTAGGAAGCTGAAGCCCGAGCAGCTGTTGTCAGTTCCATCAACAGCAGTACTAGAAACCTGGGAGCAGCCTGCAGCATGTATGAAGACATCGGGCAACAGAAGCCTTTCTTTTTAAGGATTATAGTTGTGGAGAGAATTGGGAGAAAGAGAGCAATGTAGTACTGGCGCACAATCTAGTCAATAGCTAATGGCTCTATCCCCTCAAAAAAGTTAGAGAGCAAAGGAAAGATGACTCGTGTGATTTATGTCCTTTTATTACGTTCTGCTGTGAACACAATTCAAGCTGACAACAGATAGAATCGAAATCCAACGTTGGCTCTTTGTATCCTCACCCGATAGGACAATGCTGTGAAATTTCTATTCGCGATTTTTTTGGTGCGGCCCGTTAGCTAGCTGATGGAAGGAACTCCGGTTGTTAGCAACTCATCAAGCCTAGACTGAAAAAATATGTCAGCCAATGGAAAAACAGCCCTCTGCTAATTAGACAGTCATTTTTAGGCTACACACCGTGCAAACTGCAGAGCTAAAGGAGGGGCTACGACTCAATGCAGATAGTACTCTACAAAATAAACCTGATGGAACCAAAGCATCTATCTGATCTGGATCAACCGCCTCCGGTGACCCTCCCGTTGAAGATCTCGATGGTGTCGCCGCTCTTGACGTCGTGCCAGCGCAGCGTGCGGTCCTCCTCCATGACGTTCTGCTTGTAGATGAAGAAGTACCCGCCGTCGTTGGGCAGGAGGAGGTGCGGCACCGCCCTGCGGAGCTCCGCCCGCAGCTCCTTGACGGCGTCCGTGTCGCTCACCTCCAGCGCCACCGTCGTACCGCCCCACTTCACATCCACTGACATCCGTTGCTGCTTACTACTATTACTAATCTTGGCCGCCCCGTTACTGCACACCGGCGGCGGCGGCGGCTGCGGCTGGCGCACGACGACGCGCACCTCCATCCCATCGGCGGGCGGGTCGAATGCCGCCAGCGCCTTGTCATCCTCCATCTCCGCCTTCCCGAAGAACACGCCCAGCCTGGCCGCCGGCAGCGCGCCGTCCGTGCGTTCCTGGAGCTTCTCCTTGAGGCGGGCGACGGTGCAGGAGGGTTCCAGCTCGAGGGCGACGCTGCGGCCGCCGAGGGACGGCGCGGACGCGACGACGCAGACGACGGCTCTGGCGGCGGCGGGAGCGGGAGCGGGGGCGTCGTCGGGCAGGACGAGGAGGACGTGGGATCCCTGCAGGATGGAGTAGTGCTCCGTGTCGCGGTCGTCGTGGAGCTCCTTCCCCTGGAAGAAGAGCCGCTGCGACTCCACGGGGATGCCCTCCTGCTTCTGGACGCACTCCTTGATCCTCCTCACGGTGGAGAAGTACCACACCTCGACGGTGAACCGGCGGCCCCGCGTCGTCTCGAACGTCACCTCCATCGCCGCCGGCGAACTCGATCGGCGTGTGGAAATGTACGGGCATTTATGCACACGCGCGATATATTCGTCGATCGTTTACTCGGTGTTATCCCGCGATTTGTATGGAAATCTAACCGTTTCCAGTTCTGTAATCAATTTGCCGATTTTCCCTCCTTCCTAGCCGTTTTTCAGCCGGTACAAATCCCGCACCAGCCGCATGCAGATTGTTTCAAAAAAAAAAAAAAAAAAGAGACCAGCAGCATGCAGGAGATGGTTAGCGTGTAGCAACGTAATTAAAGGACATTAACTACCTTCGGATCTATATTCTCGGGTGATTTGAAAATCTCTCCGGATCAATAAACCGAACAAAATCGTGCGAAAAAAATAATCGTACAGTATATGTAATTTTACTCGTTGTTATTCTCAGATATGTGGCCGTGCACGACGACCTTGGAGCAACAAGCCTAGCATGAACTAACACTGCGTGTTCTTCATGGGATGATGGATGGGAATAGGGATGATCGGGCGCAATGATTCATGGACATCGGCAGTTCAACACTGCCTACAAGAACATTCGGGCTGCGGAACAGAGTGCAGAGTTGGGAACTTAGAATCAGAAAATCAAAACTGCAAACCTACATGAGGGAGGACCTAAACAAGCTACTAGTATTTTGTTTTGTGTTCGTCCACATACAAAGGATAATGTGGCATATCAGTGGAGATTGTGCTGTGAATGTAAGATTGAGGAGGCAGAGGGGGCAGACATCTTGCCGCCCACGAAGCTCTGGGTTCAGGTTCAGACATGGCCTCCATGGTGGCAGCTCCGCCTCCGTGGCCTCAGGCAATTGCTCTGGCTTTGGGGCGGCCACGACAGGGCCTCCACGGTTAGCCTCAGCAGCGGCAGACTCCAATTTATGCCTCCATTCACTCTACCAGCAACAATGAACATTTTTGGTTTTCCACCATTAGACATTTGCAAGTGAACCGTGAATCAACTCCACACTGGAGCACACAGGAAACATGTATAACTCACTTCTTTACAATCAAATCCCTATGTATAAGACGAGGAGTTTGTTTCCAAAACTTCAATTCGCGACTAAATGCTCGAACAACAAACTGAATCAAGGAAACATACAGCAAGTGCCCGAACGTACCACGGCATCACAGTACACCGATGCAGCAAGGAAAGGCATCATCGTACTAGTATGCCAGTCATTTTACCTTAGTTTAAGCTAACAGAGGTTGGCTGATTCCTCAAAATAACATGCAACAAGAGGCCATCACCGAAACAGCATGCATGACCATCATCGGGGAAGAAGTTCAGCAGAAGCAGAGTGTGTTTCCCAACTGATTCTCCCGGATAGCTATACCCCTATTTTGGAAGACTGTCACCTTGGTATCAACTTCTATGCACCACTTTGTGATTTACTCGCACTTTTCGTTTTTCAACAAGATAGTACTGCCGGTAATCTGCATGGAAAGCATCAGGTTAGTTTTCATGTCGCAGCTTATGTACTATTAACGCAGTACCAAGAGTAGTGTTCTTATTTGGAAAGGAACGGCAAATCCACTTAGTGATAAAACCGTGTGAAAATTATTAAATAGAACAACCTGGCACCACACTAAAACTGGTGATCACCTTAGTACCCTCGGAGATAAGCCTCCTTAATTCCATGCAGCCCTGCAGCCACTTCCTGCATATTGGGCCGCTCACCTGGGGACAGCTTGGTGCAGCGAAGCCCAATGTTGAGCACTGAAGTTAAACAGTCCAGGTCATTTTCCTTCATGGCTACTAGAGGTTCTTCAGGAAACTCATGATGATCTTGAAGTAATTCAGGTTCAACAATTTGTGATATCCTGGCAGGAAAATTCATTTCAACGAATTTTGCAATGTTTAGTCCATCTTTGAACATATCATCTGTCGGCCTCTTCCGTAAGAATATTTCTAGTAGAACGATTCCGAAGCTATAGACATCGCTAGCAGTCGAAACATGACCACCTGTTGCACATTCTGTATTTCACATGCAAGAATAATTTAATTCTGATGTTAGTATAAGCAGAAGTAACGATAACAGAATATGAAAATTGGAATTACCTGGAGCAACATATCCAATAGTTCCGTTTATTGCAATCGAAGAAGTTGAGTATGAGTCATCAAGTGATGATACTGCAGAATGAACTATAAACCTTGCAAGACCGAAATCTCCAACATGGGCCGTCATAGTGTCATCCAAAAGAATGTTGCTAGGCTTCATATCACAATGAAGAATAGTTTCATGGTTGTTATGGTGTAGGTACTCCAGTGCATCTGCTACATCCACCACAATGCTTAGCCTTTGAGCCACTGTAATGTGTATCAAATCTAAAGAGCCCTCATGATCTTGAGTTGAGTACAGTAGTCTATGTAAGTCTCCTCGGGACATGAGCTCATACACTAGAGCTTTGAAATCATTCCCATTAGAATCAATGCTTGAGCATGCTGTTAGTATAGGGAGTAGATTTCGATGACGCACATTTCTTAAGGCATGGCATTCTGCAATGAAACTCTTATGTCCTCCCCTTATCTCCAGGTTGAAGATTTTTATGGCAACATAATTTCCATCTTGAAACAGTTTTCCTTGATACACAGAGCCGTATCTCCCTCTCCCAATTAAGCAGGACAATGAGAAACCCTCTGTTGCTCTAGCAATATCATTGAAGGAAACTTTGGGAAAATTCCTACCAAATGATGGCGAAGACATAGATTTTCTCTTATGTTTCCTTCTCCAGAACAATATGACAAGTATGACCGTGGCAAGTGATACCACGCAAGCTATTGGGATTACGACTTTGAGTACAGCAAACAGCTTGTGCTTCGTTGAATTTGAAGGTATAACAGAACATGCCATTAAGTGTAACTCCAAAGACCCACCACAAAGCCCATCATTTCCGTCAATCCGCAGAGCAGTTAAATTCTTGAAGATTCCGTTTGTTGGGACCTCCCCCTTGAGATGGTTAAATGACATATCTAGTTGCTCAACATATTGTAGGTTGCCAAGAGACACTGGAATTGACCCAGTAATGTTATTGTGAGAAAGGCTGAGAATTCTGAGGCTACTTATTTTGCTTAATGTGCTGGGGATGCTTCCACTGAAAATATTCCAGTCCAACTTGATATCTTGCAAACTTGCACACTCACCCAAAGTGCTAGGAATATTTCCAGATAGCCTATTTGATGAGAGTTCTAGATTTGTGAGTTGTTTCGCATTGCCGATGTCACTAGGAAGTTGTCCATCGATATTGTTAAAAGATAAATAAATTTGCCTTAGTGTTGGAATTCTAAAGATCTCCTCTGGTGCTCCACCTTGAAGATTGTTGTTGGAAATGTTCAATATTTCAAGACCTTGAAGGTTTCCAAAGCTTGGTGGTATGTGGCCAACAAATTGGTTCGAGTCTAGAAGGAGATATGTCAACTGAGATAAGTTGGAAAGAGATGATGGAATAAACCCTGTAAATATGTTGTCAGCTAAACCTAGTATTTGCAAATTTTTAAGAGTGCCGAGCCATTGGGGAACGGCCCCTGTAAATCGATTGCTGTTCATTCCTAAAACAATCAGGTTCGGAAGGTTTGCTATGCCAGAAGGGAAATCCCCTGCCAACTGATTTCGTCCCAAATATAGATTTTGAAGCTCACTGGAAAGGTTACTTAATGAACTTGGTATGTGGCCTTCTAGATGATTCCCCTCTACTGAGAAGGCACGGAGCTTAGTGCAATTGGTTAAGCTATGCATAAACTCCCAGTCTTGCTTGTTACGTGCTTGGAGTTTATTGAACTCGAGATTTAACAATGTTAGTTCAGAAAGTTTGCCAATTGATCTAAGCACCGAGCCTGTGAAACTATTATTTGATAATTCCAAAATATGTATGTTGGATGCGTTTATCAATGAAGACGGGATTTTCCCATCAAATAAGTTATTGGCTACTGCGAACACTTGAAGATTGGGTAGAGAAGTACCGAGATTGGATGGTACCTCACCGCTTAAGTGATTTTGACCAAGGTTAAGGAAAACGAGAGTAGAAAGGTTCAAGATGGCTCGCTGAAACCTGCCAGTCAATTGATTGCTACCCACATTAAGAATATGTAGAGCAGGTAACTTTGCAATCTCATTTGGAATGTTGCCCTCAATATTATTGAACGCAATGTTAAACTGGTTTAGCGCTGTGATATTGGCAAGAAAAGCAGGGATAGTTCCGGTTAGATTGTTAAGCGAAAGTTGCAGCATTTGCAGGGAAGGAGGCAAATCTGTAGGAATTTGCCCAACTAGTTGATTTCTATCCAGCCATAGTGCCTTGAGGTTGGAACAGTTTGCAAGACTAGGTATCCTCCCTTGTAGCATGTTATTGCTCAAGTAGAGGTTCTGGAGGCGGTGCAACTGACCAAGGGATGAAGGAATTTCCCCAGTAAACATATTTGTCGAAAGGAATAGATGTTTTAGGAATGTTAGGTTTCCAAGTGAAAGAGAGATTTTCCCGACTAAACCTCGATTTGTAAGGTTGAGAGAAGTGACACGTTGTGGATTCTTCATCTCGCAATGAACACCTTCCCAACTGCAAAAGTGGGTGCTTCCATTCCAGGACATCAAGGATTGCTTTGGATCGAGGCTAATTGCATTCTTGAATTCAAGCAATGACAATCGGTCTGTCTCATTTCCATGTACGGAGACACATATGACGACATGTCCATTGCAAACAATGAGCAACAAAATAAACTGCATGATTGTGGTAACCTTCATCGCTGGCTTTCTTTCTTTGTTGAAGACCTTAAGCAAGCAAAAAAACAAGGGAATTTTCAGATAGACGATAATTAATGTTAGCAAACATCCATTTGTGTGATGTAAGTACCTAAAGGATTCTACTTCAGTCCTTCCCTCTGGACTTGCCTACTGTCTCTCTGCAAGTAAGAAAAAGACAGACTCCAGCTGCTGCAAATTTACTATGGGAACCATAGTCATTACTTGTCGATTGAATTTGATAAATCTTAATTTCCTACAGTCCTGCAATCATGTGTGAGTCAATTAGTTTTGCTATGTGGTATGCTTTTGATTCATGAACCTACTGTCTAAACTACATAATCAGATGTTAGAAAATCACACTTGGATATGGATTAATGGGTCAAGCATATGGTGGATTCTCACATGATTCATCCCAAATATTATTGGGATTGATTATGGTATTCTATTACCTCATTTATGCATTTCCACCATCCGGGCTTACGCTCATCATACTACAGGTGGGAGTGAGCAGATGTGAAAAAATGTGGGAGGAGAAATGAGAATATGTTCCTCATACAATTTGCTTGTGGGAGTCTTTGAATGAACTACAAAGCACCATGGAAGTCCTTGAAGGAGCTAGCTAAAACACTTGAACAAAATTTCTCAAAACTCTAGATATATGGACTGTTTGCAAAACTCGAAAGTTGGTAAAGATTAGCGCACCTTGAGTTCATGACCAACATCATCCTGCAAGTGTTTGACGGTTGCATAAACATCCCCCAAAACAGCATGATCATGTCATCTGAACTGCATAAGAAACATTAAAATCCTGCGTGATTTGGTTGTACAACACTTAGCCATAGCTACAAGTAACGAGCAGCCTAATTACACCCTCTATTTATAGTCGTGGGGATATCTACTTCTGCGAAAAGGTGTCGAATTTGTTAGCCTTTTAATAATATATATTTTTTGGAAAAAACTATGTCATTTTCTACATAACTACAGATAGTGACCGATGACCCAATTTTCTAAAGGAAAAGGAGAAAGTGACAGCATACCGATACAGCTTTTAAGATGCTAAACCCTGTGGACGGCCTAATGTCCATTAGCGGTGTTAGTTTAGACGATGACATCAGGTGAGCAGGATATCTAAAATGACACAAACAGAAATCTCGACCACGCACCCAAATGCGTGTCATTTGTATCAAAAGTAGCATCAAAATGACACGGCAATTCTTGACATGGGACAAGAGAGAACGGCAGCGAGCATGACTTCTCAATCATGCTGCCGGCCTACTGGCGGAGCACCACCAGACAATCAGTTGTGAACATGGATCATGGATGGTGCCGGCCCTGACGGTTTCACATACGGATGGACTGTTTCACACACATTCTCTGTATCCATGGAGAGCAAACTCCATGTCACATTAGAATATAAAGTCTGAAAGAAACCAAGAAGATGATTCCATCCGATCTGGTGAGGCACGCTCGACTTGATTTCCTACTTGAACAATCTCATAATAAGAACGGTAAGTGGAAAATGGGTCAAAAGAAACTAAGCAGAACGTACGGAGTAGAAAGCATTGTCCATCCGCTGTCGCCCTCACCCTTGCGGTCCTCGTCCACGCATCGAGGAGGAAGTGTCGGAGGAAATCCAGAAGATGCTGGGGATTTTTGCTGCTCCTCCTCCTCCTCCGTGAGCATCACCTTCTCCCTCGCCACGCCCCCTTCTGCGCGGCTGCGATGCCGGCGACGCCATCTCCTACCAGATGTGACGCGAGTGAGGACTTGGGGGGGTGGTTTCCGTGCGTAGCGGTCGGAAGAGGCCAGCGATGATTTCCGGCCGACGGCGGAGAGGAAAAGGGGAAACGAGGCGAGGCCGTCCTGGAGCTGGTAGCCACGATGCACCTGAAGATTCGATCTATACCCGTTGTTTCTTCAGACAGACAACTGCAGACTGCCACATACATTCATTTAACAAAATTCAGTTCAGCAAAACATCAGCAGAAAAGTGAACAATATACAGTCTGTTGGTACAAAATAGCAGCAAAAAAAAATTAAGACAATATATAATCTGTTAGTTCGGTTCATCAAAACAGCAAAAAAAGATGCAGGCAATGTACAGTCTTTTAGTTCAGTTCAGCAAAATAACAGCAAATAAATGAATTGAAAAATGAAAACCTTAAGAGACATATTGAGAAACCTGAGATAATATACAGTCTGTAAGAAGCAAAGGACAGATTTAAAATTTTCGAAACACTTCGCATAAAGTTGAACAAGATGCAGACTCTTGGTACAAGAAAAGGAGCTGAAAAAAGAAAACATGAGCCATACATAATTAACAGCTATGATTCCTTGGTGGCGGATTTCGTCGGCTGTCCTCGGTGTGCTGGCACGTGTGGGGCCAGCAGCTTTCTGGCATGTGGCGGGGGCGCCCGGCGAGTGGTGGCAACGCGATTGGTGGGACTCCAGTTAGGGCTCGGGGTTCCGATGACTTTTGTCGCATCTGATGCTCTCACACCTCGGTCCAAAGCAACTCCGGTAGAAACCTCATATCCCCTCAGGATCGAGCCATGGCGGTGCTTCTGCATCGCAGTCCCTCTTGAGAGTGTCGTTTTTGGGAGTTTGCGTCGGTGCGTAGCGGTGCTGTGGTCGTAGCAACCTCATTTCTTCGTCGGTCTTACGGAGCGGGTTCTACAACAGCTTGCGATGGCAAGGTGGTGGCTGCGGGGGGTTGTTGTGCGTGGCACCATGGTTGTCAACCTCCGGTCTAGCGGCCACGAATCTGGCAGCGATCTTCTCGCTGAGACGCTAATGATGACGGCAACCCTGGATTTACGATGGCGGCGAACATCGTGGTCATGTGGTTGACACGATGGCCAGGTTTTTGTTTTGGTTATGATTTTTAGCTCGGGTGTGTCACGGTGGATGGCGGTATGGGACATCCTCTACCGCGTCCGTGGAGTTTTGAGACGGAGTTATCAAGTCTATTGACTAGGCGGTGGTTGCGATGCATGACGTCGCATATAGAGGCGTCAAATCATCTCTGATCCTGGTAGGTGCTACGCACGAAGTCTCCTCTACGGTGTCAAGTCATGCATGATGTTGATCGATCGGAGGTGGTACGACACTGGTTGGCGGTGTGGCGGTATGTGACGTCATCGACTTCCAGTTTCTCCCACTGGTATCTGGCGATGAGTCGTTGTCCAGATAGGAGATGATAATATCAATCGCCGAAACAGGGCCTTAAGGCCTACCGGACACGACCCTTTTATATATTTTTCTTATTTTTTAGACTTCCTTCATTTTTTTATAAGTAGGCCGAAACTGCCCAAAAGTTCAAAAAACAAGCAGGCCGGCCCGCATCTATGTTGGGTTGTACCTTTGAGCTCGCATGTTGGGCCAATCGTAGTTTTCAAGCCTTCATGGCCGCACGATACAATCCTGTTATAAAAGGGTTACCACGGGCCGGGTCAAGCAATTTTGTTTATGTGTCGAGTTGGGCAACCCATATGGCGTACTATATGTATGACCCCATCATCATCATCAGTATGCTTGTTGGCAAGTTTCCACACATTTCTCGACTTTATCTTTCCTCCGTTGTTCCTTCCTTCTCTCTCCTCCCACACCCGTTCGCTCCGCCCGATTGGGCGGCAGCGTTGAACAATTACTTTTCCGCTATTTCTAAAGGAAAAGTAATTACTTTTAGAACTCTAAGCAAGCAATGGTTTTTTTTAGAACTCTAAGCAAGCAATGTTTTTTCCAGTGTTTGGAAAAAGAAAATTCGAAAAGATAGATTGGGCCGAGCCATTCGGCCCGGTGAGTGGTGTGGTGTGTGACTGACCGGACGCTCCTTCCGGTTTCTCGAATAAAAGTCCAAAAGAAAAAAGATCTTCGTAAATTTTCAGCCGTTACAGTTCCCAACCTTCTCAAATCCGGCCGGCTCCAACGTCTCCCCCAGATTTCGAATCCCCCCCCCCCCCCCCCCCCCCCCCCCATTTCAGCAGCGTTTCAGACAGAGAGAGGACGGCGTCATCATCATCTCCTCCTCGCCCGTGCACCCAGCCCACACGCGCAGGCATGGCGACAACGGCGGCGGAGGCCGCGGACGTTGAGACGGAGGCCCCGATCGCGGTGTTCGCGGTGGCAAAGGGCGGCGTCGTGCTGAAGCACATCTTCCTCAACGGGCCGCCGACGGAGGAGTCGCGGCGCGGCGGGGATGGGGATGGGGATCCGGAGGAGGAGGAGGATCCGCCAGTACTGTTCGGGCGGCACCCCGACTGCCGCGTCCTCGTCGACCACCCCAGCGTCAGCCGCCGCCACCTCGAGGTCCGCTGCAAGCGGCGCCAGCGCCGGATCACCGTCACCGACCTCTCCTCAGGTACTGAGATCTCGGCTTCCCCTTCCGTCTCCCTCCACTCTCTGCGTGCGCATGCGCGTGCGCCGTTCGCGATCTGCGCGCGTGCGTGGGTTTACGCGAACTCTAGGGTTTTGTTTGGGTGACTCGATTCGTGTAGACTGATATATTTGGGGAGTTTATCTCGTCGATCCATTTTGACTTGCTCTCGGTAGGCTCGATATTGGGCGGATTGTCTCTACCTTGTCATCTTCATAATCACAAGTCCTGCGACTGCGATGATTAGCGAATATGCTTGCAATTTTGATAAAACTGATGCGAAATTACATACTGGAGTACTAACCCATGGTTGGGCTTGATTGACCCAGTGCATGGGACATGGGTCTCGGGCCAAAGGATCCCACCACACACGGTGGTGGAGCTGGTGGCCGGTGATACACTGCAGCTTGGGGCCTCAAAGAGGGAGTACCGGCTTCACTGGCTTTCCCTCAGCGAGGCATTTGAGATGGAGGATCTGCTTCCACCACTTGTCGAGGAGGAAAAGGAGGAGGTCCACGCTCATCAGGTCAATAATTCTCTTTGCTCGGTACAAAATCTGTAATTATTTTGGTTATGTTGGTTGGGGTCTAAGTGTTTGATGAAATTACAGGAGGCATGCAATCAGTTGGTATCTACGCAGAGGAAGCTAATGGACACGGATACTCATCAGGTTTGATCCCAAAAAGCTAATACTGGAAACCTTTGATTAAGCTTGAGATGCATTTCATGTCCCTGGGTTTGGTATGGGTACCAGCTGATTGTGCCCTTTAGCTGATCATTTTTGCATATCAACCCATACTTGACCACTGATGTCCCCGCTGATGTGCCAAAATCTTAAAAGGCACCGTGTTAAAATGTTTGCTAGATTGGTTAATTTGGATAATTGGATTAGGTAACATTTCCAATGATTGATATTCCATTAGTTTCTAGTCATTCGCTTTAGCATATCTTAGAGTTTATATCCCTTCTTTTCATCCATTTATGTTTAATCGGTTTCTGAAATGTTTTATATTCAAATTAGAATCCAATTCTGTAACTGAATATTTCAGCAATTGAATTACTGCTATGTTCCTTGTTGCTTAAAGCATCAAATTGCTTACAAATGATAACTGGTTAACGAGTTTTGGTGTGTCTACTCTTGTACTTCTTGAATTCTAGTGCTTAGTTAAATAAGCTTCCAGTGGTAATGTAAAGAGGCTTAAAAATTATTATCACTATTAAGCAACTTTTTATGTGCATGCTGCCTTCCTGGCATTCTGCCCAGTGCGGGATTTAGTATGTCATGTCGTAAGTTCTAATGAAAGTTGACACTGAAACTAACCTGAGTGCGCTGGGAGTCAGCGCGGGTTAGTATTGCTTAGATAAATATAAACTGCTTTGTGCCATTATGTTACTTGTACATTAGTCAAATCGTCTCACTGATTTCATTTTTTTTATTTCTTAGTTTGCTGAATGGTTTTCTTATGGCGTTGCTTTTATGGGACACATATGAAGAAATCTTTCACAGTATTGAATTTTCTATCAGTCCGAATGTTATGCCACGTATTTTGTGTTGAATGCATGATAGAACTGAGAGCAACTAATAATTGATCAACTATGTACATCCGACTAATATTCATGTAGAATAACGCAAATACATGGTTTATTTTCCTTGGTTATAACAATACTTGTTGTTTTCCTGATATTTACCATATGCTTATTTTGATATAAAACTGTATGATGAGTAAATAATATAATATCTATCTACTTAAAATTTTGCAAATTCTTTCGATATCCCGATTTGCTTACAGCATTATCTAACGCTCATATCAAGATTCTGTATTCCCCAGTATCTTTGTGTGTTGCTTTTTTCTTTTAAGGATGCTACATGTTGAGTTCTACTGCTTGATTTCCCCCCTTCAATTTTGTGTTTGTCTTCACATCTTATATTCTTTGGTACTTATCTACAGTTCTAACTGTCTAATATAATTCACAGGAGACCAGACGTCAAGTAGTGTCAGAACAAACTGAATTTTGTGCTGAAGTGGTCCCCTTGGGGCCACCATTGCCTGAGTCTGCCCATTCCAGCTCTCTGAAAGAATATTCACTCTCACATTGCTATGAGAACAGAGAGGGAGTGCTAGAGGAACAAATTGTTAGTGAGAACTCATTCACAGAATCTGTTGGCTCTTCCACAATACAGGCAGCTAGAACATCAGTACAATCAGATAAACAGAAAGTGTCAGGCACCATGTCCCGGAGGGCCAAGTTAAAGTCAGTCAAATCTCTTCGCATTGACACAGGAAGGAGAAGCAGAACTTTGAGCTACAGCCATCAGAAAGAAGCCCAATATGAGAATCTTGTATGTTCTCAAAACTGCAAGGGTGAATGTGCAGCCTGCATGGTTCTGTTCAACAATTCTGATGTCAAAGAAGCTGAAGAAAAGGAAAAGATGATTGCACCAGAAAAGGACCACATGAACCCTCATGTCTTGGACATTATTACTATGGAGGGGAATCAAGAAGTGCCTGCTGTACATTTGGAATCCTACGAGGCTGTGCCAGAAAATCCTTTCACTCATGCCATAGCTGGTGGAAATACGACTAACCATCTAGACACGAAACACGATGGTTTATTCCATCTTAAATTGGATGGATGTCTCTCAAACAAGGAGAAAATGCCCAAAAGTAAGATTGTTGTGGAGGACTGTGAGCTTGAAGGCATAATTTCTGGAAGCATATTTGACAACTTGGATATAGAAGGAAGATCAACTGAAGGAAAAGAGGAGAGCAGTCTAATTGACAAGGAGAACACCACCCCTCTTGTCTCAAGCAACATAATATTTGAGAGGAGTCAACTAATGTTGAAGCCTACCAGTTCCCAAGAGTTGATGGATTCCATTTCCCCTCTGAATTTGGAACATGACAAGTTTTCAGATAGTGAAAACTCCATGCTGAACATTGGAAAGAAGATGAAGTCAAATGAACTTACATCTGAAAATCTTTTTCCCTTAATGTCAGTTGAGACAGAGTTTCTTCTCGTGTCAGATCAAGATTTAAAAAATGACATCATTCTAGACAAGGAAAACTCAGTGCTGGCTCCTGGAAAGTATAATGCTGCTATCTCTCCTGAGAAACAAGGAGACCTCTTTCCTGACGAGAATGTCATACCTGCCTCCAGGGATCTCAAGCCCATTGCTGGTAAGGTTCTTGGCTCAAGGATGGACAGTTCGGTGTCAGTAGAATACACTTCAAACAGGAGCATCCATCAAGGGGAACGCAGTGAACTTTCATCAGAGTATGATGCCATCTCCCCTGTGAGGCAACGAGACATCTTTCCAGACAAGGAGAATGTGACATCTGCCTCCACAGGTCTCAAGTCCATTGGCAGGGAGGTTCTTGGCTCAAGGACGGATAGTTCAGTGTTGGCAGAATGCACTCCAAACAAGAGCATCAAAAAACAGAAATGCAATGATCTATCATCAAAGTCCCAACGTTTGCACACAGTAGATAATGAAGCTTTCTATTCAGATAAGGAGAATTTGACACCTATATCTACAGGAGATATGAAAGCGAGAAGGTGTCTTCCAAAGAACCTCTTCCAAGTTGATTCAGACCAAGATCAAGAGGCCTTCTGCTCTGACAAGGAGAACTCTACACCAGTATCTTCTGTAGCTCAGAAAACAAGCGATATGTCTGAAAACCGTGCAAGGATTGAAAGTGCAATCACAAAGAAAAGGGTGGAAGATAGGCTCCCTTTCCAGACTCTTCTCTCAGATTCTCCCTTGAGACCGACCAGCTCCTTTGATTGTACCCAGGCTAATGCTAGAACGGCTGAGTTCTCTATCAGGTTGGAAGATGAACTGAACAGTTTTCCAGTAAGTAATCATAACGATTATCAAGATCAAGAGGCCATCTGCTCTGACAAGAACTCTACACCAGTATCTTCTGTAGCTCAGAAAACAAGGGATATGTCTGAAAACCGTGCGAGGATTGAAAGTGCAATCACAAATAAAAGGGTTGAAGATAGGCTTCCTTTCCAGACTCTTCTCTCAGATTCTCCCTTGAGACCAACCAGCTCATTTGATTGTGCCCAGGCTAATGCTAGAACAGCTGATTTCTCAATCAGGTTGGAAGATGAACTGAACAGTTGTCCAGTAAGTAATCATAACGGTTGTATTTTGAATTTCCAATTTGTATATTTTTGCTTTTGATATAGATTCTGATACGAGACCATTTTGATGGTGTACAGCCCCTAGAACAGCACAAGAACCGAGAATCGGATAGGGTTGGAGAAGGGATGAAATTCTGGACCATGGTGGCTGATACTGATTGTCTTCTAGATGACGAATCAATGAAGTCTATAATGCTACTAAAAGGAATAAAAGGAACTCATCTGATCATACCAAGGATCGGTAAGTTAACAGCAATATATAGTAATTGTTTGATCTGTCATGCTATATGATGTTTTTACTCCGTGAAGTTTCTTTTTAAGGCGATCGAATCTGTGGTCCTCGGGGATTATGCTTAACAAAAGGAAAAAATGTGCTTACTTTGTGTACAGCATGTTTCCATTGCCACATATATTCTATTTCCTTATCTGACTGAGACTTGTTATTACTGAATTATCAAGTTCCATTCTATCAAGCTGCTAGCCACTAAACAATACTACTTTTACATTTTATATCCATTTGCAACAATGATCTCACGCGATGATGGTATTAACCAAAGAGCTGTGCTTCTGTAACTTTCAGTTGTTAACATCTTATTATGATGTTACGTGCCTGTAGGCTATAGCCTTTTGTATTCAATTGCTCAGTTCTGTGCAATGCCCCCATATTTCGAGCTTTTGTTATTTTTAACTGAGACATGTAGCTCGTTATTATTAACTGAACTGAGTTGAGTGCATCTGCATGATGTGCTATTCTCATCCACTGAAACCCTGTTTTACGTAATGCCAGTGATCAGGGAGCTGGATTGCATGAAACAGCGGGAGGGCCTGTTCAAGAGATCAACAAAGGCCACCTCCATACTCCAATGGATCGAGGATTGCATGGCGAATGAGAGCTGGTGGATCCACCTGCAGAGTTCATCCGAGATGCTGCCAGTAGCACCAACCCCACCTGCAACTCCTACGGAACCGCAACATCACGGTGAAGAAAGAGAAGCCGCTGCTGCCGGCACCTTCAACTCAGTGTTGGCCCTCTTCTCCCCAAGAGGCTTCACCGAAATCTTCTCCCCGAGAAGCTTCACCGACATCGTTTCCCCGAAGACCGAAGACCGCGTCCTCGACTGCGCCATCCTCTTCAACAAGCTGAGAGGCGGCCAGAACATGGTCATCCTGTCCAACAGCGTCGCCCTCAAGATCAAAGCCATGTCAGAGGTACCGTGGCATTGCTTTCATATCTGAATCTCTGCACCCCTGTCAAAGAAAGACATTCTCAGTGTGCAGATTTCTAGCTGGACTGATTTGGTGTTTCGGTTTGGTTTCTTCAGGGCCTGCTGTGCGAGGGAGCCAAGGAGTTCCGGGAGACGCTGATGAACCCTTGCTCTGGCAGGTTCATGTGGTCGGCGAGCGCGCCGAGGGGGGCGGCGTGGTCGCGCCTGGACGAGGCCGCCCTGGCGGAGAACTACTACAACAGCCACCACCACCACCGTGAAGCCAGGAGGCCCGTCGAGGCCGCTAGGGGGCTCAAGCTGATCCTGCTGCACAACAGCTCCTCCCTCTGCCCGTACGCCGGCGACCAACTCCGTCGCCTGGGATGACGCCGTTGCTGGCTCCAGTGCATCGGCCTACAGTTTTTCTTTCAGTTACCATGTGAAAATGACGGATAAAAAACGCCTTGTAAGTACGAGTGTCTTGACTCGTGGCGAGTGAAGTATTTTGTTTTTGTTGTGGTATGGTATGATTTCCATGCCTGGGGACAAGTGTGAATTGTGATGGGAAAAGTTCGAACATGAGAATGACCTTGTGAACCTTGATCGTCAACAGATTGAATGGATGAGGATGAGTCGACTGTTTCTTGCTTCGTTTGGCACAGTTATGTTATATGGGTCAAAGCTAAGCATTTGCATGTTCATCATCAATCATCCTCTGTCCCATCAACTGTTGCTAAAAATTAGTGTACGGAGCAACAGCTTCACGTGGACATGGGTACGTGTTAACTGGTTGTTACAAAATAAAATCCAGGGTTCGTGAGGAGACCGTGTTCTGGTGTGACCATATAGATTCTGAACAGATGCCATCACTGGACGGCAATAGGATAGGGCATGTAGTTGGATAAGATGTGTTTTCTGCTGGGAGCATGATCTTCCTTGTTCAAAGATTCCTTAGCACATGGCCTTAGCACATTGCCTTCCCACAAAGAACAAGAAAAAATGTGTTTATCTCTTGGTATGTTGGTAAAATGGTTGGATTCATGTCCAGGAAGCTTTATTTTGAGGCATCATTCAGTAGCAACTATATTTTGCCCTGTAAAATCAATTTACAGATTCCTCGTAACAATTTCGGATAGTTTTACAGCACACAAAGTCAAACGCCCTAAACCGGGCCTCTGAATTCTGAATTTCTGCATTTTTTAGTTCTTTGATCATACAAGTTCTATTTCACATATACACAATTTGAAGCATGCACCGACCAAAATAAATTGGTGTTTCATCACAAATGTTCTCACCATTCAAGCAAATTGCTCACGTGAGCATCACATCACCACGGAATGGTGGTACATTCCTTGATGCCAAGATCTCAGAACGATTGATCTCCCAATAGCTCTCACCTTCTCATCCATCATAGTTGGATCCATCATCATGAATTTATTTTCCTAGATTATCTTGCACCTCATCTCCTTGTCGGCTTCGGCCTACATATTGCCACCATCTTGCTTCAACCGCGTCTCCTCGAGAGCAAGCCTACTCTTCTCAAAGGCAATCTTGAGCTCGTCAATGGCCTCCATACGAGCCTCGTACTCCCCATGCTTCTTCACCTCAACTTCACCGCCTTTAAAGTCTGCATGTGTGTCATCTCCTTTTCTTGTTGCCTCTTCTCGGCAAGCTCCAACCTAGCTTGAATCACCTTATCTACCATCTCCTTCTTTGCATTGTATCTCATCAAGCTTCTCCCTCGTGGCAGCGATTTCAGATTTCTCTTTGGCATATTCTTGGCCCTCATCCTCCCCTATGACCGAGCATTGCTAGATTCCAGAGTCGGAATCCTAGCTTTCCCTTATCCATCTCCAGTTCTACCTTCTCTTCTCCACCCTCCACCTCTCACATCATCGCCTCCATCTCCCGCTCTCACATCATCTCCATCTTTGGGTTCTTTAGAAGCTGGAGTGCAACTCCTAGGCCTCTCTGGTCGAGCCTTAACATATCATTCTCCCAATTGGGATGCCCCTTGAGCAACTACCAGTAATGGTGGAAGTTGAATGCTTGCCTTTGGCCTTCGGCATGTGCGAGAACCTCTCATGGAGTGTAAGTGAATTGAAAAGCCAAAATTTTGCATTAGCACAACTGTTGTAAAGAATCCAATAATCACATGTGTGGTATGCGACATCAAACAATTCACATAATATCCTGGTTGAGTTCCACTCAGTTCGAGACACTCCAGCTGTGCAACACATGATGACCATCGGTTGAAGTGGTCCGAGATAACTCCCCACCGGTATGAAAGGGATTTGGGACTCTGATAGAATGTAACCTTAAGATTGCGGCAATGGTGATTGGCAATTTGCACCAATATGAAGTGAGACACTCACCCATGCCAACACTAATGCTTTATCCTCTTCGGTGGTGTAGTTACGTTGCGTTTGATGGCACATTCCCAATGGTCGAAGGTTGCCGAGTTCATCTTCTACGGTGGCATGCATCATCTTCGTCAAAGCCATTAAGGGGAATCGAGAGGTTGATGCCCTCGGTCGGAGTTGATGATACATCCAACAAATCCATGTATGTTGCATATGGATTCACGGATCCATCAGATCTCAGTAGAAATCACACAATTTGATCAACATTCATTGCAAAAAGCTACTTCTATACAAATTCAAATCACAATGATTTGTCTACCTTTCATGCATTCCGACGAACACGCTGTGGACATTGACACCAATAATGTTGGACACCTCTGTCGGAGGAGGCGGTTGCTCCGCACCACGACATGC
The DNA here is from genome assembly GCA_012064385.1 of Puccinellia tenuiflora. NCBI lineage: Eukaryota > Viridiplantae > Streptophyta > Magnoliopsida > Poales > Poaceae > Puccinellia > Puccinellia tenuiflora. Next base: position 66,810 of record QRDG01001227.1, on the reverse strand, counting down.
GTGTGGTTGAAGCACGAGGGCCAGCGCGCGGGAGTGTGAACATCCCTACATGGGCCTGGCGAGTGGTGTCACGAGGCGGCAGAGTCCCACTGGCCCTTCTAGGCCCTACCTAGTGTTTGTTGTGGCTGAAGCAACAATTGGAGACTCATGTCGACGTGAGGATTTGGACCGGGTGTCCTCCAAGCCATCCATGACGAGCAACACAATGTGGCGCCGCAGACAGTTTGGTGGTCCTCTTTTTTTAGAGGCTAGTGGCTTTAGGGTGTCGGCTAGATCCTCTCTTTTGTTACCGCTAACCTTAAAAAGTGTGTCAGTCGTTTTAAGGCCTCGGCTAGAGATGCTCTAAAAGTGGTGAAGACAAAGATATGACTTCAACCATTGGGGTTTAAATCTTGCTCTCTCCATTCCAAGTTATAATATGTTTTGGATATTCTAATATAGTCTACATACAAATCGAAGTTAAAGAAGAAAGACAATACATACAATTAAAAAAGAGTTAGAACATCTTATATATACTAATTTGAAATGGAGAGAGTAAATCTTACATCCACGGTCTGACACCGATGAGGGATGCACTTTCGGTGGAAGATTGCGAGATTTGTGGACTTATTCGTAGTCTCCAACGGTGTGTAAGCGTGTGTTAAGAGAAGGTACGGCGTTGATCGGTGCCTGCAATGTGCCATGTGGTGCTGTCGGGTTGAACGGGTCAGGAGGAGGTACGCGGTTCAACGTGCCGCGCGGGTTGGGGCTTAGCTGTAAACGTGGTTGCATCACCGACAATTGGAACCCCCGTGATCCCCTCTGCTCCTGTTCTCTCCTCCTCCACTACGTTCTGTTCTGTGGTCGCCATCTTGACCACAAAAGCTGGCTTCTCATGCTACCGCTTATCCATTCATTCATCATTTGTTATTACGACTAGTATTTTTATCTGCAAACTATATATATACTTGGTAGATATTTCTCTGCGCCAACGAACTGCTGCGCCATGTGCACCAAGGAATAAGCATTGATGATGATGGCCCTGCTTAAGCGGGTGTGCTTGACTCTGCCTCACAATAGCTCCTTGGGATCTCTTGCAAGAATTTGAGCAACGAACCAAAGGGGCGAAGTTGCTGTGGCGTGATGTCCCCCCTTGTGCAGGGCTAGAAAGACGAGGGAATGGACGGCTGGGTTGAGTTTGTTCTCACTCTCATGAATGGCCTTTTTTGTTTTGTTTTGAACAGGCCATGTGTATTTACACCCTAGCTAAACCGAATCTTTAAAGTTTAAAGGAATATCTGAAAAAGGTCTAGACGTAGACATGCATGTATAAAATTTCTGTTTCAAATATCTTATACTCTGGGCTACGCACAAATGACAAATTCTGACAAAATTTTAGGGATTTGGAAATGTGTGTTGTCAACATTTCTTAGATCCACACTTCTGACAACTTTCGCCACTAACGGGAAATATCAAGGGACATACACACGGTTTGACCGTGACCAGGAGCTGAAAGGACTCGACTGAATAAGTTCCGTACCGCAGTTTGAGTGACTTTTGGGAACTTGACTTTAAAGTTTTCCTTTTCACACTTGTGGCTGTTTGACCATGAAATGGCCATGAAAATTAAATGGTCGTTATCTAATTAATTTAAGTTCTATTCAATATACTCTCTCCGTTAGCGGAAAGTAGCAGCGGCTCCCAAGCTCCAGTTTGCTCCCGTCATTTAAAAAAAAAAATCGAAAAACATATTTAGAAGTTTTAAAAAATTCTGAAAAAAACATACATGTTAGTAAGGATGTATACTACAAGCGTGAAAAATCTCAATGCAATTTTTTTATATTATGGTCTACACAAAAATGAAAAAATTGAAAATTTGAAACTATACAATGTTAAGTTTAATCAGATCTGTAAATTTATCATTTTTGTGTAGGTCATAATACAAAGTATTTCGCATTGAGACTTTGCACGCTTGTAGTATACATCCTTACGAACATGCATGATTTTTTTTCATAATTTTTTGAAACTTGTAAATATATTTTTTGATTTTTTTTAAGTGGCGGGAGCACTGGAGCTCGGGTGTAGGGGGATCTCTACTCCTCCGTTAGGCATTATAAGGCCTCCCTCTCAACTTTGGCCATGAATATTAGCATATAAATTATATGTTACATAAATTGTACCACTGGATTTATATTTGAAAGAAGTTTCGAACGATATACACTCGGTTTGACTTTCACCACGAATTGAAAAGGCTCGGCTGAACAAGTTCCATACCACAGTGAGTAAGTTTTGAGACCTTTTAGTCGCTTGACCACTTGACTTTAAAGTTCTCATTTTCAAATTTATATTAGTTTGACCAAGTGTACAATGGTATGGACCATGCAATGGGGGACTGCTAGCTTGCCGGCACCCGTGGGCACTGGCGATTCCAATCATGTGCCCATGTGGTTTTGACCAGGTGCCGCAAAGGCCAGATGGAGGGGGAAGGAGAGGCCACCGACACTGGAGGAGAACCTTCACCCTACACGGACCTAACCTCCCGCGACCGGCGCACTCCACGAGCCTTGCCACACAACCCAGGCCTAGTCGCCTCCTTTGCCGGTCCGCCACCCTCGACCGGCCATCCCTCTAAGCCGGTCCAACTTATTCTTGTTCGTCGCCGACAGTTCCCCGCACCCCCCCCCCCCACACACACTACTAAGGTTATTCGGCTCCGTCTCGCATCCGTCTTCTCCGGCATGGCTCCCTGGGGCTGCTACCCAGTTGTCGGTTCCGATCATCTGGTGTGGATCTAAGGGAGGAGGATGGGAAGTGGAAGAACGGGCAGGCGATATCCATCGCGGTGAATGTGGTGGAGGAAGATGGGGGCGTGGAGGAAGAATGGGGAGGAGGAATATGTGGTTCGACGGTGGGGTGGAGAGAGGATAAGGGAAGATAAGGTGTATGGGGCCCCGCACATCGAAGCACTTCGAGCATAACTGTGACACGTTTCAAACGTAATCTCGACCGGCGGGAAAAATCGCCTGAAATGACTATTACTATACAGTGCAAATTACAAGATCATTTTCTATTTAATTTAAGTTGTTCCCCACATAGCTTGCTAAGCGTTGCCAGGTGGTAAATAAAGGACGAGCCAAAGTGTTAAAGCTCATATATTCGAAACAATAAGCAATAAATTGTGGTGCTTCATAGTGTAGTATAAAATATTCTGCACTCAAATCTATCATATATATGAATCTTGCAGCAGCCTCCCATTCGTCCAAATTTTACCAGATGAGACTGGTCATTTTCATGCAAGGACCATGAGAATGAGATGAGATAGAGGGCAGATGCACCGACGATAGATCCTGAATGAACAAGCAACCCTACTACTAAAGATCAATACTGCAGGGCATTCATCTGAAAAAAGAAATACGGAGCATTCATGCTTCCTTCCTTTCTTTCACATGCATCAAAATCTTTAGCTGGCTGGACATGATCACAGATCTTGAAAAGGTCATAAACAACACTAATTAATAAGTGCATATCAGCATATGTAGTACTGATTCTTGGCCCTATAATGTTTGGTAGAGCTCATCTCACAGAGGTGACAGTTGATGGAGATAGGCACCATGCCCCTCTGTCGGTCTGTCCTCATTCGCTATCTCTAAAACTCAACCTCCATCCTGGAAATGGCACAACATTGGCACCCACATTTGTTAGTCCCATGCATGATCCAGTACGTCATCTGTGCACTCTTGCGAGCTATCATTGCTTTTCCTCCCTTTCAATGGGAAAGAGAGAGATTTCAAGAAAATTATGGATCATTGAACAAGCCAGCCAAGCCTTCTCTCAATCTCATTCATGGCATGGGATGGTGGTACCTTTCCATTTTGATTCAGATTGTGGTGACTAAAATCATGAGATGTTCATGTCTTATTTCAGATCCATATTTATACTGATATTCAGACTAAAATAGAATAATTAATGTCAATTTCATACATAATTTTGATTGGGGGTTTTATTCTTTAGGGATAGACTTTTGGATTGTACCTGGTTTTGCATAGTGTTCTCTTCTTGCCTAGTGGGTCCTTAACTTGTTGTCCCGTCAATTTGTGTGCTTAATTTGTCTTGATTATTGCTTAGTCTATGGTACCAACTAGGCGTTATTTAGAGGGACCAGTGCTAGAAGAGAACAGGCACAATCGCTAGCAGTTGGCCAAGGTATCCATAGAGGCAGGGACCATTTATGATCTCTCTCTCTCAGAGGACCGCTTCACAAATTAAAGAAGAAGAGGTCAGAAGTACATTTCAAATGTGTTGGCATACATGTTTCATTTCAGTATAGTAATCCGGGGATGATCACAAGATAGATCCACAGCCACTGACTAATAGAAACAATGTACCATTGCACAAAATATCGAGATGATCACGAGATGGAAGCACAGATTAATAATAAAACGGTGTGTGCACAAACTGGAGGAAAAATATAAAAGATAGCGAATGACAGGGAAGATGCACCTCTCCTTGTTCAAAAGGAAAAGGTCAAGATGCAGAGGAATGGCAGGAATAAACAAGGGCGATGAGGTACGATTCTACTCCATCCGTTCCTTAATAATATAAAGTACTCCGTATTATTTAAGAAAACGCAATTGGTTTGGTGAATCCGATGTAAACCTTTGGATTTCATAGTTATCTACTCACACCGATGTCCGTGTCACCCTAGCCCTATGCACGAACAGTTTCCCGTGAATCCGATCTCTGTACTCCATAGAGTATTTGTCTTCACTAAATATCTAAAGAGGACTAGGCTCTCTTGGAATATCTAACCCGGAGATCATTCGTATTGATTAAGTTCACATTATTTCCGTACCAATTCCATGGGAACCACCGCTTGGTGTGGGTGGTGGAGTCGTGGGGGCACATGGCTCCACCCACGTTTCAAACCTTGTTGCTCGTATTTACACAAAGCAGCATGTTCAGTGAAAATTAAAAAATAAATAGAAAAAACACACGGAAAATATAAGAATACAGGTATAAAAGCAGAGGGATGAACAACATATGAATTTTCTAAACTTGGTTGTTTGTTTCAGAAAAATAGGAAAAAACTTAATTCCTACTAAACATGGTCAAATCAAAGTCAAATAACATGAGAAACTAAAATTAGGATGTCATTTGTGTGTAGGAATTTAAATAAGAGGTCCAACTAGATTGCAAAATTATTTCGTTTTTTATTTAAAACTAAGATTAACGAAAAAATTCTGCGTTTTTCCTTTACTCAATTTGTTTGAACCAAACAGATAAATAGTGCGGCGACAGGAAAAATTTGTATTCTTACGTTACTTCTCTATTTCGTGCGTAGGAATTTAAATAAGAGCTCCAAATGGATTGCAAAAATATTTCATTTTTTCTTTAAAACTAAGATTAAATGGAAATTTTCCGCGCTTTCCTTTACTCAATTTATTTGAACTAAATGGATGAATAGTGTCGCGACATGAAAGTTTTATATTCTTACATTATTTCTCCAGTTTTCCGTTGAACCAAACAAGATCTTAAAATTGAGCAATATTCATATGATTATCATTTCAGTTGTAGCGTGTAGCCACGAAGCATAGACATCTTATGCGCGAGGAGATGATACAGGTGCGTTTGTGCATTATTTTTGTGAACATATGAAAGCATCCATAAAATATGAGCAAAGTAAAACAAAACATGAGGGTCTACATATGTATTTTGTTACTAAAAAAACTCGTCCAAATTAACTTTAAACAACATGACTAGGTATCAGAATGATAAAAAATGGCACCTACAAGGATGAAATGAATACACGACTAATTTTTTTAATCGATTTAGTTAATTTCAGAGATAATGGCGGGTAAATAAGGCATTATAAAACATAACTGTATTAATAATCATATATGACGTGATACAAGATACAAGTAAGTATAAAAATAACGAAAATCAAAGAAACAAAGACACGATGTCGTATCGTGAAGTTCAAGTCCTTGGTGGACTCTACCCTTTGTTGGAGAAGGCATGACAAACAAAACACACACGGTCTCTCTCGGATCTAGCCTTCTTCTTCAATGAACTCTCTACATCAAGTGAGAACCCTTGCACTAAGCGAGATATTTAGTTGATCCTCACACATTTACAAATTTCTTGATGACTTCCACACACCGGATGCTCACAAGACAACACCAACCGTCTAGGAACCCCTCCCCGCCAAAAACCCGCCTTGGATTCCCCACAAACCCAATAGTAGTAAGATCAAGCTTATTCAATATTGGGAATGAACTTTTGTTTAGATGGAAAAGTAGATACATGGTTCCTCTCTCTTTTTTACCTCTACGATTAGCAAGATTAAGTGGAGGAATCGAAATTTTGACACTCAACAATGATAGAGGCGAAATGAATCTGCATGTAGTGCCTTTAAAGGAAGGAGAAGAAAATACATACCTCCATCGAGAAATGTGGATGTTAGAGGAAATCAAGCGATCCGGACCTGGATGGGGTGCCCGGACTATCTAAGGAGGGGGGGGGCTTTATTTTGACCGCCGCCCGAGAGAAATCCAGTGAGCGCACCCATTACGAACCTAGGTCCACTTACACAGTCCAAACCTAGAAGGCGGGAAACCTTAGGTATTTTGTGGTGGATGATGCGGGAATGTGTAGGCTTATTGACACCCATGTTTTCCAAGATTAATCCCCTCTTCTTAGTATGGCTTCCCTATGACTAAAAAAGATGAAAATAAACATGCAAAAATAAGACTTTGTCTTCTCCATTAGTCCTTTTATGTGGGGACAACCATTCATTTCACCTATCCAATGACCATAACTTATTCATGTGTATAAAACTTGTAAACACATTAGTTCCCTAGTTCGATGGTAAGTAAGACAAAATGCACTTAGGGTAAGAGTTGTCCATTCAGTATCTCTTGAACAGTCATCGATAACAACTCTTCTCTATAAGAAAACACTAAGATCAGTTTGATTATGATTTCTTTGTAAAACTTTGGCTGATCAACGTGCATATATTGGATGCTTCCCCAAGTCCACAATGCGCAACACATCCCTATGATTGTGAAAGAAAGCGAGTGAGACAAGTGAGGGAGTCCCACCCACATTCACACGATTTTTTTATTGTCTCGCTCGCATCCTTATCAATTCGCCCACCCGTCTTCTCCATTGCATCTAAACCTGGGACCCAACGACACAGGGGAGCTCATGCCACTTCATGTAGCAACTCCACCGTCCCGACCACACAAAGCCACATCAATATCCTCTGCATCTCTACTACAAAGAGTGCCGACACATGTTGCGGTGTTGCCCCAAGCGTGACCAGTTGTGATGCCTGCAATGTGGCCACACCATGTTGCTGCGTTGACGTCGGGGTTGCTAAGGACGAGAGGCGCTGAAAGATCATGACGGTGTTGCAATGAGCAACCACCTGCGCTGCAAGGAACTGAATCCAGAGCTACAAAGGACGACCGCTGCTTGCGATGGTGCTGCAAGCGCCTATAGACGAAGCTGCAAGGACAACCGGCGATGTTGATTGCCTACAACCCGGAGCTGCAAATGACAACAGTCGATGTTGCGAGCGCATACAACCGGAGATGCAAGTAGCTAGCGTCTAAGCCGCAAGCGATCATCGTGCTGCTGCATCGACGACGTTGTGACAGTTGTGTTCTCTAGCAACGACCATGGCTCAAGAGGGAGCGACGCTGACACACATCCTATCCGAAGCCATAGGGAAGGTGGGGGATGGCAGGATGCACACCAAGGCGCCGCCCAGGTTTCCAGGAGACTGCTACGAGTGCGGGGTGCTACTTGCAGTCTACGGAAATTGCGAGGGGCGTGGGGATTTTTTTTTGGCGAGGACGAGAGTCGGTTTCTACGGGGAGAGATCACCCGGCCGAACACGTAGTACTTTTTTTTTTCATTAGGGAAACTCACTGATACTAGGATGTTTGGTTCAAACCTATGTTTTGTTTTGACATTCTAAATCCAAAAATACACTAAAAAAGTTTTACTAAAATAGTAGGATATGTGAGTGTGCGCTTCTACATTGTAACATGCGTTCTCATAAAAAAAGTTTTACCAAATCCAGTAGGAGGGGGAATATCCCATAATGAACATTCTTCTTAAGTAAAACATGTAAATGCAGAAATAAAATAATGGAAGAGAGGTTCTTCCTCCCTCCTTCCTTTTCATAAACGTAGAAAACCTCGAGGTACGACCTGACCCAACAATTCTTGCATTCTCCTTCCCCCAATCAGCCACCCCCCTTCTTCACCAACCCTTTTACCATTTCCAACACCAGAAAGCCGAAGAAAAAGCAAGAGATTACCAGCGTCCTCGTCGTCCTCCTCGTCATCATCACATCCACACCCCAGAAAACTCCTATAAAAATTGGATTAGCCACCAAGATCCTGTCCTTTTGTGCGGCCTGACTCCTCCAACTCGTGTAGTAGTAAGCCAGTTGCTCCACGCAAGGTTTGGGTCAAATCTTTTCTTCTGTTCTTCCTTTTTCATTTTTGGGCGAGATTGCATCTTCTTGTGACACCTGAGAAAGAAAGTGAGAGCGAGATTTCTTCCCTCGTTTCCTTTTTTCCTCCTTCAGGCTCTGGCCATAAACCTCTCATAAAGCTCCTTTTCTTGGCTATTAATCTCATCGACAGGATTGGAAAGTCCGCAGTTCCACTCCAAGATCCCGAGCTTTTCTGCGTTCTTCCGTCGCAATCCGCAGGAATCCCCATCGGAGGTGAACGAGCTTCCCTTTTTTGACCGGTTCTTGATCTCATCCTACACCGATTTCTTGACCTCTCTTCGTTTCTTGATCCAGGGGTCGCGGCGTCCGTGCGGTTCTTGACCCGGGGTGCGCACCGGGGACTCGCCAATGCAGCCGGACGGGACCGGCAACGCCGGGGGCGGCGCGAATGCGCGGCCGCCGCCGGTGACCGCCGCGCCGGCGCCGTCGGGGCGGCCGGTCTCGGTGCTGCCGCACAAGACGGCCAACGTGCGCGACCACTACCGCATCGGGAAGAAGCTGGGGCAGGGCCAGTTCGGCACCACCTACCTGTGCGTGGCCAAGGAGGACGGCGGCGAGTTCGCCTGCAAGTCCATCCCCAAGCGCAAGCTGCTTTGCCGCGAGGACTACGAGGACGTCTGGCGCGAGATCCAGATCATGCACCACCTCTCCGAGCACCCCAACGTCGTCCGCATCCGCGCCGCCTACGAGGACGCACTCTTCGTGCACATTGTCATGGAGCTCTGCGCCGGCGGCGAGCTCTTTGACCGCATCGTGGCCAAGGGACACTATACCGAGCGTGCCGCCGCGCAGCTCATCAGGACCATCGTTGGGGTTGTGGAGGGATGCCACTCGCTCGGCGTCATGCATCGGGACCTCAAGCCGGAGAACTTCCTGTTTGCCAGCACTGCGGAGGACGCCCCACTCAAGACAACTGATTTTGGGCTATCCATGTTCTACAAGCCTGGTATGTACTATGTTTCTTTGCTTTACGTTGCTTGATTGCATAGTTCTTGATATAAAGATGCCCTTTCATGTGTAGTACTTTGTTGACCAGTTGGAGCTTTGATGGCAATGTTCATGATCAAGTTGATTATACTGGGAATAGTACTTTTCCATGCTTTGTTCGTTTTGATAGTGTAAGCATTATTTCCATGATGTGACATCGCTAATGACAATGGCAATAGATGGTATTGGAACCCTGTTGGAGTTCCAATTGAAATGATAATCAGTGCGTTACTGTAGTTGTTGACAAAAGGAGTGTCGTAAAATCTTTATGCCCAAAAACCTTACCCGTGGAATGCTTATTGGAGTCAATCTGGATGTCATGGATGCATACCTTATTGGGGAGGATCAACTTGAAACAGTTCACCTAGTATTTGTGAATGACAAGGATGGTGCTTGTATCACTGTGTGCTATCTCGTTGGAACCTGAAAGACATGCCAAAACTTGTTTTCTTTAGATACGACGATGGTCGCAAGATGGTGACTTGGGAAGGAACCATGTAATTTTAATGTTCATACGATTACTGTTTCAAAACTTCTTACAGGTGGGAAGAGAAGTGTGTTCATATAAGCAGTAAAGTCTAGTTCAAACTTCTGACCCAAGTTTATATTGGCTGCATGTTGCATATTTCGTAGAAAGATATTGGAAAATGCATAGTTGTATTCGTTACTACCAACATCATCAATGTAGTTGTTATTCTTCTGGTGTGCAGTCTTGATTTGATATTCTCATTTGGCATCTGTATACTATTTTGTATGTTTTGGTAGAAATCTCTATGAGTCACACTAACTTTGTTGAAACGTGTGATGCCATTTCTTCAGGTGATAAATTCTCTGATGTTGTTGGGAGCCCCTATTATGTTGCACCTGAGGTGCTTCAGAAATGCTATGGTCCAGAAGCTGATGTCTGGAGCGCTGGGGTGATTCTGTACATTTTGCTATGTGGTGTTCCCCCATTCTGGGCAGGTAAACTATTTGCAATTAGACCATCAAGTTAGCAGGCCTCCATATTCTTATGTCTGTTTTCTTCCCAGAAACTGAAGCAGGGATCTTCAGGCAGATCCTTCGAGGCAAACTTGATTTTGAATCTGAACCCTGGCCTAGTATCTCTGACAGCGCTAAAGATCTAGTCCGCAATATGCTTTGTCGGGATCCTACAAAGCGGCTCAGTGCTCATGAGGTTCTATGTAAGTCCTCCTTGTCATCTCTTGCTCAAGTCGATATAATTTGATATTTTGCTACTTACAATGGCATTGCCTCTGACATCTTTCAGGTCACCCATGGATTGTTGATGATGCTGTTGCACCTGATAAGCCTATTGATTCTGCTGTTTTGTCAAGACTAAAGCATTTTTCTGCAATGAACAAGCTTAAGAAGATGGCACTGAGGGTATGAAAAGATTTAACTGTACCTTCTTAAATGCACTAGCCGATTCTGCAGATTTAGATTATATTCATGTAGTTCATTGCTAATTTAACACCTCAGCATTTAATGCTTTGTTTCATTATGGTTAACCATGGTGTTACCTTATTGGCTTCATATGCCAAAGCCAACTAACTATGCATGTCTCTTCCCATTCTTTCTGCTGGAATCCTGCTTTTAACTCTAGTGGCTAAGATCAAGCATCTCAGGATGCCACTCAGTATTGCTTTTGTTCTGTAACCACTAACCGTACACACTTAGTGAAAGAATTGAAGGAGCCTCTTGATGTGCTGCCTTCTTTCCTCTATTTTGCTATGATTTAACCAACTTTGTTTGGTCCAGATGATTTTCTAGCTTTCTAGAATGTTTTTGCTCAGATCCATATACCATAGCACATAATTATTAATATGATCGGAGGTGATTGATTGATATTGTTATTAACTCCCCCATCTTTTTGCTATTTGTTGTGAATTAACTGCATATATATGGAGTCTTGGTGGGTTTTATGGGGCGGTGATGCATTGGAAAGATTGCATAATTTCTCAAGTACATGATACAGAATATGCAACTTGCAATGCCATCTTGAGCTGTTCTTCTTACAATCCTATATGCATCTTGTGTTTATTTGCAGGTTATTGCTGAAAGCCTGTCTGAGGAAGAGATTGGAGGCCTAAAGGAGCTGTTCAAAATGATTGATGCCGACAATAGTGGAACCATAACATTTGATGAGCTGAAAGATGGCTTGAAAAGGGTGGGCTCAGAGTTAACCGAACATGAAATCCAGGCTTTAATGGATGCAGTATGTGCTTCTTTACTGGTTAAATAAATGATTCTTTCATTGAAAAAACAATTATTACCACGTCTTTGGATTTTATGACTTAGAATGTTATCTGTGTATTTTCTGAAGGCGGATATCGACAACAGTGGAACGATCGATTATGGTGAATTCATCGCAGCTACACTGCACATGAACAAACTGGAGAGGGAGGAGAACTTGGTGTCAGCGTTCTCGTTTTTCGACAAGGATGGAAGTGGATTCATAACCATCGATGAGCTATCACAGGCATGCCGTGAATTTGGTCTTGATGATGTTCACCTCGAGGATATGATCCAAGATATCGATCAGAACAATGTCAGTCTTTCTGATATGATAATTAAATCATCTACTCTGCCCCAACCCCCATGCATTTGTTTTGTTCGGTCCCTGACTCGGTCCCTGACTTTTCTGTTCACTAATCAATTAATCTCTGTGCTGCTTTCAGGATGGGCAAATCGATTACAGCGAGTTCACGGCGATGATGAGAAAGGGGAACGCCGGCGCGACAGGGAGGCGAACCATGAGGAACAGCTTGCAACTGAATCTGGGCGACATCTTGAATCCCAGCAACAGCTAACTCCGTCTGGGTTGGAAAAATGCCATGCCATGCATTTTCTTTGGAAGTTTTTGCGTGCCTGATCAGGTGGACTAAATCTAAGAGGCAGGGGGACGTATTTTCGTAGTAGTAGCTGGAGAGGGAAATGGCATACCATCTTCACTGTAACCAAAAACCTTAGACGCTGGAGGTGATGATGCGATGAACTGCACTGCTTATGTGTATTCCTGTAGTAGCTGGAGCTGGTTGGATGTTGTTTGTTGGTGGCTGGGGGATTTCTACATTCGGAGTACTAGTGCGGCTACTTGTGTTTGCTGTCAACTGTTGGTCGTTGAAAGAAATTCAGGTCGTGCTTGCTGGTCGCCTTGTCTATATAGTGACAAGGTGCTATAAACAAGTGAGCAAAAATTTTAAAACAATTTTGAACCGAATGAATCTATTATCATAAATGGGAACCATTAACTTTTTACTCCCTCCGATTCATAAAAAGTGTCACTCATTTTGTACTAAGTTAATATAAATTTTATATTAAGTGGGCGACACTTTTTATGGATCGGAGGGAGTATTAGTTTCGAGTACGCATCATGTAGAGACCGATTATGTGATTGTGCTCTGTCCACTTTTTTCATGGATGATTTTGTTTGTTTTTTCTTTATGCTCACAACAAACGATAACAGCGTTTTGGTGCCCGAGCGCAGATGCTCTCGGAACACAAACCGTCAGAGTCGTGACGTGGAAGGCGGACCAGGCATAAACGGACGTTTGCAGGTCGATGATGGACTGCGGGAACATGACGGACAATTAACATGGACCGTAATAACGATTCATTCTGCGTTTGTTAAGAGGACGGGGATGACGGAAGGAGGTCGCCGATTACGTTGTAGTGGAAGAGGATGAGCGAGGTACGGTGGTCGACGGCGTGGTGACACACCTCGTCGTGCATGGAGGACAGGAGTAGGAGGAGATGGTGGTGAAGGCTTTGCACTGCACGGACACGGCGCCCCTGCTGCCCTCCGTGTGTGTAGATCGGCCGGCAGCGGCAATCTAGACGAGCTGGAGGAGGTAGAGGCCGACGGTCAACAGATCTATGCATTTTTTTTCTGGATAAACAGATCTATGGCTGCACATGTCGGTCCAGAACGTCAAGAGATGTTTGTACCCCGTGAACCAGACGTGGGCCATGCACCAATAAAAAACACTCGAATCTGAATATCCCATCAGAGTGCCCCGACCAGTTCGAATCGTAAGTCAAGTAACCGGCGGAGATTTCGGGTGTACGTGCGCTCGGGAGCCAAACCGAATTTCCGTTACTACCACTCAAACTATCATTATCCACATACCAGCATTATACGGGTTGTCAACGGCACCATGGAACATATCAAAGAGAAACAGCCGAAACATATTCTTAGCCACAACGAGCTTGTACATGGCTCCCCTCCCCCTCTGATCGCCGTCGTGGCATGACGAGGAGGGGAGCTCTGGTTCTCGTTTGTGTGTGTTTTAGTCCTAGGTTTTGTGTAGATTTTAAAGTTTCCTCTATGACGTCATGGTAGTCATGGTGGAGCGGATGCTGATGGAGCTAGTAGGAATAATGGCCTTCCAGCCCATGCTACTGCTCGTCAGAGGTGTTGCTGGCACCGACGAGAGGCTTGTGGAGTCAAGCTGCCTGAACATCTCCGATCAGGTGTTGCGTCTTGGCGTGACGGCATAGATGAATTGCTCTTGGATTGCGGCGGTGTGGACTGCTGCTGATCTATGAAAGACGGTGGAGGTACTATATAGTGACAAGGTACTATAAAACTACTGAAAAAAATTTGTTTTTGAACAATTTTGAACCGATTGAATCTATTATATTATATAAATGAGAACCATCAACTGTTTACTAATTTGGAGTAACTGCAATGCAAAGTTTTTCAAATTATTTTTGAGGTGCATGATTGCAGCACCTTTCTAAGTCTTGGGCTTTGAACGTTTGAGTTTCCAAAAAAAAAAATCTAATATGTTCTTTATATCATAAAATTGTTTTGTTAATTTTCTTATTTCAACATGTTAGATTACATACATTTGATGATTCGTACTCGGAATTATTCTGATTATATGGTGCTAAATTTGACATGCGCTGCTGCAAATGGATTACGCGGATAAAATGCAGATATGACATTGGTGTTAGGTCGATCTCCACGTTGTGACCCAACGGTCACACGATCCCTAGGTCAAACGCGCCCTGATCGGGGGCGCCCAACCCTCTTCTGGTTGGTGGGCCCCTGTGGCAGCGCTATATTAACAGGGTGGGGGCCGGGGGCACAAGTTACAAGGTTCACCGTTGCCCAGCACCCCACCGACACTCCCCTACCGATCTAGGGTTAGCGCTAGGCCACGGGAAGCTCCACCGCCGCCGCACTCACCACTCACCCTCTCACCACCACCACCACCACCATGGCCTCTGGCAGGTCGAGCTCGACACCGCTTCCTGGAGAAGGTAGCTACGCCGATCTCCCTCTCCCTATCGGTTTCCCTCTCTCTATCTCTCTGGTTTAAGCAGTAGAAGGGTAAAACTCTAAAGTCATTGCCGTGATCTATCTAGACTAGATGCTATAGAGTATAACAATGGTATCAGAGCCAGCTTCTAGGTCTAGATTGGTTCGGTAAAAAGAAAGAAATCAAAAGAAATATCTCCTCCCGAAACTCAAACCCCAGATCGAAAGAGAAGGGGCAAAGAAAGTTTACCGAAGGGCCTAGGGCTCGACGGCAAAGAGCACCACCGCCTCGGCCGCGCCATCCCTCTCGATCCGACGCGCATCGGCAAGCCGAGGCGTCGGAAGAAGGAATACCTCCCTCGGGGGGCAAAGAAAAGGGCACCGAAGCCTAACCTTTCGACGGCGGCGCGCTCACCGCAAGGCGAACGCACCACCGGCGAAGGGGAAGGCAACGGGGCGACCATCATCTCCTCGCTTGGATCTGCTCCGGTGGAGGGGAAAGAACAGAAAGGGGGAGGGGAAAGGAGCTGGAGCGGCGCGCTGTTGTCGTCGTCTCCGGCAACAGTGACCGTCGCCGGCCGCCGGCGGCGGGTCGACCCCTAACCCTAGATCGCCAGATCGGGTGGAGGAGAGAGCGGCACGACCGGGGGGAAATGAACTAGGGTTTGCCCCCCCCCCCCCCCCCCCCCCCGTGACCGGCCCGGGTTTTTGTTCCGGCGAAACGGACGGAGAGCTGTCGGATCTGGCACGGACGGCTGGGATTGAAACCCTAGCTCGTTCCCGGGCCAGACGGGCCGAAAGTGAAAAGGCCATGGGCCGAAGTGGCGAGTTACGCATCGCGCAGGTGCGTTGCGCAATTTAATGGGCCGTGGGCCGAAAGTCTGAAACCATGGGTTGGGCCGCGCGTTTTAATTAGAGGTTTTCTCTGTTTTTTATTTTTCAGAAGCATGTTTAGGTGTTTTTTGTCCTTTTTTTAGGCATTTTTCATCTAGTTTTTTCCTATGCAAAAATTGTCCAACGAAATTATTGTGTAGGAAACAGAAAAGTAAAAGAAATGCTTCTGAAAAGTAAAAGGATAATAGTTTTTTATTCAATTGTTTCCGCTGCAAATTAAAGTGATATGCTCTTTTAGAAAATTCAAAAGTTAATAGAATTAAAAGTGTTAATAGAAAAGAGCATATTAAAGAGATAGTCACAATTATGTTATTTTTATAACCAACGTTATTAATAGCATAATTATGATTTATTATAGTGAAATGCATTTATTTCTAATTCTGCCCAACGGTGATTTAGTTTAAATTGCATAACTTTTGCATGTCATATTTTGACCAACGTTGAATTATTTCATGCAAATGTTGAAAATTGTTGAAATTCTCACCTCATTGTGATTGTTTTAGGAGGGTACCACTTGATAAGTTGCCTAAAGGATGTTCCCCTCCTTCGAGGTGACAACTACTCCGAGTGGAGGAAAAAGGTGGATTTGGCACTTGCATGTGCTGAGGTGGACTGGGTGGTGGATACCCCACCACCAGTCATGCCAAAAGAGCCTGAAAGAGAGGCAAAAGACACTGACGATGACTGGGAAAAGAAGAAAAGGGACTATGGTCCATTGGAAATGGCTTATTCCATAAATAAGCAAAAGTGGAATGCAACCAACAAGAAGAGCTTAGCCTTCTTAAAGAATACAATTGAGAACGCCATTGCGGGCTCAATTGCAGAGTGTGCCACTGTCGGGGAGTTCTTCGACAAAGTAAAGAGCCAGTTTACTGGTTCTTCAAAGATCTATGGCACCCAGTTGCTCAAGCAACTGGTAACAGAAAAGTACACAGGGGGAGGGCATGGCATTAGAGAGCACATCCTCAGGTTGTGCAACATGGCTGCCAAGCTCAAGGCCATTGATCCTGATCTTGAGATCAAGTCTGTTCTCCTCATCCACATAGTCATGGCATCATTGCCAAAAGAATTCGAGAACTTTGTTGTGAACTACAACATGTCCCCTGACAAGTGGGACATGGAAAAGACCATTGCTATGTGTGTCCAAGAGGAGGACAGGCTAAAAGAAGCACGTGGTGGATCCATCAACTACGTGAAGGATAGTAAGAAGAGGAACTTTGGTAACACTGGTTCCCCTTCAAAGCCACATGGCAAAGCTCCCTATCAGATTCAGCAAAAGTCCTTCCCAGTGGACAAAGACACATGCCTCCACTGCAAGAAGACTAGACACTACAAGAAGGATTGCCCTGCTTTCCTAAAGTCCATAATGGCAAAGAATGGTAAAAATATAGTTTCCTTCGTTAATGAATCCCTGTATACACAGTTTTTGAAATCTACTTGGTGGATTGACTCAGGTGCAATTGTTCATGTTGCAAATTCTTTACAGGGGTTCCATTCGACGCGGATTATGCAAAGAAACGAAGGATGCATTGAAGTCGCAAATGGAGTGCAAGCAGATGTTGAAGCTGTTGGCGATATCTCCTTGGAGTTGGCTGATGGTTTCGCTATTTTGCTTAGAGATGTCTTATTTGTTCCTTCTTTGCAAAGAAATTTAATAAGTGTGTCACGTTTGGACAAAGAACAGTATGAGTGTTATTTTGGACATGGCAAGTGTGCCATTTGGTGTAATAATATTCGTGTGGGGGTTGCATTCCTCCACAATGAGCTTTATTTATTATCCTTGCGTGAAAAGATTTATTCTGTGAATAAAGTGAATGAAATTGTTTCTGCGTCGAATAAAGAACAAAAGAAAAAAAAAAGAGAACTCAAGACTCGTCGAGATTATGGCACTGTCGTTTGGGCCACATTTCGAGGGGGAGAATAGAAAGACTCGTTAAAAATGATATTCTTCCGCCGTTAGAGTTCTCAGATATAGAACAGTGCATCGATTACATAAAAGGAAAATTTGTAAAACAAATTAAAAAAGGGTGCAACTCGAAGCACAACGACACTAGAAATAATCCACACTGATATTTGTGGACCTTTTTCGGTGAAAAGTGTGGATGGTTATGATTCGTTCATAACATTCACAGATGATTACTCCCGATATGGATATATTTATCCAATCAAAGAAAAGTCTGAATCTTTGGATAAATTTAAAATATTCAAAGCTGAAGTTGAAAATCAACACGATAAAAGAATAAAGATAGTGAGATCCGACCGTGGGGGGGGGAGTACTATGGTCGGCACACTCCATATGGTCAAGTCCCTGGACCTTTTGCGAGGTTTTTGCAGGAGACAGGAATAGTCGCTCAGTATACAATGCCAGGCGATCCTCAGCAAAATGGAGTAGCTGAAAGGCGCAACCGTACTCTTATGGATATGGTGCGCAGTATGATGAGCTACTCCACACTGCCATTGGGTTTATGGATGGAGGCACTTAAAACCGCCGTTCATATTCTCGACAGAGTGCCAAGTAAGTCGGTGCCCAAAACACCGTACGAACTGTGGACAGGAAGGGTACCTTCCATTCAACACCTTAGGGTGTGGGGGTGCCCAGCTGAGGCAAAATTGTTTAATCCAAACATTGCAAAGTTAGACCCCAAGACAGTCAGTTGCCACTTCATTGGCTATCCCGAAAAGTCAAAAGGTTTTCATTTCTACTGCTCAGACAGATACACAAAGTTTGTAGAAACGAGACATGCAGTCTTTTTAGAAGACGAACTGATGAGGGGGAGCATGGTAGCTAGAAAAATTGATCTTGAGGAGAAGAGGGTGCATGCACCTAATCCGATCATTCAAGAGCCATTTTTCTCGCTACCTGTTGTGCCTACATCAACAATCCCTGAGATTGTGGTGGAAGCACCTGTTGTAACTCCACACGTGACAACTATGGGTGAAGTTTCGGAACCTGTCCTTCAGGAGCCGACTAAGCCCGTTGTTGAGCATGAAAGGGAGCTGGAGCAGCCAAACATAGAGAATGAAAACCTTGGAAGGTTTAAGAGAATTAAAAAGCCAGCTATCTCTAGTGATTATGTATATAATACAGAGATAGGTCATATGGAAGGTGATCCCACCTCATATGAAGAAGCCATGAGAAGTCCTCATTCATCGAAATGGCTTGAAGCTATGGAAGATGAGATGAGGTCGATGAGTTCCAACGATGTTTGGGACTTAGAAAAGATTCCTAAAGGAGCCAAAACAGTAGGCTGCAAATGGGTCTACAAAACAAAGTATGACTCTAATGGGAATGTAGAAAAGTATAAAGCGCGTCTTGTGGCAAAAGGATTTACACAAAGAGAAGGAATAGATTATAATGAGACATTTTCTCCAGTCTCATGTAAGGATTCCTTCAGAATTATAATGGCACTAGTTGCACATTTTGATTTAGAGCTACATCAGATGGATGTAAAGACAACATTTCTAAATGGAGATTTAGAAGAAATTGTTTACATGAAACAACCCAAGGGTTTTATCATACAGGGGGAGGAAGATATGGGATGCCGTCTAAAGAAATCCATTTATGGATTAAAGCAAGCCTCTAGACAGTGGTATCTGAAATTTAATGAGACTATTAAAAGATTTGGATTTAAAGAAAATGTTGAGGACAACTGCGTTTATGCAAAGTTTAAAAGTGGGAAATACACTTTCCTAATCCTATATGTGGATGATATCCTGCTTGCGAGCAGTGATGTTAGTCTACTAATAGAGACGAAAAAGTTCTTGTCCTCAAACTTTGATATGAAAGACCTTGGTGAAGCATCATATGTTTTGGGCATAGAAATTCACCGAGATAGAAAAAATAGAGTGTTAGGACTCTCGCAAAAGGCATATTTAGAAAAGGTTCTAAAGAAATATAATATGCATGCGAGTAATGCCACACCTGCTCCTATAGTCAAGGGCGACAGTTTTGGGAAATTTCAATGTCCCAAAAATCAATATGAGATCGATCAAATGAAGTCAGTACCATATGCTTCGGCTGTTGGAAGCTTACAGTATGCACAAGTGTGTACTCGCCCTGACTTAGCATTTGTTGCCGGGGTACTGGGTAGATATCAATCAAATCCAGGCTTAGAGCACTGGAAGATGGCAAAGAAAGCTTTGCGTTATGCGCAAGGCACAAAGGACCTCATGCTAACATACAAAAGATCTGATTCACTAGAGATAAGAGGGTACTCAGACGCAGATTTTGCGGGGGATAAAGATGATAGAAAATCCACGTCTGGATATGTGTTCACCCTCGCAGGGGGAGCTATCTCATGGAGAAGCTCCAAACAGTCGATTGTTGCATCATCAACGATGTATGCAGAATTTATAGCATGTTATGAGGCCACGGGGCAGGCGATATGGTTAAAGAAATTTATACCCGACTTGAAGGTGGTAGATTGTATTCACAAACCACTAAAGATGTACTGTGACAACCAACCCGCAGTATTTTATGCTCACAACAAGTCGAGTAATGCTACAAAGCCAATAGAAATAAAGTATTATGTTGTGAAAGATAAAATCCAGGATCAAATTATAAGTCTCGAGCATATAAAGACAAAGGATATGCTTGCGGATCCGCTAACGAAAGGCTTACCACCCAATGTGTTCAAGGAACACTTAGCCGGCATGGGTTTAAGGTAGATCCTATGATTCCTGGATCATAAGAGGCCCAAAAGTAAAAGTTTTTGTTTCAAAACAGAGAGGTACATTGTGGCTGTCTGATTCTATCGGCAATTGAGCTGAGATGATGAAACATGCTCTATGTATTGATTTGTGATGAAATGAGTAAAGTAAAAAAGAAAAGCAAAGGTGAGATCTAGGGGGAGAATGTTAGGTCGATCTCCACGTTGTGACCCAACGGTCACACGATCCCTAGGTCAAACGCGCCCTGATCGGGGGCGCCCAACCCTCTTCTGGTTGGTGGGCCCCTGTGGCAGCGCTATATTAACAGGGTGGGGGCCGGGGGCACGAGTTACAAGGTTCACTGTTGCCCAGCACCCCACCGATACTCCCCTACCGATCTAGGGTTAGCGCTAGGCCACTGGAAGCTCCACCGCCGCCGCACTCACCACTCACCCTCTCACCACCACCACCACCATGGCCTCTGGCAGCTCGAGCTCGACACCGCTTCCTGGAGAAGGTAGCTACGCTGATCTCCCTCTCCCTCTCGGTTTCCCTCTCTCTATCTCTCTGGTTTAATCAGTAGAAGGGTAAAACCCTAAAGTCATTGCCGTGATCTATCTAGACTAGATGCTATAGAGTATAACAATTGGTCCTTAACAAACAAGCTACTTAATTAAGACCAAACGAGATTCATCAGATTAATCAAATTGAACTGAATTGAACTGAAAGGTTTGCGTACAATAAACTAGAAAGCAGAGGTAAACTCCATCGCTTGACGGCCTCGATCAGGTGAAATCCATCCCTCGACACATGCGCTTGATCTTCAGATCCTCCATGTCCCAGCCAAAGCTGGTGTATCTGTTGGCGAAGCGGGAATTGCTGGCAACCTCCTTTGGGTGGACGAAGGGGGAGATGGCAGCGACGGCGAGGTCGATGTGGTCGATGGCGAGGTTCACGATCTTGCAGGCGTTGTCGAGGTTGGTGCGGGCCGGGTACATGCTGTCGCCGTCGGCCTGCGCGGTAGCGGTGAAGATTTGGTCGATGCAGCGCGGGAGGAGGTGCTCCTGGAGCAGCTTCACGGCGTACAAGGCGGCCTGGATGCGGGCGTTGGCCTCGGTCTTGGTGGTCGGCCGCGCGGGGAGCCGATTCGCCGCAGCCAGAGCGTCGAGCAGCTGCTGCAAGTCAGAGAAGGAGGGGCTGGGCGCGAGGAGGGCCCCGCTCTCGGCAGCCTTGTCGAGGCATACGGTGAGGTAGCGAGCGGCGGCCTTAAGGCCGTCGAAGAGCACCGCGGCGAGGCCCGCAACGACCTCCTCGATCGGGTAATCTCCTGGAGTGTGCTTCAACTGGCGCTGGAAATCCAGGAGACGGTCGCGCTGGCCTCGGATGTTCTTAGCCGCGAACATCGCCTGCATCAGGATGGTCTCATCCACCGACGCCTTTCTCGGCCGTCTCGCCGCCATTGCCGCCGTCGCTCCTCCTCGCTTCGCTTTTCCCGTTCCTTTTTTTTTTAGGGTAGATGATCTCTCTCTTTCTGTTCCGTGTCTCCCTTTTAAGAGGTGGACCGGGTAAGTCTTATTTGTGGGCCGCCTTGGAGGGCTGTTAGTAATTTGGGCCCTATAGCATGTGGAGCGCTGGGGAGGGCCCATCCATCCGTCCAGCCATCATCCAAAACTTCGCCGCCCCCCAGTAACCTGCTTCATCCTCCTCCACGATGCCGCCGCCGCCGCCACGGCTGCTCACCGGCGGCGAGCACAATCCATCCCCCACATCACCCTCTTCCCCGGAGCACCCTCTCCTCTCCGCGCACCTCCTTCTCCCCTCCCCGTCCACCTCCGACCTCTCCTCCCCGCACCTCCCGCACGCCCTAGCCTTCTCCTTCCTCACCCACCTGTCCCCTCTCCCGCGCCGCCTCCTCGTCATCCTCCACGCAGCCGGCGCCCGCTTCCCCGCATTCTACCCCTCCTTCGCCTCCGCCCTCCTCTCGCTCCCGTTCCCCCTCCTCCTGCCCCACCCACGCAACCGCCTCCTAGTCGCCGCCGCCGAGCTCACCCGCGCGGCGGCCCCTGGGTTCGCGGCCCTGCTCCTCTCCCTCCTCCGCCGCGTGCCCTTCCAAGGGGACGCGCGCCTCCTCGAGCTCGTCCGCGAGCACTCCTCCTTCCTCGCCTCCGAGGAGCCCCAGCTCCTGGCCTCCGCCGTCTTCGCGTTCCTCCGGCTCCTTGCCAGGAACCGCCTCGCTCCGTTCCCGAGGAGCAGCGCCGAGTGCACCAACTGCGAGGAGTGCAACAACGCCAAGAACCTTGAAGGGTGTGGGAAGGAGCTGGTGTCCTTCTGCGTCTCGGTGCTGCGAGATCATTTCCAGGTCTGCACGCTGATCGGGAGGGACCTTGTGCGGTCGCTCCATGACCTGATACAAGTGCCAGAGTTCCAGGGACTGTGGAAAGACGTAGCGTTGGGCCGCGTCGTGGACATCAGCCAGGTTAGCACGCCGGGTTGGAGCACCGCATTGCCCATCTCGCCGGAGATGGAGACGCAGCTGCTCTTCTTGATGAAGAATGTGAAGTGGGGAAGTCAGAAAAGGTACCAGCTGTGGTTTGCGAGGAAACATCTGATGGTGCCTGGAGGGGAGGAGAGGATACCGGACATTGTTCGCTTCATATGCTGCGGGTACCACCCGAAAAATGAGGTTATGCAGTCCGGCGTCATCGCCCGCTGGGCGGTCATTGGTTGGTTGCTGACCAGTTGCGGCAAGGCCTACATCGCAGCGAATGCAAAGTTGGCGCTGTTCTATGACTGGCTGTTTTTTGACGAGAGTAAGAGTAATGTCATGAATATTGAGCCTGCAATGCTTCTGATGGTGAACTCGGTATCTCAGTATGTAGAAATCACAAACATGCTACTCGAGTTCTTATTTCTTTTGATTGAGAACTACGAGGTGCGGAGTAAGGAGGCCATTGCGCAGTGTGTGAGGTGTGCATTTAGAGTGCTCGTGAAAAAAGGAGTCGTCCCGTCATTGGATTTGTTGACGTGCTGCGAGAAGCTAACGCCATTGCTTAGGCAGAAGCTTGTGGCATTTTTATCTAGTACCAGTTCTGTAGCAGCTGTAGAAAATTGTGGGAAACCTGTTAACGAGGTTTCGGAAGCAGCAGAGTTGAAGAAGAGAGTTTGCTCAAACTAAATGTTGCAACCTTCTGTGTCTGAAATGAACTACATTCAGCACCAAATTCACCAGCAGGTGCATCGTATGAATGTTATGGGAACACATAGAGATATGAATTAAAAGATTGCATCAATTCAAGTTTAACAGAAATTCAGGTGAAGACATCCCTTGAGCAAGAAAAAGGAAGTTGGATTGCGGGCTCATCACCACCCTGCTCTTGGACCTACGGACCTGGTCCTCATCAATCACCGTTAGGTACATAATAATTCGTCCAATCAGAATCAGAGGCTGCTCTGCGGTTCAAACTAAAACAAAAGTCAATGCCAATTGTGTTCAACTAATACTGATTGATAATGCACAGAATATGGCGACCATGTTCATGATGCTTGATTTTTCCTGCTGGTTGAAAACTGCTGATATTTGATTGATATGCTGCAGAATACATATGTTCATCTGAAGTATAGAATGAATTTATTTGAAGGATAGAATGTGCTTCCTTGGATTCATTACAAGTTAGCTTCAAATGTGATGCCGAATTAAAGTGCTGGCAACAAAGGAATCTCTTTGCAAAGACTTTTATCATCTGCCTGAACTGATGAAAGAAGCCTCAGTGGGCTTTCGACAACTCTGAGATAGATGTAAAATAGATACCTTAGACGATGTGATCTGAGTTAAGATCTGGTGTTGGCATGTGCCACACAGACATCAAGCTTGTGATATGACTGTTTGGCATGCTAAATTGCTAATACACTTCACATAAAAAGTCACGTACACCACAGGGTATCTCTATTGATGTATTACTCCTGAGTTACAGGAGATCATCTGATCTAAGTAGGCCAACCTTGTGTACTTTACATGTATCAGTTTGTAACTATCAGCTTTTATGGTACTTTTTGTCTTTTCTTTTTTATTGAGGGAAGTAGGTGCCATATACCAACATGCTCCGATGTTAATGTTTTTGGTGAGTAGGACCGAGGTGCACAAATTTCTTTTCTGTGTTAGGCTTTTAATTTTTATCAAACACCTTCACTCCTGAAACTATGCACTTTGTATCCTTGTTTCTCTATGTTTTCCTAGCCAGTGTGACACTTCCTAATTCCTACCAATTCACTGTGAAATTAATCATTATGACATTTTAATTTTAGATATTTTAGTAAGGCTAGGTAACGATCATTTCCCCCCTAATTGAAAGCATCATAACAGGATTCATGGGGGTCCAGGGATGATATGCAAGATTGCTACATGGTTGATATCCTCTTGATGGCATCCTTAGCTGTAGCAAGGCACTGGGGCACAAGGAGAAGCTGCACTTTCTTTCAGAGCCAGACCAAAGAATGGTGTGCCACGCAAGCCACCCTGCACCCTACAAACAACACACAGCTCGAGGTGTTATCCTCGAAAAACTGACCGAAATAACTGATTTATTCCATGGAATCGACGGTTACTGGACAAGTTCATGGATGCAATATATCAGGTCATCTCAACCGTCGAAAGGCGCTTATGGGTGATACTCCTTGGTGAAATGCACCCACACAAAAGCATAATGGTTCATCAGCCAAGACCATCCTTAAGGCCAATGACATTCAGACAATATTTATGGACCGCGTAGCACAATGAAGAAAATTTCAGAACTGCAGATTTTACATGGTACACAGAAAAAGGAAAGAAATCAGAGACAAGCATGTGGCAGAGTCAGGACAAAACGAGGAGGTGGCAAGAGGATTGGATCAACCAAATCACAGCCATTCATATCCAGAAGGCCAACCTCCACCTCACAACTCATATCCCTTGAGTGCCCAGGTGCTCACCCTTAAATCTCAGCACTTGCTGCACTTCTCACCCCCCCCTAAGGAAAGGCTGCAATTGCAAGGGTGTCAAAGAAGAGGGTAGCACCTGATCTGCTTGCCTTCAGAAACAATGGCGTCTGCTACTCTCCTCAAATCGTCTTTCCTTCCCAAGAAGTCCGAATGGGGCGCCACACGCCAGGCTGCCGCTCCCAAGCCGATGACCGTCTCTATGGTTGTCCGTGCCAGCGCTTACGCCGATGAGCTTATCAAAACCGCGGTATGCTTGCTTAACACCCATTGTACAATTCTACCATCTTACATGCATATCCGTGCATGGTTTGATGGGTAGTAACTTCTGGTGAGAATCTTCTTTAGTCTTTACAACAGTAAGAAATGGAGATTAATTGTATCTATCAAGATAGATATGACAATACTAACGCTGATAAAGAGATGACTCAAATGGATCCTTATTAGGATGAATACTTACATAGTTCTTTATCAGAATTCAGTGAACCTAAGGCTACTGTTTTGTCAGGCGGAGTAAAATTATTTGGCTGTTTTGATCGTACTGAAACACCAGTCCAAATGTACATTTTTAACTTATGTTGTTCTATATTGCATCAGTACAGTAACTCTTCTATCTTCATCACTGCGATCTAAATAGATATGGTTGATGTTGTGTTGTAGGAGCTTCTGTTTGTTTCAATCATCTTTATTTGAATCCGTTTGTCCTTGTTTAAGTTCAGCGATCCATCTCAAGGTTCATAAGCCATGACAAAGCCACACAGGCACACCTAGTCGCTTCAGAATTCCAATCCTTACTAGCATAAATCATCAACTTTACAAAAGTAAAGTTTCTACTAAATGTGTAAAACTTTCATTCAATCATGGTTTAGAGAATCTCAAGCCTTTTATTTTTCCTGCTGCAGAAAACCATCGCATCACCAGGAAGGGGTATCCTTGCCATGGATGAGTCGAACGCCACCTGTGGCAAGAGACTTGCCTCGATTGGTCTTGAGAACACTGAGGCTAACCGCCAGGCTTACCGGACCCTCCTTGTCACTCCACCAGGCCTGGGAAATTACATCTCTGGTGCTATCCTCTTTGAGGAAACCCTCTACCAGTCGACTGTTGATGGCAAGAAGATTGTTGACATCCTTGTCGAGCAGGGAATTGTTCCCGGTATCAAGGTTGACAAGGTAGGCTGTCCTCTGCTTTCACGCCAAGCTTACATATGTTGTGCTTTCCCTAATCAGAGTTGTTACCTAAATCAACTCTATGTTTGGAGACTTCAGTTCCAAGGTACTGTCGATCAGTAGCTGCATCCAAATTCAGAATAAAAGTCAAATGACAAAGTGATCTTGAGACAACTTGTACTTCTTTATAGGTGCATAACAGCCAAAAGTATATATCATTGTCATACTTGTAAAACGGAACAACATATTTCTAAACTAAAGAAGATACAAACTTCTGCAGTTACTAATTCATCAAAATAATTACATATGTGATATTGTACTACATTTCATGATTCTCCATGTGACTAGCTTTAGATTGCAAGCAAAAGCAGACGATCCCAGGTTTATTTCGATTTCAGAATACAATACATCCTTCTAATATCGGTGCCCATTCACAGGGTCTTGTGCCACTTGTTGGTTCCAACGATGAGTCATGGTGCCAAGGTCTCGACGGCCTTGCCTCCCGTGAAGCAGCGTACTACCAGCAAGGCGCCCGCTTCGCCAAGTGGTTAGAAATTTCACCTACAAAGACAGTTTACCTTTAGATTAGGTCATAGCTCCATGCTCCCCTACCTGACGTGAAGTTCTCTTGCGCAGGCGCACTGTTGTCAGCATTCCTAACGGCCCATCTGAGCTGGCTGTCAAGGAAGCTGCCTGGGGTCTTGCCCGTTACGCCGCCATCTCTCAGGTATTCTTGCCGTTTCCTAACAGATCAAAATTTCTACAGTAAAATCGCAAGGAAGGCACACAATTGTAATGATATGTAAACCATTTATTTGTCGATGTTCTAGGACAATGGTCTGGTGCCGATCGTGGAGCCTGAGATCATGCTCGACGGTGAGCACGGCATCGAGAGGACCTTCGAGGTCGCGCAGAAGGTGTGGGCGGAGACATTCTTCTACATGGCCCAGAACAACGTCATGTTTGAGGGCATCCTCCTGAAGCCAAGCATGGTGACCCCCGGTGCCGAGTGCAAGGACAGGAACACCCCTGAGGAAGTAGCCAGCTACACCCTGAAGCTCCTCCACAGAAGGATCCCCCCTTCCGTCCCCGGCATCATGGTGAGCACCCTCCCTCCTCCTAGCTTCTACCTTCACCCTAAATATGATCAAGTATCTTGGTTTCTCATTGTTTAAGAATATATAAGTTATAATTGTATGTCTTCTGCTCTGGTGCAGTTCTTGTCTGGCGGCCAGTCGGAGGTGGAGGCGACACTGAACCTGAACGCGATGAACCAGGCGCCGAACCCATGGCACGTGTCCTTCTCCTACGCGCGGGCGCTCCAGAACACCTGCCTCAAGACATGGGGCGGGCGGCCAGAGAACGTCGCGGCGGCGCAGGAGGCGCTTCTGCTGCGCGCCAAGGCCAACTCCCTGGCGCAGCTCGGCAAGTACACCAGCGACGGCGAGGCCGCGGCCGCCAAGGAGGGCATGTTCGTCAAGAACTACAGCTACTGATCCATCGGCGGCGAGCTATCTTATATCTACCTATGGAGAGAGTGCTAGTAGCGCCTTGAGCAGCTTGAGGGCACTGTAGCCAGTGTGTCGTCGTTGTTTACAGGTTGAGACCAGCTCTGATCGAGAGATGGACAGAAAGTATACTGTGTTTATTACCACCCTAAGTAAAGAACTTGGAATGGTCTTACTGCTGTATTCGCGTGATTTTCATAGAGCATTGTCACCTTTGTTTGACTCTGTCTGAACTCTGAACAAAGAGTACTCGTCTGAACAATCTCAATCGGCCAGTTTGGAACGCGGTATTTTTTCTTTAAAAAAAATCCTGCGGAAATATAATGACACGTTTCGTGGAATTAGTGGACATCTCGGGTAAAATTCCTACGTTCCAAACTGTCCAATGTGTCTTCGCAGAAGGTGAAAGATATAACCCGTTAGAGCATCTCTAGCATAAAAAAAAACACTTTGCTTCACCCCCATTAACTTTTCTCAGCCTCGCGAATGCCCACATGGGAGTATCGCACTGACAGGTGAGACCTTACCCCTAGTCCCTCTCGTTGTTTAGTCACACGGGGTGGGATGTTTAGTCCAACCTCACCAGTTTACAACGTGTCGTATACCAGCTGAAAGTGAAGCAGGTAATCATTACAAGCTCAAATATACCATCTTGATCAAGATGATACATCTGAAACAGTTTTTGTAATGATTTAGAGACAACTTCATGATTAAAACATGCTTAACATTTAAGGCCATTAACTATCTTGATCATCTTGATCAAGGTACTATCTTGATCCAGATGACGGTTACTACAGTTGATGAAGAGGGACCCAAATAGTATATTATTCTCACAATCATTGTACGATTATCTATTATTTCCAAGAAAGTTCTAAATATCACCATAAATCATATCACGTAGGAAGCAATCAACCTAGTCGTCCCGTAAAAAAATACAACCTGGTTGAAAAAAATGGTCAGTTTAATTAAGCTGGTAGTCTCTCTCTGACAGGATCCCTAGTGATTATAATGAAAGGTATGATAACTAACTTTTCGGTTTTGATATCGTGCACGATTATTTGTTTGAGAAAGTGATATGAAAAGTTATGTATATTATATGATAGCAAACACATACATTTTGATGAGCCTAACAAATCAAATCATGTGTATGCGAGATTTGTAGAATCCATGCTCGTTGATGGTTAATTTAAGAGCTTATATCCCAATACTCCATTCGTCCGCAAATAGATGGCTTATAAATTTAGTTAGAAAGTCAATACTGATAGGGTAAAGGTAGTCTGATCTTTCGATGAGATGTGATATGTCGATTTTGGTGGAGTTCGACCTTGGCGATCCGACTTCTACGCACACGTACGCAGCGCCAATGCAATCGCTAAACCAATCTCCGGGAGTTACCAATCCTGCAAAAGCACGATCGGCCTGATTTAGAAGATCTAGTTCTTCCTGCAATCGAGAAACAAGTAAGAACCAATAATGCAATCAAGAACTGCGGATGAAAGATGAACTTTATTGATAAAGGTGGGATCTTGCAAGTGGGTAGTACAGGAGGTCTAGCCGACACTCGTGCATATGGCGAAGACTAGCAAAAGCTGAGTTCTTTTTAACTAAACAAAATCCGAGTCTAAACGATGACCTATGGGGGGTATATAAGGAGGAGAGGCTTGGGTGGCGGCCAAGGAGGTGGGAGCACGCCCCAAGACACCCAAAACTCAACCCTAATTCGTACAAGGCCTTTGGGCCCAATTAGAGGTGACGCAGCACCTTTTGATTGGAAATCTGGCCTAGTTTCTGCAACAGCCTTGTACTGTTCTGGCCGCCAATTTATGCTCGGAAAGAATTTGGAGGTGCGACCAATTTTGTTGGAAAGTTCACAAGATGCACTTTCCAACAAAAAAAAGAATCACCCAATTCGGAGTCCATATGAGAAAGTTATCCTCGTTTGAAGTCAGGTATATTTCTGCAGTCCGAATCTGCGTCCCCAATGTGAAGAACTTGGTCTCTAACTTCTCTTCGACCCAAGGTAACGTGGGAGAACTTCTTGAATAACATATAATCATGCCTCTTCGTTTTCCCATCATTTCTTGATCAACTATGGTCTTGTTGGTCGTATCCGGTCTATGTTTGAATAAATACATAAAAGCAAATATCAACAAATACAATATTAAACAAATACATTCTAAAAATGTATTTATAGTTAATCCATTGATATTCATTTGGTATTGTAATCCTTCATATTTTTATATATATTTGATCGAAAACAATTTTTTTGGACCATTTTACTCCATTTATGCGCCACCTACTTGGACACGGAGGGAGTATAAACTAAATAAATTGCATACATTGTTGGTTCATTATTGAACATAATGTAAACTGTATGACACACCTGACCACAAAAAAGAGGTAGAGAGTAAAGCTAACAGTTGAATTTATACTGTAGAAGTTTCTATAAATCGGTTGATGTAATGATACACTAGAGACCACTATCAAGATATATGTTAGACTATGCTAAATAGATATGTCTCCCGAAATATTTAAAATAATGAAATCATAATGAAACTGCAAAGGAGGAGCACATTTTTGTCAATTTTAGCATTTGTCTATACAAAAAAAAACTGACATAGTTTTCTTAAGAATATATATTTAAACTCTTCACAAGTAAGCGTATCATGTACATTACAATACAAAGAAGGCTACACTAAATATTATTAAAAGTTTATGTCCAGTTAAAAACCGTGCTAACTACATAATGGAAAGATACATTTATTAAGATTGTAATATAATAAAATAAGTTACATGCAAGTATAAATGTTTAGTGTAAATTATAATGGTTTAACTCGCCCACGTTTACAGGATTTGACCTTCCTGATCAGGCTGGTGAGTCCAATGTTAACAAACTTGGAAACCTTCACGTTGTTGGTGACAAACTCACAACGCAACCAACCAGCAACAACCATTGTATCAGTCCTAGCAAGATAGTAATCACTCCGAATGGGAAGACGTCAAGGCTTTTCTGATGGTCTCTTAGACTAAATGACATTATAAAATGCCTCAAAAAGTGTATGCCCTTTGTACCATGTAGTATTATTATAACTCTCAACCAGGTTCTCACCTTAGAATCCAGAGATAGGAATAAACTAAATGGCGTCAAGCGTGTAGCTGACCTTCTTGAGGTACGAAGAAACTTGTGTCACAATCTCATTGTATCAGTTCGTGTAGTATGGGGGAGAGGTTGCATCGATCTATGCCATTAGCACAAGAAAACTACAGTTAACTTGCTGGTCAAAATGCAATAAAGGTGCTAGACAATACTAGCAAGAACAAAAAAATTAGCCACAACCAAAAATGAAAATGTGAAATGTTTAAACCATATCTTTGCTATGTAGTTGAAGAGATATTAACTCTGTACCCGCCACTAATCGCTACTGAGTAGGGATGTAAACGGATCAGATTCAGGGCGAAAAAAATTAATCGGATATATACGCGCATAAGTACATCGGCGAACCATACAACCAAAATAATGGTTTAATATGCTAATAGCTTAACAAAGTTATACTCCATAGTTGAAGCAATCACTATGTAAGTGAGTTTTTATTTAACGGATGAACTTTACAACTCACTAACTACTAATCATGTTCTATGAGGTTAGATGTTTCGGTAGAAAATTGGATTATTCAGGTTAAAATCATCGGATAATCCTATTTAACTTTCGGATAATCCATATTCGGGGATATTTTTCATACCATATCCTATACCGTATCCGGTGTCAATTTCGGAATCGGATATCCTTATCCGTCGGATTCCTTCAAGCCGGATATGGATTCCTCAAAACAGTTTCGGAATAGGATTCTATGCGGCAATTATGCTACCCGTTTACACCCCTACTAATGAGCAATCAATTGCAAATATCTTTGTCATTATTTTCACCTGTAGGTTTGGACGTGGAAATCACTGAAAATCTGGACTAAAAGGAAGTAAAAGATCAAAGGAGAAAATGCCAAGTCATGCTGCCTTTGCAGCACGCGTAACGACCATGGGTACGGTGGCAAGCGACCGTACATGTCACCGTACCGTGCGCCATCGTGACCGTCAGATCAAACCGACCTAAAGTCATCAGAGGGCCGAGAGCTAATTCGCAAAGGAAGGCCCTCGAAAACCTAATTTCGTCCGCTGCCAGCATTAAAAGGAGAGGACACAGCCACCAGAAGCCGACCGCTGCTCCATTCCCTCAAGTCCCCACGAAGTGCTGCCGCCATCACCACTCCACCATCACCACCACCATAGTCATCGCCATAGTACTTTGTAATCTTGATCTCATCACGATTGGCAACATTGTAAGAACTATAAATCTTTCAATACAAGTACTATTTACCACAATGTTTTCTTTTATGGATATGATCGCGATGTGTGAGTAGTCCACTTGAGCTAAGGCATGGGGCCTAGCCTCGTAGTTATGTGCAAGTTCTTATTCATGGGAAATTAGTTTAATGAGTTCATTATGTTATATGAATATGTTTCTGTATCTGTACCTCGCTCCTAGGACTTGTCAGGTACCCAAGAACCCGAAGAGTGATCAAGGTAACGGTATGATGAGAGTTGCGTGGAAGAAGACTGACAGTGAAACTCGGTGACAGGAGGAGGAGTACAACAGCTGAAAGCAAGTCTCTTAGGAATTACAATGATGTCACTGTGCTTAATGCTTTTTATCTATTTATTCTTAAATACAAAGACAACCCTGCGAGATGGATTAGGGCCAGCGGTTGGATGAACTACTCTATGGAACCAGTGCTCTGAGCCATTGTGACTTACAGACACATTGCCTACATATATCATATAGCATAGAATTAATTATTACTAATAGTTTACATCTTTATCTTATTTATCCCATGATATAATGCACTGCTGCAGGTGAAACTTTAAGCCCTCGCCTATTTTAATCAATTGAAAACAACCCTTTTAGGATAACAAGTTGGTCTGGTGAAACGAGAATTAATTTAGACTATTTTAAGCTTGTTGACTCACCTTATGAAGCCCGTACTTCCTGGTTCGATAAACTTAGATCTCATAGGGGAAAAAGCTACGTACTGCAATCCGATAATCCAGATCGAAGGTATCAACTATTTTCTGGCGCCGTTGCTGAGGAAGTATTTCTGCTACTCTGGTAAGGTTGCCCTTTTTAGTTTTCTTAATTTTGTTTTTGTTTATTAATATTTCTAGTTTATTTACTTAGCATATTTGAAAACCCAAAAATATTAGTTATATTCTGTCATAATTATAAAACCGCAAAAAAATTAGTATGGCAAACAAAAATCTTGGGGAGTTTGCTACTCCCAATGATGATTATTTACGTGCACCCATCACTCAATCTGCTGTTGTTGAGGAGAATTATGAAATTAAGCCTAACCTTTTGAACTTGATTCAATAGAACCAGATTCTTGGTTCAGCTTCTGAGGATGCAGGTATGCAATTAAACACCTTTACTGAATTATTTGATATGATGTGTATGAAGGATGTTGATCCTAATGTAGTTAAGCTGCGGCTATTCCCTTTTTCACTAAGAGGGAAGGCAAAATAATGGTTACTAGCATTGCCCAAAGGCACAATTACATCTTGGGATAACTGTTGCAATGTAGCGACCTTGCCTTTTAAATAGGCCAAGACCGTCGTGTTCTGTGCTAGTCCTTGGATCGAATAGCTAGCACCACAGTTTAAGATGTAATATCATGCAAATGGGTCAAATATCTATTACATCGAATATCCAGAAAAATAATTCATTACAACTTGCATAGCCAAAGGCTAGCATATTACAAAGTTTAACAATGGAAATCATAAACTAGCATGGAGCCTCATCATCTTCATGTGCCACAGGCAGATATGTTGGTTTCAGACTCGAAACCTCTATCGTTCCTTACTCTTCGTCAGAACAACCTGCAACGCGTAGGTTACAGCCAAAAATTGGTCAGGACCATTTGAATGGATCTAGCAAATGATACTTGTGGACTCATAAAGGCAAACTTCTAGTATCTACATGCTTATTTGGCAAGTGGAGTTATCAAGGCTATTGCA
This sequence comes from Puccinellia tenuiflora, assembly GCA_012064385.1. Lineage (NCBI taxonomy): Eukaryota > Viridiplantae > Streptophyta > Magnoliopsida > Poales > Poaceae > Puccinellia > Puccinellia tenuiflora. Next base: position 32,790 of record QRDG01001227.1, on the reverse strand, counting down.
TAAAGCGAGTTTTATCCTATCATTTTACAAAACATTTTTCATCTAAAGTGGTTACACAAGTAAACTTTGGTGTGCTAAGTGGCAATACTGGTCTATCTCAAGTGCCAAGTGACAACACGGTTTATCTCAATACTGATCTATCTCCAGTAATTTATGTGGCAAAGCTGGTCTATCTCCAGTGCCATGTGACAATACTAGTCTATCTCCAGTTTTTATGTGGCAAAGCTGGTCTATCTCCAGTGCCATGTGACAATGCTGGTCTATCTCCAGTAATTTATGTGGCAAAGTCTCCAGTGCCATGTGACAATGTTGGTGTATCTCCAGTAATTTATGTGGCAAAGCTGGTCTATCTCCAATGCCATGTGACAATGCTGGTCTATCTCCAGTAATTTATGTGGCAAAGCTGGTCTATCTCCAGTGTCATGTGACAATGCTGGTCTATCTCCAGTAATTTATGCGGCAAAGCTGGTCTATCTCCAGTAATTTATGTGGCAAAGCTGGTCTATCTCTAGTGCCATGAAATCAAATCTTAAGTTTGAAAATGAGATGAGTGAGATTCTTGAACTGCTACAAGATCTCATCGCTATCCAACTACAATAACCATCTTGACGTTACTTCTAGCTCTCGTCTACAAGCACGACTAAGCAAACAACTGCTACATTGGTGTTTACTAAATCAGTCAAGATAACATGTGGCTATCCTAACTGGGTTTGCATAGCATAAATATAACAGTAGTAAACCTATCATGCATACTAATGAAATAGTCTACAGTGCAAATATAATAAAAATAATAGGTCTTTTATGCTGGAGTATCACTTGCCTTTTGAAAACTTTGTCATTGCTCACACACTCTTTTCAACGCAACTCGTAGCTCTCCGTTCAGTCTATACAGTACAAACAAATAACAATAAATAAACAATACACCAATCAATAAATACAAACATTACATCAAACATGGTCAACGGCAAAACAACTAGGTTGGTGGTCCAAGTTTCAACACATGATTTAGTATGCAAAATGAATCAGTGTATTTGGGTTTGGGGTTTTCCATTCATGGTCATGGGTTGGTCTAGCTTCAAATTTATACAGTTTAAATTTGAATAGGTTGAATTGGTGTTTCAAAGGTTCTAAAGATTGGTCTTGATCAATATGGTTTACCTATTGAATTTGGTCACAAGAGTTTATTGTAAACTAAGCCAAGATTTGCAAAACATGTTATACAAAGGCTTTTAAACCAATTTCAACATTTCTATGATGAAGTGGTTCAAACAAATATAGGTTTTAATTCTACTGTAAGGAGGACATAATTTGAATTCATTTTCCAAAATAGAACGATTTAAAATAACTATGGATTTAAAGATATGCTAAAATTACTCAATTCACTCATTTAAAAATTGAATAATTTATAATAAGTCAAAACAGAAAACTAACAGTTCCATAATATTCTACAAGTCAAGAGATTTTGAAAAACATAAAGTTTGTTAAATTTAGCCAAACGGTTTAAAAAATATGAGGGTTCTAAGTTCTAGAAGCTTTTCTATAAAACTGTCAAAATAATCTATTTGGGTTTTATTCCAGAGAATTTGTCCTCGGTATGACTATCACTGTGAGCCCGGTCATACTGGCCAAAGTTAATGTCGGATGATCGTATGTCCGGTCATACCAGCTCCACGCCCGGTATAACTAGCCGTACAAAAACTGCATGAGGCGAACGGCGGCGGTGCGGCTCGGCGTGGATGTGCTGGATGTTTCGGTGGCTTCCCGGATGCGCTGAAGGTAACCAAGGGTGTGGCTCGACGCGTTCTTCTCGATGGTGTGCTCGGCGTGCCCAGGGGTGGCCTCTACCGACGACGGCGTTGTGCTCCTGGGGCGGCCGCAGAGTTTTGACTCCGACGAGCTCGCGCTCAACGTTCCGCTGCGAGTAAAAATCGAACGAGGGAATCACGGGATGCACAAGGTTGAGGGAAGGAGAGAGGAACAATAATCAGCGGCGGAACTTCACCGTGGCGGCCGGAATTAGAGAAAAACCGCGGCGACGAGACGAGTCTCCGACGAGCTATTCCGGCAGCCTGACGGCGCAATAGGAGTGTAAATCAAAGGGAAATGGAGGAGGGGGTCGAATGATTCGTTTAGGAACAAACGGCACTAAATTTGGTGTAGTAATCTGCCCGCAATCAAAGCGAGAAGGAAAACATCCATGGAGCTGTAACGGACGTGCGTTACGTCCTGACTCATGAGCTTGGTGATGCTGACGTCATTCTGACATCAGCGATTTTTCTTTTTCTTTATTTTATGTGTTTTGTTATATCTTTTGAAATAGAGCTCCTAATCAAGTCAAATAAATTAAAAAAACATTTATAAACCAAAATAAGGGTTTAAATACTTGGGAACCTTCTCCATAATATTTCAAAATTTTCAAATATTCAATTATTGCATAAAGGTCTATTTGGCATCTTTATGTCATTTGTGAAATAGGGTTTTATAATCTCATTTTTAAATAAAATAAAAACCATATAATATCATGAGTAATATTCTTCAATATGAGACATGATAAAATCATTTTCATAACGAAATAATTTAGGACAAATATTTGTATTAAAACATAGTTTGATAAATCATGTAATAAACCAATTACCCATTTATCTTGGGCTATATAAAATAATCTAAAATAAATATTTTATTTCCAAATCTTTAAAACTTGAAAATAAAAGATTAATTATTATTTAAAATAATATTTCTAAGAAGAATTCAAATAATCTTTTATAATAGGTTTCCTTGATATTTTGGAGACTTTCTTTATTCATAATAAAAGTTTTAAAATTTTGTGATTTTTTAACATTCCAAAGTTTTGGGATGTTACAGACTACCACCCTTAAAAGGAATTCAAAGAGGCTAGAAAGAAATATGGGTTGGGATTTCTGGATTTAGGCAGCTGGGTGGGCTACCACCCTTAAAACAAACTTTTGTAGGTAGTCTTGAGATCTTCTTCAGACTAGGGTCCATCTAGTTAGTATTTATGTCTCACGGGAGTCAACTATATCTTCCACTCATGAGTTGTGCTTCATGTCCATTAGGTGTGTGTGTCTCTTAGAATAACTTCGGGTATTGAATGGTCACTCTTTGGATCTATCTGAAGATCAAGATGAGAGAAATTTACATCCTGGTATTTAAACTGGCTTCCATCTTCCGATTGATTCTCTTCAATGCAATACCGCGTCGGACTTCTAACGAAACTCTCATGGTAGGCAAACTTCCATCTGATGATACCTTCAAAAGGTGCTTGGTGTTCATACGCACCGTGTATATTACGTTTTGGCAACACTTGCCTATTATATGGGCATGATATATCTTACCATTCTATGGTCTAGGTTTAACATCGTCGTCTCTCTTATAGGTTTGTCACTCTAGATTTATGATACGTATCAAACGTATCTATAATTTTTGAGTGATCCATGCTAGTTTTGTGATATTGTCACATGTTTTTACTATCAAATATATCATTTTTATGCATTTTGTCGGACTAACCTATTGACAAGATGCCAAGTGCCAGTTCCCTGTTTTTGCTGTTTTTGAATTTCAGAAAAGTCACAACAGGAAATATCGTCGGATTGCCCTCAAAATTTACGGAGATTTTTTATGCGACGGAAGACACACATGGACCAAAGGGCGACCTGGGGGGCCACCCAGGGGCCAGGGGTGGGTGGCAGCCGCGGCCCCACCTTGACCCGCGGGTGGGGCCCGCCCCTGCCCTCTGGGCACCGCCTCGGCCCCCTCCGACGCCTATAAAATCCCTTTTAACCTAAAACCAAGGGGGCGGCGATTATTTTCCAGAAACTCGACCCCGACGCGCCGTCACCGAAAACCCTAGTTCGGGGGTGAGATTGATCCTGTTCCGGCACCCTGCCGGGACGGGGATCGACTGCCGGAGCCATCTCCATCGACACCGCTGCTTCCCGCGATGAGGAGGGAGTAGTCCCTCACCGGGGCTGAGGCTTATACAAGTAGCTATGTGGTTATCTCTCTCTCCCATGATGTGATCTTCGTTGTGATCATGAGCTTTGTTAGTATAGTTGAATACATGATGTTTCCCTATGTGTAATGGATATGATTTTGCTCAAGTGATGTTATTTAGTACAATTTCCGGAGTCACCGTTGTGATCACGGTATCTCGGTGACAGTGTGGGTGCCGTGTGTGTGACTCTATGGATAATAGATTGGAAGGATCTTCATCATGAGTTTGTTCTTTATTATTGTTGGATTGAATAGATCATGAGGTTTCTTGATGCTTTTGTTATTGGGGAAAGAGACTATTCAAGAAATATGTTGTGGTGTTTGTTAGTACTATCTTTGGATGCGAATAGTGACAGCATGAAGTGTCCATAGATGTGGAATACGAACTTTAAGGTGTGCTTTTCGTAGCCCTACGCAATTCTCATCCTATTTGATCCACGAAAGAATGATCTCCGAGTAACGTCTATCATGCATGTGTTTTTGTGGAACTATTATGTGTTTAAGTATGTTAATGATGTTGAGAGTACTCACTAGTGAAAGTATGAAGCCTAGGCCTTGTTTCCAAGCATTGATACACCGTTTTTAGTCACTTTTGTCACTTGTTTGCTTGCTGCCATTTTTATTACAGAATTACAAAATCACCTTTTACCATCCATATCACTTGCATTTTACCATCTCTTCGCCGAACTAGTGCACCTATACAACTAACAATTGTATTAGGTGTGTTGGGGGACACAAGAGACTTTTTGTATCTTAATTGCAGGGTTGCTTGAGAGGGATATCTTTGACCTCTACCTCCCGTGGATTCGATAAACCTTGGGTTACTCACTTAAGGGAAATTTGCCGCTGTCCTACAAACCTCTGCGCTTGGAGGCCCAACAAGTCTACAAGAATAGAAGTGTGTAGTAGACATCAATTTACCATTCCACATAACAAGAGTGAAAAATTTGAGTAGTCGTCATGGGGGCCAATCCATGTCGCACCCAATCATTACCTTGTACATAGATTGGTGAATCTCGCATTCTAACACTCGGTCACCCCACTTGTCTAACAGAAAGTTTCAATCTTCAATATTTCCTCCTTTTGGTTCATTAGGTCTTCTATAACATCAAGGTTCATTAGCTCTAATCCACACACTCCATTCTTACTTGTAGACCAATCCACAAGAACTGGACTCCTTTTGATATTTTTTATATCAAATAGCATAAGAGTTTCATTACTTCTCATAACCTTTTGTCATTACATATGTAAGTCTACTACCCATCCATCATAGCCGCTTCATTCTACGACTTACATACTCAAGTACATTTATTCTTGGATAACACGTATAAAAGATTTATTGTGAGTTGGACGCTCTAGAGTGAAGCATCTTGTCTTTATACAGTGGCAGCCACATTCAATTTTTGAGATTCACTGCCACTATATCCTCTCTTTTTTTACAGTCTTTGGCATAATGTCCTGTTTCCCTACACATGAAACACTCCACCTGACTAATATCCTTCTTGACTGATTGATTATGCTCATCCCTCTTATAAGGACATTGACTTGCAAAATGTCCTGTCTTCCTGCAATTGAAGAACACCACTTGGCTAAGGTCTTTCTTACCTTGGTGATGGTGTTGTCCATTACCATATCCATTGCCAATGTGCTCTCTATTGCTTATGTGACTTCCATTGTTTCCTGTATATCCACCATTGTGGTTAGGGACAAGAGAAATGAATCCATTCCTACCATGGTGGTGGCCTCCAAGCTGGTGAAAGTTGTATCTACTACCACTTCCTTCATGACTACTGGTGTAACTATAGTTTAGAACTTTATCTTTCGGATATTTTATTGTTTGTTTTATCATATAAGTAAACAAGCTTGCTTTATCTTTGACAAACAACTGAGATGCTTACATACAAGGTTGTAACTCTGTCTCCTACGTTTTGACAAAATATAGTTGTTAATATCATATTATTCGGTAGTTATGTATGTGTTGTTTCTCTTGCCACTCAAGTAGGTTATATTTAGCATATTTCTATATTGAGAGTAGTATTAGTAATGATTATGCAGTGAAGTGTTGAGGGATTTTCTAATTTACTTAATATAACATTGTAAGGAAAAGATTAACGTTTTATGTCCTGTTTGGGGATAAAATCTTATTAATGGAGTTGCAAAATACTATTAGAGGGTTATTTTCTAATGGTGATACTAACAACTCAACAATTAAACAACACATTTTAGTTTGCATGCTTTCTTCCATATTAAACTTCTTATTGTACCTAATATCCCATTGAAAACAAATGAGCTAGTTGTTTGGTTGCACATGTCCATTTTAGATGTTTAGGTGTGTCCTGGTGAATGAATTAGTCATGAAGAGAACCAATGATATGATATTATGGTAGATTACGGGGGTTTAAGCGGAAACCACAAATGGAGCTGGGGCTCCATGGTGGTCCTTTTTGTTTTCAAACAAATAAAAAGGCAATTTGAAATGTTCAAAAATTTGGGAGGAAAAATCTTGGTGTGTATAACATTGAAATCTACCATCGTGCAAAATATGAGTTCAAAATTCTTTATATTTTGGGCTACACAAAATGGATAAATCTTCCAAATTTTTAAGTTCTAAAAAAGTTCATTGTTCACCGCACCTAGATCTATCCATTTGTCATTGTTTCTCAGCTTAAATACTAAGAGTTTGGAATTAGTTTTTTACACACAAGTAGAGATCATCATTATATGTATCTAGGATTGTTCCCAAATTTTTTGAAACTTTAAAATACAATTTTTTTATTTTTCAACAAAAAAACTCCGTGTAGCTCGAGAGCCATTTCTCCACTCTCGATTTTTTAATCCGCAACTCTCATTTGCTATATGAATTAATGATTAGGGATTTTTGGTTGCTTTTCATGGAAGTTCTTATGATTTTTTTATAGTAGGCATGTCTCTTATATTGACATTGAGGGTAGTGCAAGAATGATCAAACTATTTTATAGTCCATAGACATATGTTATTATTGATACTTTGTAATCTCACCCGATTTGTCGATCTTATTTCATTGTAACGGTCGATTTGTACTTTGAGCATTAAGACAAGACTTCACTGTTGCATATTTCATGCTAGCTCGGCGCCTCTATTATGGCTTAGGAGTTTTCTTATTATAGGTTGAGTGTTTGTCAAATTTCTTGTCTTGCTTTGTTCAGGTACACTTATAGAGTAAGAGATGTTGCTCAGAGATTTATTTTTAGACATGCCAATATAATAAAGACAAGACTGGAAATTTATTGGTGATAAAGGGAAGACTACTAATTGGAAAGATGTTGGTTAAGTTTAATAACATGGGATAGGAAATTTTGAGCATTTGGATTATATGCTTCGTGGCCAAAGCCAGCCTATAGGCCGGTCAAAGAGGGCAACCGCCCTAGGCCCTCAAAGAATAAGGACCCAAATAGTAAATTATTCTCATAATCATTATAAAATTACCTAATATTTATTTGGCTTGTAGGAGTAAGTCCTCACAAGAAATCATCTATCATGCAGGAAGAAACCAACTTAGTTGTATGATGTCTACTACACGCTTCTATTCTTGTAGACTTGTTGGGCCTCCAAGCGCAGAGGTTTGTAGGACAGCGGAAAATTTCCCTTAAGTGAATAACCCAAGGTTTATCGAATCCACGGGAGGTAGAGATCAAAGATATCCCTTCCAAGCAACCCTGCAATTAAGATACAAGAAGTTAACAATTCCATGACAAAAGTGTTTGAGAATCAAAACAAAGAAGATGCAAGTTTTAGCAAAAAGCTTCAACTTCCAACGGTAAAGTCAATATAAAGATTCATGTTTAATCTGACAATGCAATATGATCAATGATACCCAGGGTCAATGCTAGATGTTTGCTTTGGTGGAGATAGAAGGAAGAGGAAAACTGACTCAACATTAAAAGTAAAAGAAAGGCCCTTCGCAGAGGGAAGCAGGGATTAGTCATGTGCTAGAGCTTTTTGTTTTTTTTATGAAACAGAAGTAAAACAATTTTGAGATATGCATGCTTTCGTCAACGACTTCACAACAGAGAAGCTATGTAGTCCCTCATGACAAGCAAGGTTTTTTAGACTTGTGAGAGCAGCTGGTTTTTAGAGGAGCAAGTACGCTCTTCTTTCTCCTTGGTTTCACCACTGTCCAATGTTTGAGCTGATTTCTCAGATTTGCATTGCGCGGAGGAGAATGGTGAGTTATATTTATATTTTGCTTAAGCTGCTCTCGGGTTGATTCAAGTGAAGACATAATCCATCGACACTGGGTGAAAGGGGGGAAATGACCTTGCTAGTCACTAGTTATATCTAGCTCTCTACTGCTCCCTCATGAGCTTAAAAACAGAGGCACAAAAAGGAGTATTTTGAAATTTTAAAGATAGCACATGACAAATTTACTTAGAATGGTAGGAAATACCATGCACAGGTAGATATGGTGGACTCAGCTGGCAAGATAGTTTGGCTTTGGGATTTGGATGCACGAGTGAACCATACACTCAGTACGAATTTTTGGGCTTAGCAAAGAAGGTATTCGAAGCAAACATCTAAAATTAACCGGTAACAGAGTAGTATAAGACATTTATCAATCATAACCATAAAAGCTCCACACCGTCTCCAATGTTGACCAAACAATTCTTTGATGGAAAGATTAGCTTAAAGAATTAACAACTACAAACACCACATAGTTTCAAGTTTTTAACAGTATTTTTTACTAATCAATTCCACTCAAATAACCAGCAAGTTTAAGCATTCATCCTAATATCTCAAAACAAATGAGAAGCATCAAGTATCCACACTATGATCTACAAGACTATGCAGGATTTCATTTCATTCCAATATCACATGGATAGCATTTTATCGCTCTAACAAATTAAACAAGCAACCATAGCAACTCTCTAACAAATATAAGTGAAGAACAAGAGAGTTTAACATCAACAACTAGCAGCTCTAAACAAGATAAAAGCTAAAAGCGAGAGCTTACTAGCAAACGAACAGTAGCTAAGAATACTCAACAAGATATAAGCGAAGCAAAGGAGTATTCAAATGAAAAAGCGGAGCGTGTCTCTCTCCCACACAAGATGGATAGGATACAACATGAATATGACCAGCAAACAAACAAAACAAAACTCAAAGCAAAATAAAATGACGCTCCAAGCATAGCACATAATATGTAAAGTGATAAAAACTTAGTTCAACGAAGACGACCTTATGATAGTCGATGAAGAAGAGGGGATGCCTTGGGCATCCCCAAGCTTAGACGCTTGATGGTTCTTGATATTCAGAGGGGGTTCCATGGGGGCATCCCCAAGCTTGAGCTCTGATCCATCTTCAATTTCTTCATTGTCCTCTCCTTTGGAACTTAAAAACTCCCTTCACACAAAACTTCTCATAAACTGATTAGATGGTTAGTGCTCATAAATTAAAATGCACATGTGTTCAACTCAAGACAAATTGCAAACAACTTTATTGGGTATTAGCTACTGTTTACTAAGCCTCAATGTGGCACTCCTCCTCAAGAGTATCACATTTGACGATAGTAAAGAGACGAATACAAAATAAAAGCAGAATCTGTCAAAAACTGAACAGTCTGTAAAGATTGAATTTTTCAAGGCACTTCTGTTGCTCAAATCAGAAAACTCAAAACTAAAGAAAGTATAGATAAAAGTATCAGGCTTGCTGTCTAAAATTATCAGAAAAAGATAAAATTTAGGGATTTTCTAGATTTTCGAACAGTGAATGACAGAAATCTGTTTCTGGAGAGCAAAACAACACCTCGCACTTTCAATGCATTAGAGGCTAAACTTGGCACAACAAACCAAAAGAAGAAGATACAATGAAGTTGCTACAGAGGCAACAACTCCATGACTCAATAAAAACAAAAACAAATTGAAAGTAAAAGATAGGTTGCCTCCCAACAAGCGCTTTTCTTTTAAGCCTTTTAGCTAGGCATGATAATTTTAATGATGCTCTCATAAGAATAAGAGTTGGAACGTAAAAGAGAGCATCATGAAGCAAATATCAAACACATTTAATTCTAACTCTCTTCCTATGCATAGGAATCTTGTAAGAAAATAAATCATTGGAGAATAAAGCATTAAGCATAGGAAGGCAAAGCAAGTGCAACATTAAAACCTTCAACATAAAGAGGGGAAACTTCATAAGATGAAAATTTATATAAGCACGCTTCCCTCTCTGATAATAACTTTCAGTAGAATCATAAGAAAACTCAATAAAATAACCATCACATAAAGTATTTTTCTCGTGATTCACATGCATAAAAGTATTATTATTACTCTCCACATAAGTAAAATCTTTATTATTAGTAGCATTGAGAGTAGGACTATCATATAGAACTTGGACATGATAGACTAATTGTGTATTAGAAAGATGATGTTCAGTAGGAGAGTAATAATTATGATGAGTCTCGTAGGGATGATTAAAATCATTCTTTATGGCATAGTTATCATCACAATAATCATCAAAAATTGGAGGCATAATATCATCATAAGCAAGGGGATAGTCATCTTTCCAAGCATATATTTTTGTAAACAAATCATCATGACTTTCAATACCAAAAGGATTTTCAAACCCATCATCCCCAAGCTTGGGGTTTTCCACATTATGATTAGAAGAAACATGAATATTCCCAACAGTGTAACAATTATCAATATCATCATTTTCAAAATTGGTGCCAAAAAGATTTTCAAGATCATAAGTAGTATTATTTTCCCAATCATGATCATCACAATAAGTAACAGGCATAACATAATCTTCTTAAATAGTGCCTATAGACTTAACATCAAGATAATAATGAATACAATTAAGTGGATCATCTTCAATAATTTTTGATTCATACTCATTAGGAACAACCATGATGGAAGAAATACGCTTAGGGGATGATACCGTTTCCTCTTTATTTTTACTCCTCCCTCCCTCTCTTCTTCTTCTTCTTCTTCGCCGCCTTAGGAGGTTGTGGTTGGAAAGGAAGCTTCTCCACATAATCTGATTCATTATTAGAAAAGACAGGAGAAACTTGGGAGAATCTCTCCCTTTAATTATTGGCAACATTAGAAACATATGTCCTTTTATACTTTGGTGAAGTGATATTCTTTCTAAGTTTTGCAATGTAAGCATTGTCACGGCAATTCACACACAATAATGATAAGCTCCCTTGAGAATGCTATTTTTCCCAAAATTACTGCTATCTACCCAAGAAGTTTTTTCTGACAACTCTTCACACCCCAAAAATAAATTAAGTTCATCATAAAGACTAGAGGTGATCATGTTATCACAAAACTGGCTAATAATTCTATCATTAAAGTACGAGCATTGGAAATTAAAATGACCTTCTTCATTGCAAAGTTCACACATAAAAGGATAGAGGTCATTTAATTCTCTAGAAAATTTATATAAATCCTTAAGCCATTTGCTAGTTCTTTCATGCTTATGGTGCTTACAATATTTATCTTCTTCAACCCGAGTGCTTTCACAAGGTCTATGCACTACACAAAAATTAACATGCTTATATGGAACATTATTTGTAGAGATTGGATCATGTATATTGCAATCATCATTAACAATTTCATTTTGTTTGCAAATATCTTTGAAAGGTTCATGATGCTTAGACCATTTCTCTTTAGGAATATTAATATGAGAACCAAAAGATTTATAGATATCAACAACTATATGAGAGTCAAGTCCAAACTTATCACTAAGCTTATTAAAACTATTAGTTTCAACAAAAGACTTAATGCAATCATACTCATAATTTATACCTGACTCTTTACCTTTGTCGATCTCCCAATCTTCAATGTTTTGTTGAATCTTTTCAATAAGATCCCATCTAGCATCAATCTTCTTACTTGTAAAAGAACCCATAGAAGAAGCATCAAGTATTTCCTTATCATGACGAGATAGCCTTGCATAAAAATTGTTAACAATAATATCCTTGGAAAGATCATGGTTAGGACATTTAAGCATTAATGATTTCAATCTCCCCCAAACTTGAGCAATGCTCTCTCCGTCATGTGGCCAAAAATTGTAGATATAATTTCTATCTCGATGAATTTCATGAAGAGGATAAAATTTAGAATAAAAGGGAGACATAAGCTCCTTCCAATCCAACAAGTGAGAATTGTCTAGAAGCCTATACCACTCCAATGCTTTCTCCTTAAGTGATAAGGAAAATAATTTCCTCATGATTACCTCTCTTGATACACCTGCAATCTCAAACAACTCACATAACTCTTTAATATAAAGCAGATGATAACTAGGATGTATAGCTCCATCTCCTGCATAGCAATTACTCATAACACGATCAATTATCCCCATCGGTATCTTGAAAGGAATAAATTCAGTATGTGGAGTAACCTTATCCACCATGGGAGTGGTGGAGAGGTCACTCTCAAAAAGAAAATTCAAAGAAAAACGTTCCATAAGCCAAACTAGTGAAATAAAAACAAGAAACAAAAAGATATAACTGCGGAATCTAAAGAAGATACCTTCAAGCGCTCACCTCCCCGGCAACGGCGCCAGAAATTAGCTTCGTTGCCGGAGTGTGAGTGTCGTTTACCTTACCTCCCCGGCAACGGCGCCAGAAATTAGCTTGATGTCTACTATACGCTTCTATTCTTGTAGACTTGTTGGGCCTCCAAGCGCAGAGGTTTGTAGGACAGCGGCAAATTTCTCTTAAGTGAGTAACCCAAGGTTTATCGAATCCACGGGAGGTAGAGGTCAAAGATATCACTCTCAAGCAACCCTGCAATTAAGATACAAGAAGCCTCTTGTGTCCCCAACACACCTAATACAATTGTCAGTTGTATAGGTGCACTAGTTCGGTGAAGAGATGGTAAAATGCAAGTGATATGGATGGTAAAAGGTGATTTTGTAATTCTGTAATAAAAATGGCAGCAAGCAAATGAGTGACAAAAGTGACTAAAAACGGTGTATCAATGCTTGGAAACAAGGCCTAGGCTTCATACTTTCACTAGTGACTACTCTCAACATCATTAACATAATTAAACTCATGATAGTTTCACAAAAACACATGCATGGTAGACGTTAATCGGAGATCATTCTTTCGTGGATCAAATAGGATGAGAATTGCGTAGGGCTATGAAAAACACACCTTAAAGTTCGTATTCCACATCTATGGACACTTCATGCTGTCACTATCCGCATCCAAAGATAGTACTAACAAACACCACAACATATTTCTTTAATAGTCTCTTTCTTCAATAACACAAGCATCAAGAAACCTCATGATCTATTCAATCCAACAATAATAAAGAACAAACTCATGATGAAGATCCTTCCAATCTATTATCCATAGAGTAACACACGGCACCCACACTGTCACCGAGATACCGTGATCACAACGGTGACTCCGGAAATTGTACTAAATAACATCACTTGAGCAAAATCATATCCATTACACATAGGGAAACATCATATATTCAACTATACTAACAAAGCTCATGATCACAACAAAGATCACATCATGGGAGAGAGAGATGACCACATAGCTACTTGTTTAAGCCTCAGCCCCGGTGAGGGACTACTCCCTCCTCATCGCGGGAAGCAGCGGTGTTGATGGAGATGGCCCCGGCGGTCGATCCCCGTCCCGGCAGGGTGCCGGAACAGGACCTTCTGAACCCCCGAAACTTGTCGACGATGGCGGCGGAGCTCTATTGCGTATTTGGGAAATCCTTCGGGGGTAGGGTTTTTACGTCGGATGTGATTTTATAGGCATCGGAGGCGGCCGAGGGGTGCCCCACAGGGCAGGGGCGGGTCCCACCCACGGGTGGGCCCTAGGCTGCGGCAGGGGGCCGCCCCTGGCCTGTGTGGCCCCCCTGGAGTCGCCCTTGTGGCTCCCTTCCTCATTTCTTCAATAAAAAATCTCCGTAAATTTTCGTCCAATTCCGAGAATATTTCCAGAAGTAACTTTTTGCAACAAAAATAGCACAAAACTAGGGAACTAGCACTGGGCATCTTGTCAATAGGTTAGTCCGATAACATGCATAAAAATGATATAATTGACAGTAAAAACATGTGACAATATCACAAAACTAGCATGGATCACTCAAAAATTATAGATACGTTTGAGACGTATCAGCATCCCCAAGCTTAACTCCTACTCGTCCTCGAGTAGGTAAGTGATAACAAAATAATTTTTGATGAGACATGCAACCAACACAAATATGATCAAGATAGTAATGTAAAGCATAGGATGTGAATGAAGTGATACACAACAATTGTCTATAGTTGATAGCAAGAAAGCAATGAATAACCAAGTTGAATCATTCAAGCAAAACCTTTCATAAATAGTACGTTAAAGACATGAAAGCAATGTGATCCACATATTTGATTAATTCTAAAAGCAAACAATTCCATGACAAAAGTGTTTGAGAATCAAAGCAAAGAAGATGCAAGTTTTAGCAAAAAGCTTCAACTTCCAACGGTAAAGTCAATATAAAGATTCATGTTTAATCTGACAATGCAATATGATCAATGATACCCAGGGTCAATGCTAGATGTTTGCTTTGGTGGAGATAGAAGGAAGAGGAAAACTGACTCAACATTAAAAGTAAAAGAAAGGCCCTTCGCAGAGGGAAGTAGGGATTAGTCATGTGCTAGAGATTTTTGTTTTTTTATGAAACAGAAGTAAAACAATTTTGAGATATGCATGCTTTCGTCAACGACTTCAAAACAGAGAAGCTATCTAGTCCCTCATGACAAGCAAGGTTTTTTTAGACTTGTGAGAGCAGCTGGTTTTTAGAGGAGCAAGTACGCTCTTCTTTCTCCTTGGTTTCACCACTGTCCAATGTTTGAGCTGATTTCTCAGATTTGCATTGCGCGGAGGAGAATGGTGAGTTATATTTATATTTTGCTTAAGCTGCTCTCGGGTTGATTCAAGTGAAGACGTAATCCATCGACACCGGGTGAAAGGGGGGAAATGACCTTGCTAGTCACTAGTTATATCTAGCTCTCTACTGCTCCCTCATGAGCTTAAAAACAGAGGCACAAAAAGGAGTATTTTGAATTTTTAAAGATAGCACATGACAAATTTACTTGGAATGGTAGGAAATACCATGCACAGGTAGATATGGTGGACTCAGCTGGCAAGATAGTTTGGCTTTGGGATTTGGATGCACGAGTGAACCATACACTCAGTACGAATTTTTGGGCTTAGCAAAGAAGGTATTCGAAGCAAACATCTAAAATTAACCGGTAACAGAGTAGCATAAGACATTTATCAATCATAACCATAAAAGCCCCACACCGTCTCCAAAATTGACCAAACAATTCTTTTGATGGAAAGATTATCTTAAAGAATTAACAACTACGAAACACCACATAGTTTCAAGTTTTTAACAGTATTTTTTACTAATCAATTCCACTCAAATAACCAGCAAGTTTAAGCATTCATCCTAATATCTCAAAACAAATGAGAAGCATCAAGTATCCACACTATGATCTACAAGACTATGCAGGATTTCATTTCATTCCAATATCACATGGATAGCATTTTATCGCTCTAACAATTAAACAAGCAACCATAGCAACTCTCTAAAAAATATAAGTGAAGAACAAGAGAGTTTAACATCAACAACTAGCAGCTCTAAACAAGATAAAAGCTAAAAGCGAGATCTTACTAGCAAACGAACAGTAGCTAAGAATACTCAACAAGATATAAGCGAAGCAAAGGAGTATTCAAATGAAAAAGCAGAGCGTGTCTCTCTCCCACACAAGATGGATAGGATCCAACATGAATATGACCAGCAAACAAACAAAACAAAACTCAAATCAAAATAAAATGACGCTCCAAGCATAGCACATAATATGTAAAGTGATAAAAACTTAGTTCAACAAAGACAACCTTATGATAGTCGATGAAGAAGAGGGGATGCCTTGGGCATCCCCAAGCTTAGACGCTTGATGGTTCTTGATATTCAGAGGGGGTTCCATGGGGGCATCCCCAAACTTGAGCTCTGATCCATCTTCAATTTCTTCATTGTCCTCTCCTTTGGAACTTAAAAACTCCCTTCACACAAAACTTCTCATAAACTGATTAGATGGTTAGTGCTCATAAATTAAAATGCACATGTGTTCAACTCAAGACAAATTGCAAACAACTTTATTGGGTATTAGCTACTGTTTACTAAGCCTCAATGTGGCACTCCTCCTCAAGAGTATCACATTTGACGATAGTAAAGAGACGAATACAAAATAAAAGCAGAATCTGTCAAAAACTGAACAGTCTGTAAAGATTGAATTTTTCAAGGCACTTCTGTTGCTCAAATCAGAAAACTCAAAACTAAAGAAAGATAGATAAAAGTATCAGGCTTGCTGTCTAAAATTATCAGAAAAAGATAAAATTTAGGGATTTTCTAGATTTTCGAACAGTGAAGGACAGAAATATGTTTCTGGACAGCAAAACAACACCTCGCACTTTCAATGCATTAGAGGCTAAACTTGGCACAACAAACCAAAAGAAGAAGATACAATGAAGTTGCTACAGAGGCAACAACTCCATGACTCAATAAAAACAAAAACAAATTGAAAGTAAAAGATAGGTTGCCTCCCAACAAGCGCTTTTCTTTTAAGCCTTTTAGCTAGGCATGATAATTTTAATGATGCTCTCATAAGAATAAGAGTTGGAACGTAAAAGAGAGCATCATGAAGCAAATATCAAACACATTTAAGTATAACTCTCTTCCTATGCATAGGAATCTTGTAAGAAAATAAATCATTGGAGCATAAAGCATTAAGCATAGGAAGGCAAAGCAAGTGCAACATTAAAACCTTCAACATAAAGAGGGGAAACTTCATAAGATGAAAATTTATATAAGCACGCTTCCCTCTCTGATAATAACTTTCAGTAGAATCATAAGAAAACTCAATAAATAACCATCACATAAAGTATTTTTCTCGTGATTCACATGCATAAAAGTATTATTATTACTCTCCACATAAGTAAAATCTTTATTATTAGTAGCATTGAGAGTAGGACTATCATATAGAACTTGGACATGATAGACTAATTGTGTATTAGAAAGATGATGTTCAGTAGGAGAGTAATAATTATGATGAGTCTCGTAGGGATGATTAAAATCATTCTTTATGGCATAGTTATCATCACAATAATCATCAAAAATTGGAGGCATAATATCATCATAAGCAAGGGGATAGTCATCTTTCCAAGCATATATTTTTGTAAACAAATCATCATGACTTTCAATACCAAAAGGATTTTCAAACCCATCATCCCCAAGCTTGGGGTTTTCCACATTATGATTAGAAGAAACATGAATATTCCCAACAGTGTAACAATTATCAATATCATCATTTTCAAAATTGGTGCCAAAAAGATTTTCAAGATCATAAGTAGTATTATTTTCCCAATCATGATCATCACAATAAGTAACAGGCATAACATAATCTTCTTAAATAGTGCCTATAGACTTAACATCAAGATAATAATGAATACAATTAAGTGGATCATCTTCAATAATTTTTGATTCATACTCATTAGGAACAACCATGATGGAAGAAATACGCTTAGGGGATGATACCGTTTCCTCTTTATTTTTACTCCTCCCTCCCTCTCTTCTTCTTCTTCGCCGCCTTAGGAGGGAGTGGTTGGAAAGGAAGCTTCTCCACATAATCTGATTCATTATTAGAAAAGACAGGAGAAACTTGGGAGAATCTCTCCCTTTCATTATTGGCAACATTAGAAACATATGTCCTTTTATACTTTGGTGAAGTGATATTCTTTCTAAGTTTTGCAATGTAAGCATTGTCACGGCAATTCACACACAATAATGATAAGCTCCCTTGAGAATGCTATTTTTCCCAAAATTACTGCTATCTACCCAAGAAGTTTTTTCTGACAACTCTTCACACCCCAAAAATAAATTAAGTTCATCATAAAGACTAGAGGTGATCATGTTATCACAAAACTGGCTAATAATTCTATCATTAAAGTACGAGCATTGGAAATTAAAATGACCTTCTTCATTGCAAAGTTCACACATAAAAGGATAGAGGTCATTTAATTCTCTAGAAAATTTATATAAATCCTTAAGCCATTTGCTAGTTCTTTCATGCTTATGGTGATTACAATATTTATCTTCTTCAACCCGAGTGCTTTCATAAGGTCTATGCACTCCACAAAAATTAACATGCTTATATGGAACATTATTTGTAGAGATTGGATCATGTATATTGCAATCATCATTAACAATTTCATTTTGTTTGCAAATATCTTTGAAAGGTTCATGATGCTTAGACCATTTCTCTTTAGGAATATTAATATGAGAACCAAAAGATTTATAGATATCAACAACTATATGAGAGTCAAGTCCAAACTTATCACTAAGCTTATTAAAACTATTAGTTTCAACAAAAGACTTAATGCAATCATACTCATAATTTATACCTGACTCTTTACCTTTGTCGATCTCCCAATCTTCAATGTTTTGTTGAATCTTTTCAATAAGATCCCATCTAGCATCAATCTTCTTACTTGTAAAAGAACCCATAGAAGAAGCATCAAGTATTTCCTTATCATGACGAGATAGCCTTGCATAAAAATTGTTAACAATAATATCCTTGGAAAGATCATGGTTAGGACATTTAAGCATTAATGATTTCAATCTCCCCCAAACTTGAGCAATGCTCTCTCCGTCATGTGGCCAAAAATTGTAGATATAATTTCTATCTCGATGAATTTCATGAAGAGGATAAAATTTAGAATAAAAGGGAGACATAAGCTCCTTCCAATCCAACAAGTGAGAATTGTCTAGAAGCCTATACCACTCCAATGCTTTCTCCTTAAGTGATAAGGAAAATAATTTCCTCATGATTACCTCTCTTGATACACCTGCAATCTCAAACAACTCACATAACTCTTTAATATAAAGCAGATGATAACTAGGATGTATAGCTCCATCTCCTGCATAGCAATTACTCATAACACGATCAATTATCCCCATCGGTATCTTGAAAGGAATAAATTCAGTATGTGGAGTAACCTTATCCACCATGGGAGTGGTGGAGAGGTCACTCTCAAAAAGAAAATTCAAAGAAAAACGTTCCATAAGCCAAACTAGTGAAATAAAAACAAGAAACAAAAAGATATAACTGCAGAATCTAAAGAAGATACCTTCAAGCGCTCACCTCCCCGGCAACGGCGCCAGAAATTAGCTTCGTTGCCGGAGTGTGAGTGCCGTTTACCTTACCTCCCCGACAACGGCGCCAAAAAATTAGCTTGATGTCTACTATACGCTTCTATTCTTGTAGACTTGTTGGGCCTCCAAGCGCAGAGGTTTGTAGGACAGCGGCAAATTTCTCTTAAGTGAGTAACCCAAGGTTTATCGAATCCACGGGAGGTAGAGGTCAAAGATATCACTCTCAAGCAACCCTGCAATTAAGATACAAGAAGCCTCTTGTGTCCCCAACACACCTAATACAATTGTCAGTTGTATAGGTGCACTAGTTCGGTGAAGAGATGGTAAAATGCAAGTGATATGGATGGTAAAAGGTGATTTTGTAATTCTGTAATAAAAATGGCAGCAAGCAAATGAGTGACAAAAGTGACTAAAAACGGTGTATCAATGCTTGGAAACAAGGCCTAGGCTTCATACTTTCACTAGTGACTACTCTCAACATCATTAACATAATTAAACTCATGATAGTTCCACAAAAACACATGCATGGTAGACGTTACTCGGAGATCATTCTTTCATGGATCAAATAGGATGAGAATTGCGTAGGGCTACGAAAAACACAGCTTAAAGTTCGTATTCCACATCTATGGACACTTCATGCTGTCACTATCCGCATCCAAAGATAGTACTAACAAACACCACAACATATTTCTTTAATAGTCTCTTTCTTCAATAACACAAGCATCAAGAAACCTCATGATCTATTCAATCCAACAATAATAAAGAACAAACTCATGATGAAGATCCTTCCAATCTATTATCCATAGAGTCACACACGGCACCCACACTGTGTAACGCCCCGACCCCGGAATTATACAGAGTGGCTATGTAGTTGGCACAACCATCAAAGTATAAAACAAAGATCGAGACTTGTGGAACAGAACTGGCACAAAGCATGACTCTACGACACAAAACATATAGCAACTCATATAAAGAGAAGAATACAAATATTACACAGCAAAAGGATCACAGATCCAACAATTCAACAAGCGGAAGCGGGTAGTGTTGTCTAACAACAAGAAGCAAAATATGGCCTAAGAGGCCTACAATAAACTATCATCCCAGCCAGCTTGTTCCACGGTCCCAAGCTGCCACCTGGGAACCCCAGACTAGTAGTCGGCGTCAACGAAGAACCCACCTAGTTGCTCGGTGTCGTCCTCCTCTGAAATACAAAATCATAGAGGCAGCAAAGAGAGACTGAGTACGATGTACTCGCAAGTTTAGTAGGGCGATATAGGCCCAATGACTGACGGAGGCTCTAAAGCTTTATATGTAGTTCTTTTGCATAAAGCTAAGTTTCATAAACAGGAAAATATAAATGACACATGGCATTTGTCTAGTCAGAGTATTTTTATAAAGGGGTAAGAGAGTATCATTATCACCTTTCGGTTCTCTGCGAACCTACTCACACCCATCACCACTCATCTCACACAAGGGCACTCCCTCGACTCACCCTCGAGGAAATGAACCTTTATCACAAGTTTATTATGCAACCTCTAGCTGCCATATCAATTAGGTTAAAGTTATCTATGAGCTAATCCGCCTTTCCCAAGAGTTTGTCCATAACCGTGGACACGGCTTTTCGAAAAGATTAACCCTGCAGGGGTGTACTATTTTACCCATTGGTACCGTCCGGCTCACCTAGTTGGCCCTCTTCCGGGGAAGACCGGCGAGCGGGCGCGGTTAGACCTTTACAATGCATGAGGCTTACTCAAGGACCATTAGTGGCGGAAGGACAGGTTCAGCGCTCCCAGCGCCCTGCCCCACCGTCACGTCCTACACACCATCATCCTCGTTCCTTTTCCACTCACACCACACACGCGCAAATGGAAATAGCAAACTAGAGGACCCTTGACAAGCCCCTCACAAATTATTCGGTCAGCGAGGCGCCCATACACCCACCAATGGAAGCACGCTCGGTTCTTGGTTCTAGCTAAAAGCACTCTCAACCTAGGCGGCAAGAATGAGGCAAACCACCCTCCCCGAGGGCAACTCATCCAAGCCTTCTTAGCATTTTAAATAAGCAACCCACATATCCACCAAGTCCGCATCATTCCATCTTCAACAACAATTATGGAAATAAACAACGGACATAACTAAGATATTTAACTAAGCATGGCTAAGCATAGCTAAGCATATGAGCACATTAATTCTATCTTTATCTCGGGCCAACACTTCAACCCTAGGTTTCATAGGTAGGGATACATGTGATTGGCTCGGGGAGGAACATGCATTCATAGGATATTCTAATATTTACCAAAAGGGACATTTGAACCGCATGCAATATTATGGTGGATAAAATAATTTGATAAAAACATAGGATGCTAGATGCCAAGAAGGTTAGGTTATCTCTTGCCTTGCTGCCCGGTCGTGAAGTAGTGCTCGTCGGGGTAGGTAGAGAGACCCTCGACTCCGGAATCTATCGATACCCAAAAGAAAAGCAAAGCACATATAAATCACACAACTCAAGATGCAATGCTCAATCACATGATGACATGTCAAAATTTATGCAAGGATTCCATTATAAACTTAAGGGCACAATTAAATGGGGAGCCAAATAATTAGGGAAATTATTTGGAAGCAACCCCACGTTTAGCTTAGTGACCACGTTCTTCATAACGTATTGAATTATTAGAGAAGTGGCTCAAAATGCATGAACATGACATCGAAAAGGTTAGGGTTTATCACTCCGATCATTTCGGTAAATTATTTGTGATTTTCGGAGTACCGAGGAATAACTAGCAATTTAATTACTTATTTTGATTTATATCTTCTATCCAATTCAAGATTAATAACAAAGTCCAATTTCTTGTCATGAGATGATACTAGCATATTTAGATAACATTTGAAACACTGAACAAAATGGTACACCATTTGCAAGATTTAACAAGAAGGATTTAAATTACAAAGTTCACAAGTTTTTCAGCTTGGTTCGGAATTCATCCGGATTGGTCCGGAATATTCCGGATGGTCCGGAATAATCCGGGCTAAATCCGAACCAAATCCGAGGTGACCTCCAAAACCTTCTGTTAGTGTTCCGGAATCTGTCCGGAAAGGTCCGGAATTTTCCGGGCGACTCGGAATCGATCCGGAATAATCCGGGCGATTCCGGACGGCTCGAATGTGGGCAGAAAAACAACGGCGGCGGCGGTTGCGCACGGGCGAGCAAGGGAAAAGGGGAGAGGGGAAACGGGAGCATGTCCAGGAGGACGTGTGGCTCACCAGGGGCACGTAGGCGCGGTCGGTGAGGACGGGGATGACCGCGGTGGCCGGATTTTGGCGAGGACGGTCACGGCGAGCGGCGGTCCAACCTCGGGAAGCCGAGCTCGATTAGCTCGACTCGAGGCCTCCCAGCACGCGGGCTTTGGTAGAGAAGGTAGAGGGCGACGCGACGTTCCTTCCTGCGTGGTCGGTTCGTCCCGGGCTCGACGGAGACGACGGCGATGCGGCGGCGGCACGAGTCCGAGCTTCAGCGGCGAGGCGAGCACGCGGAGGAGGAAGGGGAAAAGGGGGAAGCAGGGGAAAGGGAGCAGGTGAGCACGAGGGCGTCTTGGTGCGCTTCTTTGGCCTCAAGGGGGGGGGGGCCACGACGGCATGGCGTGCGAGGGGAGCAGGTGGCGTCGGCGGCATGGCGCCAGTGTCCATTGTCGTCACTGTGCTTCATCCGGAATTTTCCGGGTGGGTCCGGAAAATTCCGACTGGCCCGGAATAGATCCGGAAATTTCCGGGTCATTCCGGATGACCACAATTTGGCAGAAAAGGCTAGCTTTTGTTTGGGCACCAAAACAATTCCAGAAAATATGCAAAAATTCTGGGAGTTTCTCCACAAGGTAAAACAGCTCACCTTACATTTATATAGGCTTTTGAGCAAGGTGGCATGGCTCACAAATAGACAAAAGCTTTGTACCACATTTTAGGGCCTAAGGAAGTTGGAAACAAAAGGAACCCATCCATTTGGTTCCTTTGCAAAAGAGTGAACTTGGGAAACTTGTTGAACCATAAGGTCACTTGCCAAGACAAGGGTTACACCACAAATTGCATTCCAAGAGATAAAGGGTTTGGGGAGTTTGGCCTCCCTCATTTCATTGTTTTCCCATTTGGTGGTTTGTTAACACAAGCAATTTAAAGGGATGCCATGATGCAAACAAGAATGCAAAAAGTGGAAAAATTCTTCGTATTTTTCATTACCAAGTTAGGGATGTTACAAATCTACCCCCCTTACAAGAATCTCGCCCCGAGATTCTAGGCTTGAGTGAAGAAGGCGGGGTATTCCTGACGAAGACTAGTTTCTTGCTCCCATGTGGCTTCTTCCTCGGAATGGTTAGACCATTGGACCTTGAGAAACTTGATGGACTTGTTGCGGGTTTTCCTCTCCGCTTCATCCAAGATGCGGATATGATGCTCGCGATAGGTCAAATCCTCTTGAATGTCCAATGCCTCATGATCAACCCCACGGAGGGGATCCTTGAAGCACCGGCGGAGTTGGGAGACATGGAAAACATCATGGACATCCGGGAAATTGGAGGGCAGCTCAAGTTGATAGGAGAGATCTCCTCGCTTGGATAAGATGGTGAAAGGGCCAACAAAGCGGGGTGCCAATTTGCCCTTGATTCCAAAGCGACGAACGCCTCGGAGAGGAGAGACTCGAAGATAGGCCTTGTCACCAATTTCATAGTGAACCTCTTGATGGTGCTTGTCATAATAGCTTTTCTGACGAGATTGAGCAGCCTTGAGATTTTCTCGAATGACACGGACTTTCTCTTCGGCTTCATTGATCACATCAGGACCGAAAAGTGACCTCTCCCCGGTTTCAGACCAACTGAGAGGAGTCCGGCACTTTCTCCCATATAGGACCTCGAAGGGAGCCATTTGCAAGCTGGCTTGATAGCTATTGTTGTAGGAGAACTCGGCGAGAGGAAGGTATTTTTCCCAACTCTTGCCGAAAGAGATGACACAAGCCCGAAGCATGTCCTCAAGGACTTGATTCACCCTTTCAGTTTGACCATCGGTTTGAGGGTGATAAGCGGTGCTGAAGTTGAGACGGGTTCCAAGAGCCTTTTGGAAACTCTGCCAAAACTTGGACGTAAATAAGCTTCCACGGTCGGAGATGATCCTCAAAGGAACCCCGTGCAAGGGAACAATCCGGGCCATATAGAGCTCGGCCAATTGAGCGGAGTTGATATCCTCTCGAACCGGGAGGAAATGGGCGACTTTGGATAGACGGTCAATGACGACCCAAATGGCATTGTTACCCTTTTGTGATCTCGGAAAACCGGTGATGAAATCCATACCAACTTCATCCCACTTCCACTCAGGAATGGCTATGGGGCGGAGGGTACCGGCTGGCCTTTGATGTTCAGCCTTCACTCGGCGACAAACGTCGCATTCAGCAACATACTCGGTGATCTCGCGTTCATGCAAGACCACCAGAATTGAGGGCGAAGATCTTGGTACATTTTTGTGCTACCCGGGTGAATAGAGATGGGTGACTCATGAGCTTCAGAGAGGATCAACTCCCTCATATTTCCACTCTTGGGCACCACTAGACGGTCACCAAAATAGACCACACCATTGTCATCAACCAAGAAACAATTGGCCTTTCCATTAGCTATCTTTTCTTTGATCTCGAGGATTTCAGCGTCATTTTGCTGGGCGGCCTTGATATCATCCTCGAGAGTGGATTTGATCTCGAGATTAGCTAGAAAACCCGAAGGAACAATTTCCAGATTCAATTTAGCAAATTCCTCGTGGAGAGCCGGTTGCGCCTTTTCAACCATCACGGTATTGCAATAGGCTTTGCGGCTCAGAGCATCCGCCACGACATTTGCCTTGCCGGGCTGATAATTGAGAGTCACATCATAGTCCTTTATCAATTCCAGCCATCTCCTCTGCCTCAAGTTCAGATCCGGCTGGGTGAATAGATATTTCAGACTTTGGTGGTCGGAGTAGATCTCGCAACGGTTGCCCAAGAGGTAGGGCCTCCATTGCTTCAGAGCATGTACCACGGCGGCAAGCTCCAAATCATGAGTTGGATAATTTTGCTCGTGTGGCTTGAGTTGACGGGAGGCATAGGCGACCACATGGCCTTCTTGCATCAAGACACAGCCCAAGCCTTGGAGAGATGCATCGCAATAGATGACAAAGTCCTTGTCGGTGTCGGGAAGGACAAGTACCGGAGTGGTAGTGAGCTTGACCTTGAGGGTTTGGAAACTCTCTTCAGCCTTATCTGACCACACAAATGGTTTGCCTTTCTTGAGGAGTTCAGTCAGCGCCTTTGCTATCTTGGAGAAGCCCTCAATGAATCGACGGTAATAACCCGCCAATCCAAGGAAACTTCGGATATCTTTGACGGATTTGGGAGTTGGCCAATCCAGGATTGCCTAAATCTTGTCGGGTATCACCGCTACTCCGGCAGCTGACACCACATGACCGAGAAAGATGAGCTCCTTCAGCCAAAACTCACATTTAGAGAACTTGGCATAGAGACGATGATCTCGAAGCTTGTTCAGGACAAGTCGAAGATGCTCAGCATGTTCGTCTTCGGTCTTGGAGTACACAAGGATGTCATCGATGTAAATGATGACGAACTTGTCGAGGTACTCATGGAAGATGGAGTTCATTAGCCTCATGAATGTAGCCGGAGCATTAGTGAGGCCGAAAGACATGACGGTATACTCATATAACCCATAGCGGGTAGTGAAGGCCGTCTTCGGAATATCCTCCTTTCGGATTTTTATCTGATGGTAACCTGACCTCAGATCCATCTTGGAGAACACAGTGGCTCCAGCTAATTGATCGAACAAGTCGGTTATTCGAGGAATTGGATACTTGTTCTTGATGGTCACCGCATTGAGAGGGCGGTAGTCAACGACCAGACGAGGAACATTTGTATCCCTCTTCTTGACAAAGATAACCGGGCAGCCCCAAGGTGAGCTACTCGGTCGGATGAATTCCTTTTCCAGCAGCTCATCAAGTTGCTTCTTCAATTCAGCTAGCTCTTCCGTTGGCATACGGTAGGGCGTCTTGGAAACTGGGGCGGTTCCCGGAACCAACTCAATCACAAACTCTACGCTGCGATCCGGTGGCATGCCGGGCAATTCCTCCGGGAAAACATCGGGGAAATCACACACTACAGCGACTTCAGACACATCAGGCGGGGTGATTCCTTCCAGGAAATAAAGACTGATCTCCGGTGAAAGAGGAGTGGCTGCGGAAGGAGTTGCAGAAGTTGGGGACCAGTAACGCACTTCCCCATACCTTGGGTGGAACACTGTGACAGTCTTGGCAGCACAATCCAGGTTTGCCTGATATTTCACTAACCAATCCATGCCCAGGATAACATCGATACCCTCTGACCTCAGGGCTATCAATGAGAACGGAAAAGGGACTGACCCTATGGCTATTTGAACGTCGGGAGATATCCAATTGGTACGCCAACTAGAACCCGGTTTCTTGACCACTAACGGGGGATCCATCATCACAAACGGTATTTGATGGTTGTGTGCATATGATATGGATATGAACGAATGCGAAGCTCCAGAATCAAATAGCACTGAAGCTGGATAAGTATTGATTTGAAGCGTACCCATGAGAACTCCGGGGTCCTCCTCAACGCCTTCAGCCGAGACGTGGTTCAGGCGGCCACGGCTGACGGTGGTAACCTTGGCGGCTGGGGTAGAGGGTGCTGGTGCAGGTGCTGAGGGAGCCGGTGCCTTCTGGGGACACTCCCTGGAGTAGTGCCCCGGCTGGCCACAAGCGAAACAAGTGAGCCCCGGTGGTGCAGGTAGTCGAGGTCGAAAACCGCCTCCAGCCGCACCCAAGGTCGAAGTAGTTGGGCGAGGCGGAGGTGGCAGGTACCCGGTGGGCTTCGGCGCGAAGGGCGCCTTTGGCACGGCGCTGAAAGGCACGAATACCTTGCGCTTCTTGCCCTCCGAGGAGGAGGAGCTCTGGTGATCGGTGGAAGCGGGCCTCTTAGAAGCCTCTAGCTCCTTCCTACCTTGCTCCATGGTGAGAGTCTGGTTGTAGAGCTCTTGGTAGGAGGTGAACTTGAAGGGTAGGAGCTCGTATCGGAGACGAGGTGCGAGCCCCTTGCGGAAGAGATATTGCTTGTCCTCATCATTCGTCACGTCCCGAGGGGCGTAACGGGAGAGGTGGTTGAACTCCCGTCCATAAGACTGGACGTCCATGCGTCCCTGGGTTAGGTCCAGGAACTCCCGCCTCTTGAGCTCGAGGATGGTCTTGGGGATGTACGCCGCACGGAAGGCGGTGCGGAACTCCTCCCAAGTGACAACATGGCCCGCAGCAACCATGGCCATGTGGCTCTCCCACCAGGAGCCGGCGGCTCCTTCCAGAAGGTAGGTGGCGAAGTTGACATGTTCCGCCGCGGGAACGTGAAGAGCGGCAAACTTGCGCTCGATCGCCCAAAGCCAATCATCCGCATCAAGCGGCTCCTTAGCTTCGGAGAAAGTGGGAGGCTGGGACCGCAAGAACTGGTTGAGAGTGGTGCAGTCCGTGTTCCTCCTGGCCCCCTGCTGGACCAGCTGCTCGAGCAGAAGCTCGTTGCGCAGGCGGTTCTGTTCGATTGCCATCATAACCTCCGCCATCGAAGGGGGCGGTGGTGGATCAGGGCTGCTATGCTCCCCACGACGGGTTGGAGCCATCCTGAAGAATTGGAACAACGGCAAGTTAATAACCAATTCTGATGGATAAAATAGATCATTGGTTGCTCCCAGATATAGATATTTAATAAACAATAAACACCAAGGACAGATTTAGTCAGCCACGGTGACATCACGTCATCGAGGCGACATCAAACGGATGTAGCAGACTCGAGGCATAACTGGACGGTAAGAACCCAAACCCCGAGAACCTAAACATCGACACCAAGCACAAAACAAATAGAGGTAAGAATCAGAGTAGAGCGAGTTGGATGAGAAGCAAAAGAATCCTAAGAAGGTTTTCACAACTCATTTTTAAGTTATAAATAATTTTCACTAGACTCGGCATCGACCAAAAGAAGGGTTTCCTACAGGCAGTCCTGCTCTGATACCAACTTGTAACGCCCCGACCCCGGAATTATACAGAGTGGCTATGTAGTTGGCACAACCATCAAAGTATAAAACAAAGATCGAGACTTGTGGAACAGAACTGGCACAAAGCATGACTCTACGACACAAAACATATAGCAACTCATATAAAGAGAAGAATACAAATATTACACAGCAAAAGGATCACAGATCCAACAATTCAACAAGCGGAAGCGGGTAGTGTTGTCTAACAACAAGAAGCAAAGTATGGCCTAAGAGGCCTACAATAAACATCATCCCAGCCAGCTTGTTCCACGGTCCCAAGCTGCCACCTGGGAACCCCAGACTAGTAGTTGGCGTCAACGAAGAACCCACCTAGTTGCTCGGTGTCGTCCTCCTCTGAAATACAAAATCATAGAGGCAGCAAAGAGAGACTGAGTACGATGTACTCGCAAGTTTAGTAGGGCGATATAGGCCCAATGACTGACGGAGGCTCTAAAGCTTTATATGTAGTTCTTTTGCATAAAGCTAAGTTTCATAAACAGAAAGATATAAATGACACATGGCATTCGTCTACTCAGAGTATTTTTATAAAGGGGTAAGAGAGTATCATTATCACCTTTCGGTTCTCTGCGAACCTACTCACACCCATCACCACTCATCTCACACAAGGGCACTCCCTCGACTCACCCTCGAGGAAATGAACCTTTATCACAAGTTTGTTATGCAACCTCTAGCTACCATATCAATTAGGTTAAAGTTATCTATGAGCTAATCCGCCTTTCCCAAGAGTTTGTCCATAACCGTGGACACGGCTTTTCGAAAAGATTAACCCTGCAGGGGTGTACTATTTTACCCATTGGTACCGTCCGGCTCACCTAGTTGGCCCTCTTCCGGGGAAGACCGGCGAGCAGGCGCGGTTAGACCTTTACAATGCATGAGGCTTACTCAAGGACCATCAGTGGCGGAAGGACAGGTTCAGCGCTCCCAGCGCCCTGCCCCACCGTCACGTCCTACACACCATCATCCTCGTTCCTTTTCCACTCACACCACACACGCGCAAATGGAAATAGCAAACTAGAGGACCCTTGACAAGCCCCTCACAAATTATTCGGTCAGCGAGGCGCCCATACACCCACCAATGGAAGCACGCTCGGTTCTTGGTTCTAGCTAAAAGCACTCTCAACCTAGGCGGCAAGAATGAGGCAAACCACCCTCCCCGAGGGCAACTCATCCAAGCCTTCTTAGCATTTTAAATAAGCAACCCACATATCCACCAAGTCCGCATCATTCCATCTTCAACAACAATTATGGAAATAAACAACGGACATAACTAAGATATTTAACTAAGCATGGCTAAGCATAGCTAAGCATATGAGCACATTAATTCTATCTTTATCTCGGGCCAACACTTCAACCCTAGGTTTCATAGGTAGGGATACATGTGATTGGCTCGGGGAGGAACATGCATTCATAGGATATTCTAATATTTACCAAAAGGGACATTTGAACCGCATGCAATATTATGGTGGATAAAATAATTTGATAAAAACATAGGATGCTAGATGCCAAGAAGGTTAGGTTATCTCTTGCCTTGCTGCCCGGTCGTGAAGTAGTGCTCGTCGGGGTAGGTAGAGAGACCCTCGACTCCGGAATCTATCGATACCCAAAAGAAAAGCAAAGCACATATAAATCACACAACTCAAGATGCAATGCTCAATCACATGATGACATGTCAAAATTTATGCAAGGATTCCATTATAAACTTAAGGGCACAATTAAATGGGGAGCCAAATAATTAGGGAAATTATTTGGAAGCAACCCCACGTTTAGCTTAGTGACCACGTTCTTCATAACTTATTGAATTATTAGAGAAGTGGCTCAAAATGCATGAACATGACATGGAAAAGGTTAGGGTTTATCACTCCGATCATTTCGGTAAATTATTTGTGATTTTCGGAGTACCGAGGAATAACTAGCAATTTAATTACTTATTTTGATTTATATCTTATATCCAATTCAAGAGTAATAACAAAGTCCAATTTCTTGTCATGAGATGATACTAGCATATTTAGATAACATTTGAAACACTGAAAAAAATGGTATACCATTTGCAAGATTTAAAAAGAAGGGTTTAAATTACAAGGTTCACAAGTTTTTCAGCTTGGTTCGGAATTCATCCGGATTGGTCCAGAATATTCCGGATGGTCCGGAATAATCCGGGCTAAATCCGAACCAAATCCGAGGTGACCTCCAAAACCTTCTGTTAGTGTTCCGAAATCTGTCCGGAAAGGTCCGGAATTTTCCGGGCGACTCGGAATCGATCCGGAATAATCCGGGCGATTCTGGACGGCTCGAATGTGGGCAGAAAAACAACGACGGCGGCGGTTGCGCACGGGCGAGCAAGGGAAAAGGGGAGAGGGGAAACGGGAGCATGTCCAGGAGGACGTGTGGCTCACCAGGGGCACGTAGGCGCGGTCGGTGAGGACGGGGATGACCGCGGTGGCCGGATTTTGGCGAGGACGGTCACGGCGAGCGGCGGTCCAACCTCGGGAAGCCGAGCTCGATTAGCTCGACTCGAGGCCTCCCAGCACGCGGCCTTGGGTAGAGAAGGTAGAGGGCGACCCGGCGTTCCTTCCTGCGTGGTCGGTTCGTCCCGGGCTCGACGGAGACGACGGCGATGCGGCGGCGGCACGAGCCCGAGCTTCGGCGGCGAGGCGAGCACGCGGAGGAGGAAGGGGAAAAGGGGGAAGCAGGGGAAAGGGAGCAGGTGAGCACGAGGGCGTCTTGGTGCGCTTCTTGGCCTCAAGGGGGGGGGGGCACGACGGCATGGCGTGCGAGGGGAGCAGGTGGCGTCGGCGGCATGGCGCCAGTGTCCATTGTCGTCATTGTGCTTCATCCGGAATTTTCCGGGTGGGTCCAGAAAATTCCGACCGGCCCGGAATAAATCCGGAAATTTCCGGGTCATTCCGGATGACCACAATTTGGCAGAAAAGGCTAGCTTTTGTTTGGGCACCAAAACAATTCCAGAAAATATGCAAAAATTCTGGGAGTTTCTCCACAAGGTAAAACAGCTCACCTTACATTTATATAGGCTTTTGAGCAAGGTGGCATGGCTCACAAATAGACAAAAGCTTTGTACCTCATTTTAGGGCCTAAGGAAGTTGGAAACAAAAGGAACCCATCCATTTGGTTCCTTTGCAAAAGAGTGAACTTGGGAAACTTGTTGAACCATAAGGTCACTTGCCAAGACAAGGGTTACACCACAATTTGCATTCCAAGAGATAAAGGGTTTGGGGAGTTTGGCCTCCCTCATTTCATTGTTTTCCCATTTGGTGGTTTGTTAACACAAGCAATTTAAAGGGATGCCATGATGCAAACAAGAATGCAAAAAGTGGAAAAATTCTTCGTATTTTTCATTACCAAGTTAGGGATGTTACACACTGTCACCGAGATACCGTGATCACAACGGTGACTCCGGAAATTGTACTAAATAACATCACTTGAGCAAAATCATATCCATTACACATAGGGAAACATCATATATTCAACTATACTAACAAAGCTCATGATCACAACAAAGATCACATCATGGAGAGAGAGATAACCACATAGCTACTTGTTTAAGCCTCAGCCCCGGTGAGGGACTACTCCCTCCTCATCGCGGGAAGCAACGGTGTTGATGGAGATGGCCCCGGCGGTCGATCCCCGTCCCGACAGGGTGCCGGAACAGGACCTTCTGAACCCCCGAAACTTGTCGACGATGGAGGCGGAGCTCTGTTGCGTATTTGGGAAAATCCTTCGGGGATAGGGTTTTTACGTCGGATGTGATTTTATAGGCGTCGGAGGCGGCCGAGGGGTGCCCCACAGGGCAGGGGCGGGTCCCACCCGCGGGTGGGACCTAGGCCGCGGCAGGGGGCCGCCCCTGGCCTGTGTGGGCCCCCTGGGGTCGCCCTTGTGGCTCCCTTCCTCATTTCTTCAATAAAAAATCTCCGAGAATATTTACAGAAGTAACTTTTTGCAACAAAAATAGAACAAAAACAGGGAACTGGCACTGGGCATCTTGTCAATAGGTTAGTCCGATAAAATGCATAAAATGATATAATTGATAGTAAAAATATGTGAAAATATCACAAAACTAGCATGGATCACTCAAAAATTATAGATACGTTTGAGACGTATCATTGTCCTGTAAAAAAACACAACCTGGTTAGCGGTGGTGAGTTTAATTAGGCTTTTAGTCTCTCTCCGACGGGATCTCTAGTGGTTATAATGAAAGCTATGATAACTAAGTTTTTAGTTTTAATATTATGCACGACTATTTGTTTGAGAAAGAGATACGAGAATTTGTGTACATTAGATGATGGTATGTCGGAAAGTCCTTCGCTCCCTTATTCAGCAATCTGGCCTTAGATATTTGTCAAAATAAAAGTAAAAAAATAATAGCAAACACATTGCAATGAGCCTAACAGATAAAATCGTATGTATATGAAAGTTGTAGAATTCATGATCGT